>OZ010575.1:73918208-73953208 GCA_963932145.1 Acanthosepion lycidas | reverse complement strand
GTAGGGAAGTGAGAATAAAATTTGATGGTGATGAGACATGACAGGAAGTGGGGAGAGTCTGGATAGAAATGGGGGTGGCTAAAAAGTATAGTGGCTGATGGGATAAGTGACTGAAGTTGAGATAAATTTAGAAACGAATAAATGGAAAGAAAAGGAAAGAAAACGACACAAGGAAAAAAAAAAGGTTCAGAAAGAAGATTAAAAACCCAAGCTGAAATGTTAAATTTTAAAAGATTTATCAACACAACGATTTCTTTATCTTCTCCCTGACTGTGACACACACACACACACACACACACACACACACACACACACACATATATATATATATATATATATATATATATATATATATATATATATATAATGGACTCTCCCGTCGGTTTCGACGTATGAAAATCTGACTGCTTATTGATTCAGTTATGAAAGTTTGTGCGATAATCTTAAGTGGCACTTCAGACCCGCTAGTGATTTACAAAGGAAGCCACATATGGAGCAAGTGTGAGGATTGTGGGATGAGATCACTGTTAGATTGGCTGACCTTTTAGATCTTGCTCTCGCTTCTTGAAGATGATTCAGACAAGCAGATTGAAAATTGCTGAGTCCACTAAAACACGTTGATCTCCATTCTACCCGCTCCAAAGCTAAGCACTCAAGGGTGTTATGCGGTATATTGACTGCTGACAAGTTGCTTTTCAGCTTGTCTTTGTATCTCAGCCATGAGCGTCCTGCATTCCTGTAGCCTTGATCTAACGGGCTATACATTAGGATCTTGGGTATCCTGTCATCAGACATTCTCGAGACATGTCACATTCTCTTCAGTATCTATCTATCTATCTATCTATCTATCTATCTATCTATCAAAGACATTCTTTTAAGTATCAAGATCTATCTATCTATCTATCTATCTATCTATCTATCTATCTATCTATCTATCTATCTATGTGTTGCAACCTAGGAAGGGTTATTGAATGAGGAATAACCAAAACGGAGATTAGAAATGAAATAGTAATCTATATAACATCAACTTAATACAATACTCTCCAACGTCGTGAAGTAGGTAAACCACTGCTAGTGGTGGACTATATAGACACCACATTACCCCTACTTACATTAGTGTCCAACGTATTTATGAGCATTCAGACATACCCATTAATGTTCATAGGTACGCTATACAACAGTCTTTTATCTATCTATCTATCTATCTATCTATCTATCTATCTATCTATCTATCTATCAGGAAGTGTGACACTGAAATCTGGGATAGCCAAAGGTGTATTCCAAAAGTTATACAGAGTACGAAAAATTAAACAAATATTTATACGTTATATGTCCTCCTGAAATGGCAGCGAGTGCTAAACAATCAGCTCAAAAATGAAGAAGAGACTCGATTGTGGTTCTACAGAAAGAAAGCTGGCGATATCAGAGCGAACATGTATGAAACGACGAAGTTTTAAAGGAAATAGAAGCAAAAAGGAAGCTTAACACCAGGAAAAGACAGCTGAGGCTTCTTGAGCATATGAGGAAAAGAGGCTTGGGAAATTTGATACTCACAGGACAGATTGAGGGCAAACGGGACAGAGGAAAACAACGCATAGCATAGTGAGCTTAAGTAAATGGATTGAGCATCAAGATTTAGATTTATCTATCTATATCTATAAATATCTATCTATCTATCTATCTGAAATCAGGGAGCAGAGTTCGAATACAAGTTGGCTTCGTTAAATTCAATTACACACAAATAACTTTGGAAAATGTATGACTTCACCTCAGTTCAATTGCTTGAACGCATATCAGTAAAAATCTTTATGATCTCCCAATAAACTTTTGAACATGAAGAGTTTGATTCGGGTAAAAAAATGTCTGACACAACACAGTGAATCCGCTTTCAGCAGACATAGCAAACCGAACCTTAATCTGTTTTGTGAACATTTAGAAGCATTCATAAACTCGATGTACCCCCAGCAACATCGGGCCCAAGTTGCGCAGTAATGTTTTGAGAAGCATTTTATCGACTGTCGACGAATGGTTTGGACCGGCAGCAGCCCAGCTGATATATATAGCAATTTTCTAAGCCTAGCTTAGATGTGGCACAAGGCCGAAATTATGAGGCTGGAACTCCCTACTCAGTCGTAATTGTTCTAGCGAGACAATCTCGGTAACCATTTCACCGCCTCTAGGCGCCCGCCCACCCGAGTATATATGGGGTGTGGTGTTAATGTCTATTCGCACGCAAGATGCTACACCACGTGTTATTTCTAAAAAGATTTTTAAATATTTGTGGAATTGATACTGCTCAACTTCCCCGATCGCATAACATTTAGCACGTCATTGTACATAGACATTTAATATTTAAGAGATTGATTTTTTTTAATCATATCAGATCACACTTCAAGTTCTATTAGTACCGTAAAACATAATAGTACCCAGCGGGTGGTTAGGTGGTCGGCGGCAAAACCGTTTCTCCCACCAGGCTTTTCTAGTGTAGAGATTTTCTGGCCTGAAAAGCGGCGGACGAACCTTCTTGTAGAGTCAACATCCGTCTAGCAAAATGGGGTAGACCTGGGCAACATATCTATATGTATGCAACCAGAAATTGTCGGTGGGGATTTTTAGAATGAAGTCAACGACCGATGGAATCAACGGCCCCATTTTCCTGAACAAGGCGAGACTTCAAGCTGATTTGATTTGATTTGACGGGGAGAGGGATGGGCTCCACCAGGTATTCTTGCTCAAGACGGTATGAATGAACACGACCACACTTGGACATAAGACTGATGATAATGATGATGATATTGCTCTCCCATTCCAGTTAAATATGGCTATCTTTCAACAGTGCCCTTCTCAGTGAAAATTCGAATCTGATGTTGAGTAATTATCTTATATTGATATATGTTATCAAGGATATGATGCCGTTCGACGAATACAGTCTGATATATGAGTTAAAGTTACCGGACACTTTTGTTAAGTACAGCATACCATACTTGGGGGAAATTACCCAAAGGATTCGTTTTCTGCTGTGATTTACTTTGGAAATGCAATCATTCTTGTCGGCATGGGGATTAGAGGAAAACATATATAGTATTAAGCGACGTTGAGCTTAATGCCTTTTAAGCTAAATTACAGCGGATTACGAAGCTTTAATCTGTGCCCTTCAGCTAGAACTACTTACACACCCACGTACACACAAACTGACACGCACAAACTGACACACACATATATGTATATATATGTATATATGTATATAAACATTGATGTATTATTTTATTCCTAAATCTATTTTTTATTCCCATCCGAGTCAAATGTATCTTAACGTGTTCACCCATCGCACCCTGTATATACATACATACATACATATATATATATATATATATATATATATATATATATATATATATATGGCACTATGTATATATATATATATATATATATATATATATATATATATATGTATACGGCACTATATATATATATATATATATATATATATGTATATATATATACGGCACTATATATATATATATATATATATGTATATATATATACGGCACTATATATATATATATATATATATATATATATATATATATATATATACGACACTATGCTTTTACTAGCATCTACCCATGATGACTTGGAACGAAATTCCATTTGCTTTCCCCACACAAGCTAATACAGCAAATGCCGTTTTCTCTCAAAGACACTATCTCAATTAGAAGAAAGAAAGAAAAAAGAAAGAAAAAAGAAAGAAAGAAAGAAAGAAGGAAAGAAAGAAAGAAAGAAAGAAAGAAAGAAAGAAAGGGAGAAAGAAAGAAAGAAAGAAAGAAAGGGAGAAAGAAAGAAAGAAAGAAAGAAAGGGAGGAAGAAAGAAAGAAAGAAAGAAAGAAAGAAAGAAGGAAAGAGAGAATTGAATGAAGGGAATGCGAAGAAAGAAGAAATAAAGAAATGTAAAAAAAAAAAAAAAAAAAAAGAAAAAGAAAAAGAAAGAGGTGAAAGGAGAAAAGAAAGAAAGAAACAATGAATGTAAGAAAGAACTTCATCGAATTATTAGGTTGCTGCAAAAATAATGACGTTTTTTGACGTTAAAAAATACGTCAAAAACGTCATTATTTTTGCACCAACCTAATAAAAATGGGAGGCAGAAGAGAAGCGGGACGTAGAAAGAAGCAGAGAAAAAGAGAGAAAAAGTTTAAAAAAAAAAAAAAATTGGCGGGAAGGAAGACGAAGAAGAAGAGTGCTAAAAAAGAACGTAGGATTATTTCCAGAATAAGAATGAAGAGGAGACAAAACAAAAAGGAAAAAGAAAATTAAAAAAAATGAATGAATAAAAGAAAGAAGGAAAGAGAAAGAACAGCTTAATAGGAAATGGCGGATGCATAAAATGTAAATATGAACCTACCATGAACACAGCAATGAAAAAAAATTAAAAAGAGAATGAAAAATAAACGAAAAATAATAAAGAATGGAAAAAAAATAAAAAAAAATAATTCCTTGTCGCTTCCCTTCTGTAGGAGTTTTCGTATTAGTTTGGTGCAAAAATAATGACGTAATAATGTCGTTTTTTGGCGTATTTTTTAACGTCAAAAAACGACATTATTACGTCATTATTTTTTGCACCAAGCAGATAGCTTTCTTTCTGTGTCTGCTATCAACACATTGTCATTTGAATATCTTATGTTGTTAAGATTGTGACTGCCGGTAATGAATCCTGGTAGGACTTGTACTTCTCTCCGAATTGCCTCACTGTATAGGTTAAATAAGTCCGCTGAGAAGACACATCCTTGTCTTAACCGTAGAAACAAAAACAAAAAAACAAAAAACAAAAAAAAACAAAAATTAAATAATTTACATTCAGATTATTTCCTCATATTTATTGTTAGGATCACAGCGTTTCAGCCGTTGTGCCATCAGGCCTTCATCAGTTGTCTGTCGATCCGAATAGCATTCAAGGAATTTTGAACTGAACCCTTTATTTAATCTGGCGTGGTAGAATATTTTCATTATGCTATACATGTCTAGGGATAAGCCGTCTTTTATTTTTTTTATTTCATTTTAGAACTGCTCAATTATTGCCGCCCTGTTTCTGCTGTACTACTTGGCCCAGGTATTGAACTCACAATTACTACGGCACAGAATTCTAAATAGCCTAGATTTAAATAATAATAATAATAATAATAATAATAATAATAATAATAATAATAATAATAATGGAGACCGCAAAAAAAAGTGTCTCCTTATTGATATAGCAGTACTTGAAGACTGCAATGTGTCTTTGAGGATCTCCAAAAAGCTATCAAAATACAAGGACCTTGAAATCGAAATCTCAAAACTGTGGCACATGGGAATATCAACAATCTCTTTTGTAGTTGCAGCCCTCGGATGGGTTGGAAAAGATTCCAATAGACGTATTGAAGGGCTTTCTGGACGCCCATGCCTTAAAGAAATGCAAAAGAATTGTTCTCACACTTTACGAAGGGCTTTATCTATGTAAAATATGTGTGTATTTTTGTTTGTTTTTTTTTTCTTTTAATTGGTCAGTGGAAAATGTCTTGATGCCATTTCTAACCTAAGAAATGTGTACACATCAGAAATCAAAGGAAATAAAATAATAATAACAATGATGAAATATCGAAAGATGAAAGAAAGAAAACTTGTTTTAATCATTTCACCTCGAGCAAGGCGATAAAGCCACTAAGACGCATGGTGTTACTGTGTAAGAAAGAATATTATTCATGAGCGGAAACAATAAATGAATGGGAATTAAAAAGACAATGTCAGTCGTTACCTTTAACATCTGACACGTAATTTTAATTTTTGAAGATCAAACTTGACTGGAAAGCAAAAATCCGGAAGAGTATCCCACAAGTGAGAAGTGCGAGAGAAGAAACTGTTAGTATAGCACTTACGGTTACATCTAACCAATTCAACTATAAACTGATGAGACCTTAGCGCCAATCTAGTACTGCGCTTAAATTCATAAAGTCGAGATGCCATAGGTGAAAGTGATATTTATTTTGATATAATACAAAAATGTGGGACAAGGTGTGGGTGATAGCGGATGGCCGGTTTTCAATCTGTTTTATCTTAAACTTAGCTAGCCACGATTGCTTGAACCAAACATACAAGTTTTCCTTACGCTAAAACAACACATTCTTACTACAGTCACCATAATGCCCCGAAGTCTCTATTTAGTCCTAACTAGTTCCCATATGTACAATATAGGAAAGTAATATTTATTTTGAATAATAACAGGCCTGAATAAGGGGATAGGGAAAGGCTGGTTTTCAATCTGTCTTATCTTAAACTTAGCTGCCCACGATTGCTGACCCAAACATACCACAGTATTATTTACATCAAAACAACACGTTCTTACTACAGCCGCCATAATACCTCAAATTCTCTATGTAGACCTAACTAGTCCCTATATGTACGATTTGTTTGGAGGGAATAAAAATAGCAACATTTAAAAATGAAACCCGATAGAAAATTTAGATAAATACAGATTTTACAAAAGTAAACGAAATCGTGTTAGTAAAAAAAAAACAAAAAAAACACAACCCCATATAGGAAATTTCACCAGAAACTGAAAATTCATGAAAGTATTTATAGAGGCTCATTTAAGTTGGTTGGAAACTGGTCGAAGCCGGGATGACAGATCAGGAGCAATAACATTGCAGATTCTTGTTTGGATTTTATACATGGCGGGAGTATCACACCTTGTGGCAACAATGTCCAAAGATTTATAGATATGTAAAATAGATTCGGGCGCGAAAACTGTCAAGCACAATACAGTGAACCAACTTTCCTGTGCTTAAAGAGAGGGAATGATTTTAAAGAATGGCTGAAATGGGAAGGAATGGAAAGCCAGAAAGAATACAAGATGAATTTAAAGAAAGGAAAGCGTTTAAAAAAAAAGCGAACCAGAAAGGGGAAGAATATTGGCAAAAGAAACGTTGGAACGAAGTCAGATACGACTACGAGAAAACAATGAAAGTATCAGGGAAAGAGTTAAAGAAAAAACAAAAGAAAAAGAAAAAGACAAACAAAAACAAAGAAAGAAACGAAATGAAAGCAAGAAAATTACGAATGGAATGAAGCTACAGGTGAGAAAAGAAACAGACTCTTAAGAGATAGGTTCAGAAGAAAAATCTTTCGTAAGAAAAATACTTATTGGATAAGAATATCTTTGCTAAATAAAGATTTGGGACGAGCTATGATCTTTGTCTTCGAGCCAGTAATATCATTAGGAAAAGGATTGCTTGGTATCTAAATATATATATCCGAATATAAAAGGCGCACACATATGTAGTACAAAATTTGTTTGTAATAATAATAATAATAATAATAATAATAATAATAACATCAACAATAGCATAGTAAGTATATTAGGACGAAATACATAAAAGCCAGAATAGAAAACGATATTGCCAGAAATACAATTATCTTTCTTCTTTTTCTTCTTCTTCTTCTTCTTCTTCTTCTTCTTCTCTTTCTTTCTCTTTCTCTTCTGTCTCCTCTTTCTTTCTCCTCCTCCTCCTTCTTCTTCTTCTTCGCCTCTTTCTTCTTTTCCTTCTTCTCCCCCTCTTCTGGCTCCTCTTTCTTTTTCCTCCTCTTCTGCCTCCTCTTTCTTTCTCCTCCTCCTCCTTCTTCTTCTTCTTCGCCTCTTTCTTCTTTTCCTTCTTCACCTCTTCCTCCTCCTTTCTCCTCATTCTCCTCCTTCTTCTTCTTCCTCTTCTTCTTCTTCTTCTTCTTCTTCTTTCTCCTTCTTCGCCTCTTTCAACTTTTCCTTCATTTCCTTCTACCCCTCTTCTTCTTCCTCCTCCTTTCTCCTCCTCCTCCTTCTTCTTCACCGCCTCTTTCTTTTTTTACTTCTTCTTCTCCTCCTCTTCTTCCTCCTCCTCCTTTCTCCTTCTTCTTCACCTCTTTCTTCTTTTCCTTCATTTCCTCCTCCTCCTTCCTCCTTTCTCCTCCTCTTTCTTCTATGTGCCATCTTCCTTTGTGTGTATGTCCTTCGTAGCTCAGTTTTTTTGCTATCTTTCCTAATCCCTGCTCTGCCAGCCACATTTACAGAAGTTCCTTAGCTAATCTTATACGATACTTTCCGCTTTCCCTCTGGTCCTTCAACATATCCTGTGAGTATCAGATTTTCCAACCCCTCTTTCCTCATCATTTGCCCGAGAAATTTCAACGGGCTCTATTTGATGCTAACTATAAGTGTCCTCTTAGTCTCCATTTTCTCTAGAACTTTGTCGTTTCTCACATGTTCAGATCATGCTCTTCTCAGCATCCTTCTCTAGAACCACATTTCTGTTCCTTCAAGTCTCTGCTTCATTTGTGAGGAGACTGTCCAGTATTCACTGTTATATAGGCTGACATATCGAGCTGTTAATCTACACCCATCCAGTGTTGTACACAGGAGGTCTTGCTTGGGGTATTAAGATTTCGAGGTCATTAAGTGTTCATGGATCTTCAAGATTGGAAGCAAACGAGAAGATGCTCCATAGTTTATAATTGCCAGCATTAACAACTGGGTTCATCATTTGTGCCATATCCCCATTGGTGAAGGTTGCCTCTACAGCGAACAACAACTGCTTGGGGGTGATTCAGGCAGAAGAAGAAGGGTCAGGAATCACTGAAGCCTGAGCGAGGGGTTCTGTAGACAGCCTGCGTTCCACGTTGTTAAGGTGGCTGCACCACAAGCTGACTAAGAGTTCTGTTGTTCAGTAGTTCCAGTGAATGTAGAAAGCTGCGTCTTGACTTGAACCTCTTGGTTCACAGCTGTGGAGTGCCTGCCTAGGGTTAGTTTCTTGCTTCAACTTCTTAACTCAACCGTGGACTGTACTTATGATATGTAAGAGGGGCGATGCCATTAAGCAAGTAGAAGTCATCCACTTTGGTTGGCTTGAGATACACAGGGATTGATCTTTAACTCTTTGAGTCTGACCACCGTTTTACCGGTGGAAGAGAAAAATGACGTAATGCTCAGCCAGTGAACAGTGGGTAAAATCTTGTAACTATTTTTATATGTCGTGTGAAATATTGTTTATGTGAATGAGGTCATAGCCATTATCGTCCGTGGGTATGCTAGAACACTTACAATAATGGTGTTAATCAATATAATATTTTGCATTCTTTGATTTTTGAAGAAAATTGGATTTTGTATTATAGCAAAAAACAACACAATGTATGGATACGGGTAAGGTACCAAAACATCATTGTTATGCTGAGTGACGGAGTAAGAGTGGTTAACACAACGGAAGGAAAGACTAGAATAATAAAAAGTAATTAATTCGAAAAATTAATTGTATCTGAAAACATTATATATACAGCAGTATTATATACAATTATGTCATTCAAAATATGACATATATATATATATATATATATATATATATATATATATATATATATATATGGTGGACTCTCCCGTTATGAGGGTCAACCAGCCCAGTTCCTAGCTACTGATAGTCCAGACACATTCACATATGATTTGATTATAGTGGGGAAGGCTTTTGTGCAGAACCAACCACACTTTTTGAAGGGCCGAATAAATACAGAGACCTGCTGCACTACGTGCCACAAAGTCCCCAAACGAATCTCCGCAGGTTTTGAACTCAGAGTAGTTCTTCTCCTAGACCAGTTGCCATCCAAGGCTATACAAGCCAATCTGCCCTGTTATTTCCCCATAGCTGGAAAAAGAAGAGGATTAATACTTTTCTCAAGGGTATTATGACGTAAGTGAATGTAATGGATTCGATATATATATATATATATATATATATATATATATGTGTGTGTGTGTGTGTGTGTGTGTGTCTGTGTGTGTGTGTGTGTATGTGAAAATATATAGAAAATAGGAAAGAACTCGTTAGGTAAATAATCCAAAGTTCTTTTGTATTTTTGTTATTATTTTTAAAAAACAGTGCTCGATACAAAAGTAGAGCCTAAATATAATTATTTATTTATAAATATGATTCCATCGCTACATAAGAGTTCTCATGTTTCAAAACAATAGCCGAAAACTTCAATATAATTATTTGAATTAAATTGAATTAAAGTAAGCACTGTTTCATCTTCAAGCGAAATTTTTTGGGGATTCAAAAAAAAAAAAAAAATGTAATATCCACTATTAATATATTGTTGCTATATTCGTAATAAATTTTGTTTAGTTCTGTTTGATTTTGATATAGAGGGTCCCGAGAATTTGAAGTTATTGTTCATTATTTTTATACTGGTGTTGTCAACAAGTCTTTTCCTGTATTGTGAAGGTGGACAGGAATTTTTCTTTTAGATATCGCGCAATAGAAATTGTCTTGATAAAATCCTAGTCACCCAGAAACTACTATATATATATATATATATATATATATATATATATATATATATATATATATAGGTAACTATACTCGTTTCGAAAAACCTTCGAATTCTTGATTTGCCAATAATATATATATATATATATATATATATTTATATATATTATAAATTCATGAATCATTCATACAAAAAACAAATATAGAGGTTAATGATTTAAATGGCGAGAATACATCGTCGCAAATAATATAAATAAGATACACCAACCCCGAACCAGTATATGAATGATATAAATTCATATAAATTCCAGTTGCATAAGGTCTTTTTTAATTTTTTACAGGCTTTCGTCTGTTCATACAGACATAATCAGGTATGGAAGTAGATTTTGTTCTTGTTTTTACTTCTCAGTAATAAGAGGACAACGAAAATAGAGATGTAATCCGAAAAAAATGCTATGAGAAATGTGTTATTGTTTTGGAACGTGCGGTCGCAACGCTGAGTTTGAATTTAAATTTTAAGGTTGTGCGTTTTTGTACAAATATAGCAATAAGAGAATTCTTTTTTACTGGTAGATTTTCCGTGAATATGGCATGAACTATATTCTTCAATAATTACAGTAATGTCACACTTATTATCCGAGACTTGCACGTTGGATCAGTTATTTTAATTTCAATTAATATAATTTAAATATATATATATATATATATATATATATATATATATATATATATATATATATATATATATATTATAAATTCATGAATCATTCATACAAAAAAAACAAATATAGAGGTTAATGATTTAAATGGCGAGAATACATCGTCGCAATAAGATACATCAACCCCGAATCTGTATATGAATGATATATATATATATATATATATATATATATATATATATATATATATATATAAATTAGTCCAGCACAGAGAAATTTTAACACATATGAAAAAAGCAGGTAGTATGTGAAAGGTTGGATATACAGTGTAACAGGGATATAAGAGAGTTGTATGGACCGGAGAAAAAGTCTCTTATATCCGAGTTTCTCTTATATCCGAGTTTATCTTATATGCGGGTTTCTCTTATATCCGGGTTTAGTCTATTTTGTTTAGGTAAGCATGGCACTAATTTGGGATCAGAGGAAATCTCTCTTATAACTGGGTTTCTCTTATATCCGGGTTACACAAGATGTTTAATGTTTCTCGGGGCGGTGGGGAGGGGGCTCGGCTAGCTAGGGTGATATTTTTAATTTTCCTTATTTATGACTCACGTGTTTTATTCATTGTTATGACCACCGCTAATTAGCACATCCGTCTCTCGCGTAAAGTAAAAAATTACCTGCAATAAATTTTTGTAAAAAAAACAACAGCACAATAACAGCGTAATAAAAGACAGGGAACAGCGTACTCCAAAGTAGGCTTTATTCCACAGTCCATTTTCACGATAGGCCGGGTAAAGAAATGAGAGAACAAATGATCACCACAACCAGCAATACATCTTTTGAAAAAAAATGCCAGCAATATATTTTTGTAAAAAAAAAAAGAAAAAAAAAAAATATATATATATATATATATATGAGGTGGGTGCAAAAATAATGACGTAATAATGTCGTTTTTTGACGTTAAAAAATACGTCAAAAAACGACATTATTACGTCATTATTTTTGCACCAACCTAATACTAATGCTCCCAAGAAAATTAAATTTCGACATTAAATGACCCATAAAGTGTTGATATGCCGCTAAACAAACAAACAACATTATTGACCACACCCAGCATCGTATTGCCGAAGTATTTACCGTAATCCTAACAGAAATGGTTTCCATGTCTCAGCAAAGGTCAACCTGCGATTTGCCGGTTACAGTTTTGAATTCAGATGTGTCTTTTTTTAGACTGATTACCTTCCAGTTATTTAACCCATAGCTGGCGGAAAAAGAGATGGTTTCTTGCCTTTTCCAAAGGTATTTACGCGCAAGTGAATTGTTGTAGCATACCTACGGACGATAATGGGTATGTCTCCATTCAAATAAATACAATAGTAAATAATGTATGTTGGTCTGCGGACGGAGATTCGTCTCCAGATGTGCTGGTCAAACTCTCTGCCTCCGGGCTCGAAGAGCAGGGTCTTGTGTCAGGAAACAGCTACTCGACCCCATTTTATACAGGGTCTACGGGGAATTTTTGGTCGAGCCATATGGGCTTGGATACCTCACATTAAATTTGGCCTTGTGCCACATCAGACCGCGTCAGGGCGGTTGGTAGATATTCTGCAGTTGGAGATTCGTCTCTAGCTGTGCTGGTCAAACCCTCTACCTCCAGGCAGAGAGGATCCCCAGACGTGACTATGTCGAAGGGCAGAGTCTCATCTCTGGAAACAGCTACCCGACCCTGTTTTATACGAGGTCTACGGGAAATCTGTGGCTCAGGCTACGGGATCGCATATCCCTCATTAAATTCGACCTTGTACCAAATCTGACCACATAGATTGGTTGGTAGATATACTGCAGTTGGTGAGTTATTGTGGAATTCACTTAACTCACTTCTAGCAGTTGACTACTTCCTCTACACGCCGCTGGCTGATCTTATATCTGTTGTTCTTTTCCTAAGTATTATCGTTCACTAGCAACCTTCGTTTGATTATTCTATTCAGTAACCTTCCCTATGTTACAACATGAATGCAACGAACTAGACCGGAATTCGAACTTGGCTCTCCACTTTTTCATTCAGAGTCGTTAACATATGTATGTTCAAAGTATATGAAAATGTACGGGAGTAAATGTTATGATGACATTTCTGACCTAAGGTTTCTGGTCGAGACTCGGAAATTTGAAAAACGCTGCCATAGATGCATTAGAAAATCTCATCCCACCAAGTAATTTCGCTAACGGCCACATCACGTTGAAACACCGGTTCCTGTAGGATCACGGAAGTTAAGCAACGTCGAGCCTAGTCTGTACTTAGCCGAGTGACCGCTTGGTAATACCAAGTTCTGTAAGCTTGTGTGGTGCAATTGATAATTGCCTAGAATTGTCAATCGGAGAACAGAGTTATAATCACTTACGCAGAAGTACAGTTAGGAAAGGTATAAATCCATCTATTCTGCCCCCAGCTATAGATTAATTAGTAAGATTTGTCTAACTAAACCATTATTATCCCCCAAAATAAAATAAATAAAATTACGTGCAAAATATTTAGATTTCGGCATGAAATAACCCACAGGTGTTAATATGCCGCTAAACTTGCCGCAACCAACCACAAAAGTAATTTATTCTAGATATTTCTTATAAAACATATATTATTAGCTGAAATTCACTGATGATTTTTTCTTCTATGTTTCAATGCATTTTTATGCAAAGACAATTTAAAATGAATTCAGACATGACTTTTTATTAGCAACTGATTCCTAAATGTAATTTAATTTAATTAAATCTTAAGCAAGCTAAATATTAAAAGGAATAAACCAAGTTTTTTTTAAATCATTTCACCCCAAACAAGGCAATAAATCCACTAAGACATAATAGGTTACCGAGTGTGAGAGAATATGAGAGAAAGAAAACATTATTAACGCGGGAGAATAATAAAAGAAAAGGAATAAAGACGGCAGAAGATAACGAATGACTTTGCGTTTAACCTTTTTTTTTATTTTGGAGTTTTCTTTCTGATTTAACGCCATTTAATTCTGCGCATGCGTAAATGGATTCTACATGGGCAATTTCTTTGTTGCTATGATATTTAAAAACAAGGATTGGTTAGCTCTCAAATATTTTATCTTTCAATGAGCAGATTCTTCTTTTTTTTTTACTTTTTTTTATAAACACAGTTCGTTTAAGTGACGTCAACTTTTAAAACTGTGCATGGAATCATGGGAATATTTTATAAATTATTTCAGCTTTATGCACATAATACACGTGAACCCAGGAAAGTTTACTTGCGCACGCACACAAACAAACACACACACACACACACACTCACTCACACGGCTATAGCACATTCAATCGCCCATATATATATATATATATATATATATATATATATATATATATATATATATAAGTTATCCCACACAGAGTGTTGGTATTCATAAACTAGTGCTCGATGGAATATAACAGGCCTATTAAGTATATTAATAAATATACATATTATCCCTCACCAATAGCATGACTAAGTTTCAGAAACTGGCTCTCTCTCGCCCTCTCCCTCTTTATATATATATATATATATATATATATATATATATATATATATATATATATATATATATATATTAGATTGGTTCAAAAATAATGACGTAATAATGTCGTTTTTTGACGTTAAAAATACGTCAAAAAACGACATTATTACGTCATTATTTTTGCACCAACCTAATATATGATATATGTATGTATGTAAATTTTCTCAGAGTTAACCTGTGGAAAAAGACAATATGTATAAAGGTAAAAGACAATAGGAAAATAATTAGCCGACGCGTTTCGTCCGATGTGGACATTTTCAAGGCAAAAACGAAATGAATTTATTAAAAACAAAGTAACTATTAAAAACAAACAAAATGTCCTTAGCAACTGGAAGAATTTAGAAAACGCTATTATATTCCTATTGTCAACTGAAAATTACATCAAGTACTGTCACGTATGGAAATATTGTTTTTATTGTTGTGTTGACGGATTCAACAATTTTCTTGATACTTCGTCTTGGGAGAGTAGTAGTTCTATTAAGAAAGGTGATATTGGGAAAAAACCTGGCCGTAGGTTAATATTTGGATAATATTCAATGGCGGCACTTTTTTGCTTTATATTATGTATTGATCATTTTTCTATATGTATTGTTGGTCTTTTTATATAAAAATGTATTGCTAGTATTTTTACAATTATAATGTATTTTTATACTTTCATAGTCTTTTTTTGTTGGGGATTATTCACTATTTGCCCACAGCTGGGACCCTAACAGGTGCTACGACCCAGGAACTGTGGGTTCCCGGGACCAGTAACAAATAATATGTGGTTACATTGCTCCTCAAAACTTCTAATCTCCTGATCAAAAGCCTTACTGCCGGATGTAGTTTATCGTCATACCCAGGACTCGACAAAATGGGGATCTTCCGGGATCTGAGCCTGGAACCATTGACTTTAGAAAACAGTTGTGTACTGCAGACAGCTTAGGTATTTTTGAAAAAAAAGGGGGGGGTCCATATAAATGTCTCAATCTGTCGAGGCTGTTTAAGAATAGGAAACGAGTTTTCAGGTTGATGAAGAGGATACAAAAATTAAAATCAGTTTTCCACGCTTCTCAATCCGGCAGAATCCTAAACAGAGGCTTCGCTACGGGATGGAGTTTATCGTCATACTCAGGATGAAGCTGGGGTGGGGATTGGGAGTTGGGGAATAGTTTAATTCTTACCTTTCCCAAGGGTATTAACACGTAAGTGAACGCAATGAACTTGACTGGAATTCGAACTCTGCTCTCCGTTTCCTAAATCCGGAACGTAACTACCACCTAATAACGTACGTCTCCCCTTAGTTCAATATACGAGATTACCCTGTACAAGGCCCGTGAGCAACTCGAGGTAGAGGGTTATAGAATAAGAGACAGTTCATACGGATAGGTGGGAAAGATTAACGCTTAAGACCTGAACAGGTTATGTTGTTCATCGTCATACCCAGGACCCCATTTTTTTGTGGAATAGAAAATTTGATAAAAACATGTCTCGTCGAGTTGTAAAATCTGAATTTACTTAAATTAAGTTTTGTGTCTTGTAATTCGAGGTTGCGAACTACTTACAGAAAGAATCAAATAATGGTGTATCATTCCGACATATTAAAAATGGCGGAGATGCGACATCTTTTTCTAAATTCTACGTGTATCTCTGCCTCAGATACTTTGCCTTAAGTAAAAATCTTCGGTAATTGATGTTCCTAATATCTGAAGGAACAAGTGTACACAAATGTTAAAATCCCACGTGCAGCTTTGTTTGAATCACCCACATAGTTTGCATGCTTTTTCTATTTCATTGTATGCACTGATATATGATGAAAGTCGGTTCACTGTGTCGTGCGAGACAATTTTTATCACCAGAATCTATCTTACATATCTACAAGTCTACAATGTTTGGACGATCTGGTCTGGTGCTTCTGCTATATATTTATGAAGTCCAAATAAAAACCAGCAATTTTATTGGTCCTGATCTGTCTCCTCCTGGGTATGACGATAAACTACATCCGGCAGTAAGGCCTCTGATCGGGAGGTTTTGAGGAGTGTAGAAGCACCTTTTAATTGCTGTTGTTCTCAAGTTCGCCCTGATTCGGTATGGTAGGAAATAGTTACCCCCCCACCACCAAGCTGGGGTCAAAACACCATGAGAGTATAAAAATAGATTTTTATAGTAAAAATACCATTAATACATCTTTAAAAATAAAAAAAAAATATTACCAACAATACATTTCTCTTGCTCGAACCCCCCGCCTAAAAAAAAAAAAAAACTCTTTACAAAAAATACGTCAATGAAAACTGATCTCCTACAAACCGATTTCTTACAAAGAATACATATTATATTCATCCGAAACTATTCAAGGATTCTTGTCGACATTAAATGACCCATAGAGATCGATATGCCGTAAAACAAAATAAACCAAACCAAGCCCTCGATAAAAAAAAATATGTCAATGAAACCTGGTCTGCAAACTGATTTCTTAAAAAGAATACAGATTGTGTTCATACGAACCTATCCTAAAAATGTTGTCGGTATTACGCTGTAAAAAATGTAATGAGAAAAGCAGGTTTGGAAAATCTGATACTCACAGGACAGATTGAGAGAAAGAGGGACATAGGAAAGCAGTGCGTAATATACTTGATGGGCTTGAGCAAATGGATGGTAGAACAGGGTTTTGAGAGAAATATCAAAAAGACAAATCTTATTAAGAGCTACAAGCGACAGAAAGACGTGGAGGGCTATGATCGCCTACGTCCTGAAAGGACACGGCGCATAAAAGATGAATATTGTACTTTCCGCGTCAATAACACGATACTACCAGCACATTCACATCGACCACTAGTATTTTCGTATTTACGATTGAGCTATTGTCTTTGCAGTTCGCAGTCCCTTCCGAAGCAATGAAACAAATTTATGAGTCATTTTTATTTTTAATTTTAATCTTTGTACTTTATCTATGCCCTAGATATTGTTTTCATTCTAAGCCGACCTGGATTAAGTGGGGTTTGCAAAATTAAAAATAGCGCAAAGCCGATTAACACAGGATTAACCGGATATTCGTGTTTTAGTCTAAATATAGAATGGGGTATTTTCCATATATATTTTCTGTCTATCTATATCTCTCTAACATATCTGACTCTTTCTCTGTCTCCATCACTCTCCTTTATCTTACCATTTCTCACCATCTCTCTCTCTCTCTGCATTTCTGTTTCCTCTCTCTTTTCTCAATTTCTCTCCATCTCTCCACGTCTATACCTCCATTTTTCTCCCCATTTCTTTCCATCTGTTTTCTCTTTATCACTCCCAATCTCTCCCCATGTCTATATCCATATTTTCTCTCCATCTCTCTGCATTTCTGTTTCCTCTCTCTTTTCTCAATTTCTCTCCATCTCCCCACGTCTATCCTCCATTTTTCTCCCCATTTCTTTCCATCTGTTTTCTCTTTATCACTCCCAATCTCTCCCCATGTCTATATCCATATTTTCTCTCCATCTCTCTGCATTTCTGCTTCCTCTCTCTTTTCTCAATTTCTCTCCATCTCCCCACGTCTATCCTCCATTTTTCTCCCCATTTCTTTCCATCTGTTTTCTCTTTATCACTCCCAATCTCTCCCCATGTCTATATCCATATTTTCTCTCAATCTCTCTCTCTCTCTGCATTTCTGTTTCCTCTCTCTTTTCTCAATTTTTCTCCATCTCTCCCTCTCACCCCATCTTTCCAAATCTCTCTCCGTCTCTACTCATCTATATCTACATGTTTTCCTTTCCATTTTTCTCTCTGTCTCTCCCCATCTTTTTTCCCTCAATCTCTCCCAAACCCTCTCCCTATATATATTCATATTTTGCTCGCTATCTCTCCATCTCTCTTTCACCCTTTCTCTCTCCAAATATCTCTCCATCTGTATCTACATCTTTTTCTTCGATTTTTCTCTCCATCTCTCTTTCTACTCCATCTCTCCCAATCTCTCCCCATATCTATATCTATATTTAGCTCTCTATCTCTCTTTCTACTCTATCACTTCAAATCCCCCCTCTCTCTACCAATCTCTTTCTCTGTCTTTTTCTCGCCATTTCTCTCCGCCTCTCTCTCTCTCTCTCTCCACATCTCGCTTTCTCCAAATCTATCTCGATCTCTCCACATCTATATGTCCAGCTTAAAACTGAAAAAAAAAAAAACTGCTTACTGGGAATTGGAATTTAATCCAAGATTGTAGACCTCCAGAAAACTGGATTCATTTAATCTGCGAGGAGTCTCCGAAAACTTATTGAGTTATGTGGAGTCTTTTTGACACCATACCTCAAAAACAGACTTTCTATTGACTACATCAATGTGCAACACGAAAATAATAATAATAATAATAATAATAATAATAATAATAATAATAATAATAATAACAACCTAAACCCGGTCACAGAGATAGGACCTGTAACAATTCTATGAGACTTTACAATGAAATGCTAATCGCCCAAACATCGTGATCAAAACCTCAAGAACAGAATATGCTTTCTTATTGATATGGCATTCCCTGAGGACTGCAATGTAGCTTTCAAAATCTTCAAAAAACTATCAAAATATGTTGCAGTGGAAATCTAAAAAAATGTAGCACAAGAGGACATCAATAATTCCAGTTGGAGCCCTAGGATCCATTGGAAGAGATTCTGATAGACTCACTGAAAGGATTCCTAGTAGCCCATGCCTTAAAGAAATACAAAACATTTTATTCAGAAGTGCAGCTCAAACATTACGAAGAGCTTTATCTATGCAAAATGTGTGTGAATGGAAAATTTCATGAGTCAAATTCTGACTTTAGGTCTCTGGTTGGGACCCGGAAGGAAATGTTTATACAACAGAAATCAAAGGAAATAAGAAAGCGCTATATATAGTAATACATCGTGTTTAGAATAATCCTCAACAGAATGCAGAAAGCACTGAACGGCCGTTTCGTCCTATCTGGGACGCATCAGCAGTGCGCATCCATTACTGAGAATCGAACCCGGACCAGTTCGATATAGCGCAAACGTCATACCAACTGTACCACGGGACTCAGTGATGAGGAAGACACAATCCAGACTCGATCACTTGTATAACCTTGCTAGCTCCAGCTAACGCTCTGCGATGGAGCGGCTAAGGGTCAAAAAGCGGTTGTGGCTCTTGGGGCACTCTTCCGAGGTTATCTGAAGTCTTGGAGGAGTATCGCTGCGGAACTGAGTGAGTAGCTGCGCTATATCAAGTCTGGATTGTGTCTTCTTCGTCACCGAGTCCCATGGTTACAGTTGGTATGACGTTTCCGTTGTTTCGAAACGGTCCGGGTTCGATTCTCGGTAGTGGACGCGCACTGTTGATGAGTCCCAGATATATAATCCGGTGTTCTTATAGATATTTTTATTTTTACAAAATAGTGCTCAAAGTAAATTTACAGAGTATTAATATTATAAATTAATTGATTTAAAATATGGTTTTTCCGCTATACAGTTCTAACCATGTTTCAAAAATGGAAGGTCCGAATTTAATTTTGTAATTAAATTAAAGACATTAGTTCCATTTCATCCTCAAGTGAATTTTAGAGTAACTTTTAAACTTACTGGATTTTAAAGACACAGCTAAAATCATAATTCACGTTTCCAAGGTTACAGATAAATTCACTTCCACTAGACAGGGGTGTTTGCGTGTTCTTTATGTCTGTATTTTGATCAAAATTCGCCAAAAATCAATTTGAAAACACGATTAAGAGGCATCGCTTTTGCGGAATGAAAGGGGGACAACTGATATCGAGTTATACTTATTATAAAACCCAGGTTGTTTGTGTGTATGTGTCTGTGTTCGTTTATATATGGGATCGGATCTCCTACATTTTTCAACCGATTTCAACAAAACTTCACTTTTTTTTGGCAGGTAGTGTTTCTTAATGTCTTGCAAACTTTTTTCTTTATTTTTACATTCAGAATGATTTAAAAATTCTATTTACAAGACAATTGTTTATAATAAAATTCTATTCAATCGGTAGACTCATAACGATTGAAAACAATGTTTTTGTTTGAGTTTGGGTTTGACCAATTCATAAAAAAAAAAAAAACTAATTAAGACATGCGTGTCCGCCAACCTTAAACAATAATCTTTGTCAATTTATTTTTCAGTCTTTATGATGGTCGATACTTGATCTATCTCTTACTGTTACATCCCCGGGCAACGCCGGGCTCTACTGCTAGTATTAATTACGAACAAGGCCACAATGTGTTAACTGTATTCGGAAATTAAAAACATCCCTACCACACACTAAGACATACACAGAAAGCACACACTCAATTAAGTTGAAAAATCGAATCATCCTTGATAATGGCTAAAGGTATAGCCGAAAGCGCTCGGAAATATAAAACATTTGGACAGTTCTTACACATCCTTTGTCCAGAAAAGAAAACTCTTGTTCGAACACAGGAAAAATTAAATAAAAAGCTTAACCGTAGTACCTTGTCTGTCGTTTTTAATGAAACATGCATATATATATAAATATATATTATTTTCTAAATAATAAAAATTTAATAAACAATAGACATGAGTTAACGGTTTTTGCCGACATCATCAAATTTATGCATTGAATAATTAGCTTAAAAACAAGCATACAATAAAATAACTTTTATAATCCATAGCCCAAATAAATAATTTAAATACCCAACAAAAAAAAGATAATCCTTTATGAAGTCGTCAAAAAACAAATGTTACGGCAGTTTTTATATACACAAATCCTTTTCATAAAGAAATAAAAAATAAAAAAAATTTCCATAGACACGTAGACCAGACTAGGCGAAAACATCTTCCGTTTTAAATTTAGACACCCCCACATTACCCTGACTTGACATATATGAAAGTAACTCTATACTGATACAAATTATTAACACCCCTACCTATTTTAAACAATTCGCCCTGACTGTTACCATGGAAATTTTGATTTCAATTATGAATATACTATTAAAACACGTAAATTTCAGAAATAATGTATTCCCAAAAAAATTCGCTTGAAGATGGAACAGAGCTTACTTTAATTCAATTTAATTCAAATAATTATATTGAAGTTTTCGGCTCTTGTTTTGAAACATGAGACCTCTTATGTAACGTGTTGGAATCATATTTTTAAATAAATAATTATATATATATATATATATATATATATATATATATATATATATATATATATACTGTAAGCTCACAGTGGCTTGAATAATTCCCAGTCATTCGGTATTCCTCCCCTGTCAGTTTTGTACTCATACTAATCTAATTTACTGAATTCGCCTATTGTCTGATTTTTCAGTCTCTTCTCTGTCTCCGACCAGACGACGTTTGCTATCCTGTTCTGCTGTGTTTGTCTTAACTCTGATGTCGCTCGTTTCAAGCACTTGTTTCTGTTTCTAATGTTATTATTATTGACCTTTTATCAGATTAAGAAAAGCTTAGTACATTCCCATGCACAAACACAAACACACACACACACACGTCACTACAAATACTTTTGAATCTAAATTGGGTAGTCGCATTTGCGTAAACACAATTCCTGAAATATTTTCGCTGACACTGAAATGCAGAATCCTGAAAATGTCAAGCAAAGCATTCGCTAACGGTAATGGCTTTGGCGAATTCTAAAAGTCAATGGATCATCGGAGGAATAAAAAAAGAAGACAATGCAGACACTGTAAAAAGAAAAAATCGAAATAGGTGAATGATGGACGCGGAACAAACCTCCGTTTAATGAGGGCCTGGTAATATTATGTAGTTTAACGGATTGATACTTGTGACATCGAAATCAGAAGGGAAAATGCCTTCCAAAAGCTAAGCGAAGTATTAGGTTGGTGCAAAAATAATGTCGTTTTCTCACATATTAACATATGTGAGAAAACGACATTATTTTTGCACCAACCTAATATTAAGACGGGAATATTTCATTGCAAACAAAGACAACATTCCACAAGATGCGATTGTAACTTTTTCTATAATTATGGAGCATTATAAAGTACAGGCTCTCGAGAAAGCATTTGAGCAACATGCTCCACAAGTTTTCTATGGGGGTTGAGGTCAGGAGATTGGGGCGGCCATGTCATAACACTCACCTGCTTCTCATCAAAGTATTCCTTCATCAATTTAGATTTGTGACAGGCAGCATTATCCAGCATAAAAATGAGCTTGGTGGGGTCGATTTGAACCCTTTCAGCAGAAGGGAGCAGACAAGACTCTAAAATTCTCTTGTACTGCTTGCTCCTGAGGGTCTTTTCAATAGGTTTTAAGAAACCAGTTCCCTGAAAAGAAAAGCATCCCCAGAACATTATACTGAACGGATGCTTGACAGTACTTAATGCTAAATTCAAAGAGCTTTCAAAGCTTCTTCTTCGGATTTTAGATCGCTTCTCCTTTGAATTTAGCTCAACTTTCGTTTCATCGGAGACGAGATTTAGTAAAAAAAATCAGGTGAGTCACTTTTACCGAAGAGCACTGTATATATATATATATATATATATATATATCATAAATTAATTGATTTAAAATATGGTTTTTCCGCTACACAGTTCTAACCATGTTTCAAAAATGGAAGGTGCGAATTTAATATATATATTATATATGTGTGTGTGTGTGTGTGTGTTTGTGTGTGTATTCATCATCATCATCATCATCATTATTATTAGTCTCATGACCTGGAGTGGTTGTAGGGTCGTAACACAGCTGCGTGGCATATCGGGTATGGTGCTTCTGCTATGCATAAAGAGATCTTTGATAAAATATATAAAAAAAAAAAAAAAATAATGTTATCGGTCCTAATCTGGCATCTCGGCTTCAGTCGTTTTATTAGCTTGGTGCAAAAGTAGTGTCGTTTTTTGACGTATTTTTTTAACGTCAAAAAACGATTTTATTTTTGCACCAACCTAATGTATCTTCTCTAACGTAGCTTCCCTGTGCCTTTTCGATAAAAACTTCCATCGTAATAGTTCTGTTCTCTAGACTTTATCGATTTAAGAGGAGGTGTAGTGATTTTCCAAGCGTAGCCCAGATGTGGCACAAGACCGAAAGTATGAGGCACCCAGTGAGGATCGAACTCACTCGTAATATCCCTAGCGAGACAAGCTTGCTAACCATTACGCCATCTCGAGGTGCCCATTTCAGATCCGTAGTATACTGTCGATAAGATCTCATTTTACAGTTGAAATGGATGGATGTAATCGTAAGATCTATGCTAACAGTTTTTTTTCTCTCACACTACTCGTTTGTAGAACTCTCTTCCGGCTTCTAGCTACCCAATCAAATGTAATGTCAATCGTTAATTTCTAAATTCTTGTTATTATTCTCTTTCTTTAATAGTATTTTCCTTCTTTTTTTTTTTTTTTTCCTCTTAACACTCAGTAACCTCTTGCGTTTTGGCATGTTGAAAAGATTTAAAAAAAAAAAAAAAATTTCTTTTTCGAATTTCTTTTGGTCATTTAAAAAAAAAACAAAAAAAACTCTTTACCTCTCCTGCCATTTATGGTATTTTACCGTTTGCCCCATTAGACAAGAAAAGAAAAAAAAAATTCTACAGGGCGAAGACGAAATGATAATGAGATTTGAGCAGTAATTAAAAAGGAAATTTTAGGTTGGTAGCGAAAAATGAGAGAATTTTTAAGAGAAAGTTATAGAAAAATGGAGTGGGCGGTAAAGACAAAAAAAAAAAAAAAAAGAAAAAGAAAAAAAGGAAGCGATCTATTATTGAAAAGGTTAATGCAAGTCACGGTTAAAGGGCGAGAATAACAGAACTGGAAACGAGATTTGAGAGGGAAAAAAACGAAATAAAAAATATATGCAAACCTAGAGAGCAAGAGCCGGGAAAGATGCGCTAAAAGCTTAGATAAGGAAATAAAAAAGAGAGAAACGAAGAGAGGGTAAAAGAAAGAGAGGTAAGGAAGAGGGAGTGAAAGAAAGAGACAAAAAGAATTGTAGGAGAGGGGTTAGTTTTATAGAAATGGAAGGAAAGACAGGAATGAAGAATGAGAAATTAGGAAGATAAGGGGAGGTCACTCTTATTTTTAAATGTCAATGCATGCTAAGCCGGTTTAAGAACGATTTATCAGTTGAATGTCAAAGGCATTAGACGAATTTAGGCTCATACGCCGGAGGATTTTTGATGGTTTAGCATCCAACTATCTATCGATCTATCTATCTGTCTGTCTATCTATCTATCTATCTAAGTTTAAATCTGTTTCTCTCGATTTTTATCTAATCTGTTTATAAAACTCTGTCTATTTACCTTATTCTTTTTATCTAGGTCTTTTTATATTTCTCTGATTTTATATATATATATATATATATATATATATATATATATATATATATATATATATATATATATATGTATGTATGTATATTAATCTTAATGTTTATATTTCTCTGCTTATATAAAGTTTAGGCCATATCACGTTGAAATTCGCAAGGTCACCGAATTTAAGCAGGCCTGACGATTGCGTCTAGCATGAACCACGCAGTCGCCTCTGAGTATTGACTTCAATGTTCTCTCTCTCTCTCTCTATATATATATATATATAGAGAGAGAGAGATAGATAGATAGATAGATAGATAGATATAGATATATACACGACTTAAAAGGTACTGCGTTTAAATTTTTTATTTAAGTTTTGTGTTATTTTTTCTTGACGTAAATTGTTTGAAATGTTTTGTATGTCCGGGCTCTTTCGGCTATAGTTTTATTCATTATCAAGGTTGATTCTATTTTTTACTTTTGACAGGGTTTTATGTATACGCATAGAGTTATAGGAATGTTTTATTTTCCAAAGACTGTCAGCACATTGTGGCCATATTTACACCTCGTACCAAATTATGCTTAAATTATTAGGTTGGTGCAAAAATAATATCGTTTTTTTGACGTATTTTTTAACGTCAAAAAGCAATATCATTTTTGCACCAACCTAATATTATTGAGATAACTTTTTTTCTGATATTTCAAAAACCGTCCAATCAATTCACACAAAATTTCCCCAAAAATGTTGGCAACACTGACCTGCGCAATCACTGAAATGTTCGACCTGATCTGCGCCATATTTGTTATCAGTACGGTGATTTGTGCGTGCCAAATTATTATATATGTTCAGTAAAATTCCCAGAATTGAGCAAACAGAACGTTGATTAATGTTGCCCGTGAATGTTTATGATCAAAAGAAGATAATGAATAAGATAATCAAACAAATAATAACAGATACAAACAAAGGCACAGTTATAAACAAATTAATAGGGAATGTGCTTTCCCTGTTTTGAAATTACTTGAAGAAGTCGACGATCCATAGAAATTGTTAATTGTAGGATGTCATCTGCTGTAATGTCGCGAGGTATGTCAAGAATTGCTTCCCACAACTCAGCGTTGCTCCTGAATTGTCGTCCGTTGGCGTACAGTCTTCACTTCATGATGCTCCAATGGTTTTCGATTGGGTTCAAATCCGGAGAATTTGCTGGCCACTTCATTTTTCGAGGTCCATCGAAGTCTAACTGTTTCAAATATTCAGTAGTCTTGTGAGCAGCATGTGAGGGAGCATTATCTTGCATAAAAACAATGGCCTTTCTGAAGGTAACTCTTTGCCTTTTCATCCACGGTTCAAGATGCTCCTTCATATACGCTATGCATGCATCGGCACGTACAGTTCACATATGTTTATGTCTGTGTGAGCTCCGGCGAGTGCGCGCGTACACGCGCGTGTGTCTGTGTACGTCAGTGAATGTACTTACGACGATGTATGTTTGCGTAAGTATGAGTGGCGTCCCGACGACAATTTTTCCTTCCACTGCCATAAAAACACCGATATACGAAATCATATATAAATCCAAAATTTAAAAATTAATTACTTTGTCTGACGATTGCAAATAGCGTGAAACCCAAGGTCACGAACTCACATAAATCCATCTAAATATATATATATATATATATATATATAACTTCATCACTTGATAAGACATCGGAGGTGTTTAAACAAAATGGCTATTTTTGTAGTGATTTTATAACATATTTATGTTATAATTTTTAAATAAATTATCATATACACATACATATATATATATATATATATATATATATATATATATATATTTAAAGACATTTTTATGTTTAACGTTCTTTTTATAGATATAAGTATTTAAGTAAATGCTCTGTTTATAATAAACAGTATTAAATAATATTTACCGGCCTGAATGTCCGAAAAATTTTCATAGAAAATATTCGTCCTTCGACAGGATATTTTTCTATGAAAATTTCTCGGACATTCAGGCCGGTAAATGTTATGTTGTATAAGCATTCACTAAAATACTTGTATCTATAAAAAGAATGTTAAACATAAAAATGTCTTTAAATAATAATTGTCGGACTTTGTCCATTTCATAATATATATATATATATATATATATATATGAAAGACAGCACATTATATTAAGGGAAATATATACACCCACACATTCAAGTCTCTTGAATTTGAGTTTAAACGTAAACACTTAAATGTTTTTTTCGCCATCTATTACGCATTAAATGTTTATTTATTATTTAATGAAATATAAATAGAACTGTTTTTTTTTCATATTTTAATTTATCACTTTATTTATGTCCCTTGGAAAACAAATATCTACTCCATTTTTCGTACAATAAACTCAGTTATTGAAAACGGTATTTCATTTTTTTTTCCTTTCTCTCCTGAGAACAATTAAATGATCAACAAATGCTTACATTTCATCGCAGCAAATTTCCAATAGTGCATTGAAAACAACGAAATAAACGTTTCTATTTGTTTTATATTTTTGTCGTTTTGTCTTAGTGGTTAGAGCAGTAGACAGAGGTCCTGTCAGTTTTATTGCAAGTCCGCTTGCATACGCAGCCCGATACATCGGGCGTTCAAAATTTTGAAAAAAAAAAAAAACAAAAAAAAAAAAACACGAAACATTTAAATTTAAAGCTAAGTGTACGTTTTACAAATCTATATATAAATTTCGGAGACTTCCAGTTTTCCGCCCGTCACACCCTCTAAAATAGCCACACATTGACCGATCGAAACGAAAATTTAAAGGAGAAATACAAACATGTAAGAACGTAAGGTACACTTGGTTTTATAAGGGTTCATATTAGTTTGGTGCAAAAATAATGACGTAATAATGTCGTTTTTGGACGTATTTTTTTAACGTGAAAAAACGACATTATTACGTCATCATTTTTGCACCAACCTAATAGCTTAGAGCAATAATTTTTTTTTTCTTTTTTTGAAAAAGTGTGTTTTATTTAACATACAAAATATTCCCACTATTTAAAAATAAACAATTTAATGATTGAAATAAATACTTATTTAAATAAATATTTGGAAAATTGCTTTGTTTTTGTATATTTTAAATCCCCGACTCTGAAAAAAAAATATTTAAAATAAGACAGTTTTTCACCCCCTCCGTCCACAAGGAACGCTATTTTGTTGAAAAGCCTCCCGAGAGGATGCTTTCCCGACCATTACATTCTGAATGATTTGAAATCTAGGGTCAACTTTTATCCATTCTATATATCCTCATAATATGCTTTTACCAACGCCTCTTACGTTCATACAACAACCTCATTCAGAAACCTTCTAGAAGGAGTGGCTCTTGGGCTTTCTGTTGGTTGAACAGTTAGTAAAATATAGAATTATGTCTGAGTAGAGCAAGTTCTTTTCTTTCTTTTTTTTTTGTTACACTGTTTTACGCAGTCTGTAATTAATGTTTTCATTATTTAGAATGGAAGACAATATACAGTTATTGCCATACTTTCATCTCTCATTTGAAAGTTGGTATTCACGATAAATTGAAATCTTTATGGCTTTCGGACATTGATATAATATTGCAACCCCCCACCTTCATTCAAACAGACAAAAAAAAAATCATACACAAAAAGGTTTTATGGCTCATTTATTTGTCAGTATTACGTCAGGGCTGAAAGAAATCTAATAAATTTTAATAATAAATCATACTTTATGATGAATGTTTCGAATGAAAATGACTTCAACGAACGGAAAATTCCCAGCTGGATGATAAACTGCTCAGGAAATTTGTCACGGCTTAAAGATTTTGAAAATAAAAGTTCAACAAATATATTTTTTTTTTCTTTGGGAGTATTTCCTTGATAAATCCCCTGATTCAGAAACAGGTAAAAAAAAAAAAAAAAAAAAAAAAATCCTACCTTATCCGTGGAATATTTTTCGATATTTATGAGGTGTTGAACTGAATAAACATAAAAATGAAGCCAACACAAAAGTAGCAGGGATGGAGATGATGATAATAGCGATATTAACTGTTATATATATATATATATATATATATATATATATATATATATATATATATAATTATTTATTTAAAAATATGATTCCAACATGCTACATAAGAGTCTCATGTTTCAAAACAAGAGCCGAAACATGAGAACTCTTATGTAGCGTGTTGGAATCATATTTTTAAATAAATAATTATATTTATGCTCTACTTTTGTATCGAGCACTATTTTTTAAAAATAATTACAAAAATACTAAAGAACTTTGGATTATTTACCTAACCAGTTCTTTCCTATTTTCTATATATTTTCACACACACACACACACACACACACACACACACACACACACACACATATATATATATATATATATATATATATATATATAAGGCATTATTTGGCCCAAAAAGTTAGCATTACATTCGCCTTGAGAAGTTGAATAGCTTTACGACCATAGCACGTTGAAACGCTCAGGGAGAAGTATTTCTCACACCGTTGCAAGAAGATCGAACGTTTGGAAAAAGACCCGAAACCATATACCCTCACTTCAGCCGATGCTAAAAAAATTATTTTACGTATGAAAAAAATAGTTCCGTATACTAAAACAGCAATACGAGTGGTTACTGCAAAAACTCTCTATCAAACCGAGCCGTTAGTTAAGCAACGACAAGCCTGACTAGATGGGTGACTGTTTGGGTTTATTTGGTGCTGTAAACTTGGATGTGCAGCTGGTGTAATAGATAACAGCTCGGAAACCTAGAAATCCCCCCCTTTTTTTTTATTTCTCTTTATTTTGGGAAGAGCAGAGTTTTTTCGTACTTCCTGGTACGAAGCAAATATTAGGTTGGTGCAAAAATAATGTCGTTTTCTCACATATGTTACTATGTGAGAAAACGACATTATATTTGCACCAACCTAATAGTCAAAATTAGTACACATACTTGTGTTTATTATATCCCGCCATTGTTTTTTTTTTTTTTTTTTTTTATAATAAGTAGTATCTCTTTTTATAATAAATGGTTAGTCTTGCGGTTGACGGCCATATATGTTGAAACAACGGTTCAGCAACGTTGAGCCCGGTCAGTATCTAGATTGGTGACCGTTTGGGTATGCCAGGTGCTGTAAATTCAGGTGTGCGACCGGTGTAATGAATAACGGTTCGGAATTGGAAATCGGAGTGACGGGTTCTAATTCCAGTCGGATTCGTTATATTCACTTACGAGCAAATACCCCCCCCCACCCCCGGGAAAGGTATGATGCTCCTTTTCTCACCGACCTCACCTCTATGTTAATTTGTAAGACTTGTTTTTCCCTAAAATTCTTCCAATATAAAAATATTTTCTGGTTCATTTAAAGCCAGAAAATATTTTGGGACTGTAAGAATTTTAACCTGGGCAAGATTGATAAGCCGTAAAAAAAAAAAAAAAAAAAAAAAACAGAAAAAGAAAAAAAAAACATAAATTGTTTTATAGGAATAAAATGTGGCTGCCGACACTTGAGTTTGAACATAGATCGCCAGTGAACAAACACAGGTGATCCCATTATTGAATTAAGTAGCCCACGTGATCATAGGAAACGCATAAGTAGGAAGTTGCGTAATGTCTAATTGATCGCTGTTGTTAGTCTATCCTCTATTACTATTCGGATCGCTATTTCTGTTCTATCTTCGATTACTATTTGGATCCCTATTTCTAATCTATCCTCTATTACTATTCGTGTCGCTATTTCTGTTCTATCCTCTTTTACTATTCAGATCGCTATTTCTGTTCTATCCTCTACTACTATTCGGATCGCTATTTCTAATCTATCCTCTATTACTATACGGACCGCTATTTCTGCTCTATCCTCTATTACTATATGGGTCGCTATTCTCTACTCTATTCACTATGCTGTTGCTCTATACGGATTACTATTCGAGCGAGTATTATCGAGCAAGTACTGTCAGTGTGAGATTATTCGAAGGCTTCTGACACCAGTATTCAACGGCGTTACTATAGTTGTATCTGCGATTACAAAGTATCTACTACAACGAGCATTACGCAAGTGAAAACGTGTATTCGTTAACATCACAAAAAAAAATCAATTAATCAATCTTGTATAGGAATTTCCTTTTTTACTTTTGTTTAAGTTAGTGTGGAAAGTCAACATTATGATATTAATTCATTTCTGTTCGTGTTATTTCAACCCATTTTTTAGCTGTTGATGCTTTTGGAAGTCTCCAGTGATATCGTTTTTGTTATTTGGTAAAGGTTCTTTGTTATCCGGAAGCGCCAGCCTACGGTATCCGACGAAAAACCATCCTCTTCAAGACCCATAGGGTTCGTTCGTTTGAAGTCATTTTGAATAATTCGTCTGAGGAATGTTTGAATATAGTTGATAAATTCGGCATTAATGTTTTGGGTACCATGTAAGTCATCCAAATAAGTCTTGATATGAAAAGGCCATTTAAAAAAAATACAAAAAAAACATGGCACAAGTTCTTTGGTTATTCTTAGGAAGTAAACACACACACAGACACACACACACACACACATACATATATATATATATATATATATATATATATATATATATATATATATATATATAATGGACTCTCCCGTCGGTTTCGACGTATGAGGATCTGACAGCTTATTGATTCAGTTATGAAATTTTGTGCGATAATCTTAAGTGGCATTTAAGACCGGCTAGTGATTTACAAAGGAGGCCACATATGGAGCGAGTGTGAGGATTGTGAGCTGAGATCACTGTTAGATTGGCTGATCTTTTAGATCTTGCTCTCGCTTCTTGAACATGATTCAGACAAGCAGATTGAAAACTAAAACACGTTGATATCCATTCCACCCACTCCAATAATATATAATAATATAATCCTAATGAGCCAGGTACTCCCTACCTAGGTTTCACCACATGGAATCATCAGGGTGAACCTTACCAAATAACTGAAACCATATCACTGAACCCTGATTATCCCATGTGGTGAAACCTAGTACGTGACATATTAAGATTTATTTATGTTACCTTTGTTCTTCTGAGCGTACTGAGCGCTCTTCGTTTTTAATTTATTACTTGGTGTTTTATTATTATTATTATTATTATTATTATTATTATTATTATTATTTGTACCAGAAATTTAAAGAACTGGACGATTTCTTTCGCCCTGTTCGGAGGTTTGTATCGTTTTTTGTTTTTTTTGTTTTTTTGTTTTCCATTTGTTTTCCTCGTATGCCATTTTGAAAATTGGGCTATCTCGGTTTTTCACCCGCCGAGTTTAAATCGATTTACATTATATATATATATATATATATATATATATATATATATATATATATATATATATATAATAAAAACTTAGGAAATGGACTAATATTTTTTGTTTATACGTTATTTGTATAGATACAAATATTTAAGTAAATGCTCTGTTTCTAATAAACAGTATTCAAATTTACGGACCTGGATGTCCTAGAAAATCTCAAAAATATAGCCTCCGAGAGAAACGGAACCTCTATCCTGCACGGAACCGTCATATAGATTGACCTGCTATACTATTTAGTTACAGAAGAAGCGTTTGGTTAGCAAGCTCGAATTACTGCTTTTAAACTACAATTTCTTATGATCTACCTCGAACGCTCATATCTGCTCGAAGCGTATCTTAACGTATAAACAGAAACTATATTAAAATAATTGTCGGGATTAGTCCATTTCTTAATATATTATGTCATTTGTTTACGCTCTATCCCGTTATTAAACCTATAGTTACGGAAGGGACGGATGCCAGCTTTTCTCAAAAGCATCGGTACGAAGTTGAACGCAAGAATATTACTAAGTTTCTGTTTACTAAGCTTCTTTTACCGATTATTACAAGCCACTCAAAGAACTCCACCAGTAATTAATAGAAATAAATCCAAGTTATTCATTTTAATGGGTGCAACGTATTCGTACAGTACAAAAAAGATATATATATATATATATATATATATATATATATATATATATATATATATATATATATGCGCGGTACTTATTGGAAAGCGCGCGAAATCAGTGATAGAGCTAAGATATTCAGTCTGTATGGACACAGATGTACGTCTGCGTGCGTATGAATGTCATCCCAACATGGACACAGGGAGATTTTTTTTCTCTCCCCTATCACCATCATACAAACTAACATAGATTCAAATTTTTAAAAAATAAATCATTTTGTCTAATGATCGCAAAAGGCCGAAACCAAGGGTTACAAACTCATATCCATACGACTGAAGTATATATATATATATATATATATATATATATATATATATATATATATATATATATAAGCAAATATGTGGATATAGATCCGACAGTATGAAGAAAAATATGGAAAAACAAAAATCCGAATATGCAAGTATGCTGTTTTAATGTTGTTTCAATGTCGACGTCAGACGTTTCGGTCTAGTAGACCTTCTTCAGGACATAGTTATTAAAGCATAATTAAAATTAGACGATATTCAAGTCAACATGAAAAGACGATAGACATAAGACAAATCACAACAGAATAACTGAAATTTTTAAGATCAGCGTTCCGTTTCGCAATACGATCACGTGGGCGTCACGTGGGCGTCACGTGGGCGTCACGTGGGCGATGTTGTGAAAATGTATTCCTAAAATAGAGTATATTTTAAATGAAAAAGAATTTTATTTCAATCAAAAATTTATAAGTACGTTTGTAGAGCATTAATCTTGCCAGAAAAGGGGAAATATTAAAGAAGCCGGGTCCAGTATTCACCGTGCGTGAGATAGATGTTATGCCTGCCTTATAAATCTAAGATTTTTATTATGAATATATTTTAAAATATTTTTTTTCTTCATATATATATATATATATATATATATATATATATATATATATATATATATATACAGATCTATCTATCTATCTATCTATCTATATATATATATATATAAGAGAGATTTTATCTGGTCCCAAATTAGAGCCTGTGTTAATGTATATAAAAAAAGACTAAACCCGGATATAAGAGAAACCCGGATATAAGAGACTTCTTATCCGGTCCCGACAACTCTCTTATATCCGGGTTACACTGTATATAGTGCAGTAGCACTTGGGGCTTTTATTAGTGAATATTAGTAAAAGAAAGAAAAGAAAGAAAGAAAACAAAAAAAAAAACACACGTAATCATGGGATAAAAGGCGTAAGTCATAGTGTAATGAATGAGATAAAAAAAGAAAAAAATATTCGAACCCAATTCCTACAATGCGATTGGTTTAACCATTGTGTAGTAGATACAATATGCGGACACGTTGCTGTTCCAGCGAGAGAGTACTTACCTGAAAAAGAAGAAAAAAAAAACAAAAAAACAATGTTAGTAGCGTAGAAATTTGGTATTCATAAAGGTATACAATCATTGGAACTTTGTATATAAGAATGTCTTTAAAATACAATTTATTTTATAGAACTGGAGACAAAGAAACAAAGATAGAGAAAAAGGAATTTTATTGAATAAAAGATCTGAGAGATTCTGTTGGTCAAAAGACACGTTAATTAAACCAAAAAGTTTTTTTTTTTTTAAGCATTTCACCCCAAGCAAGGCGGGAAGCCACTAGGACGCAAGGGGTTACAGAACATTTAGAGCAAGATCAGATAGGAGTGATAGAAGAAAGGATGAGGAGAAGGGTAGTGGATAGATCAAGGCAACTGGAGATGTCGATTGACATTACACTTGAATAGCTGGAGATTATAGCTCACAGGGAAACTGGAATAGGGAAGGGAGTTCCACAGGCGAGAGGTGCGAGACATGAAGCTATTACAGTAGAAGAGACGGCTACATTTAGGAGTTTCGACAGTGAAGGGGTGAGAGCGGGATGCCAGCCTCGTAAGGCGCTTGAACGCATGACGTCTGGGAACCAGCGAATGCAGCTCCTCGGAGCAATTGCCATGAAAATATTTGTAGAACAGACAGAGGGAGGTGACGGCGCGTCTGTGAGAAAGTGACTGTAGGCGAGACGCCAGGGCAGGGCCAACTACATTGCATATCCGCCTCTGGAGCCTATCAAGAACCCCGAGGCAAACAGAAGGGGCACCAGACCATATATGGCAGCAATACTCCATGCAAGGACGAATTGTTGATTTGTAGATCTGGAGGATCGATTCCGGGGAGAAATATTTCCTGGCGCGGCACAGGGAGCCAACTTTCCT
>OZ010575.1:73910708-73913208 GCA_963932145.1 Acanthosepion lycidas | reverse complement strand
TTATCAAGAAGATCTGTTCTCTATATCTATCGTTTTACTCGCTAGTTTAAGAGATTTTTTTACTGTAACCGCGTGTTAAGTAATTATTTTCGTTAATAAACAGGTGAGCACAAGTAATGAATGTTTTAAATAGCTGTAATGTCAGTGCAGAAAGAAACAGTTCAAATAAACGACAAACACTTACAGAAAAAAAATCAGTTTGAAGATATGAAATCGAAATAAGGAAGCAACTCTCAACGACTACTTCAACTCGCGTTATATATCTGGAAAGCAAATCAAACATGGACGACGCTAGGTTTATCTAGGAAAACTAACAAATAAACAACACCGAGGTCTATCGTTATATAACGGATCCTTTCCGAGAGATTTCAACGAGGAGTATTTTGACAAAAATTATTATAGGAATGAAACTAGTACAACTGAATACTGAAAAGGTTTCACTTTAATATCTAAACAAAAATTACAGTTGTTATATCAAGAAGTTTATTTACCATCTCTTTCTCACAGATATTATATATTTAGATATCTTACTTATTATAAAACGCAGATTGTGTGTGTGTGTCTGTCTGTTCGTTTATATATTGGATCGGATTTCCTACATTTTTCAACCGATTTCAAAAAAACTTCACAGGACTACGTAAAATTACCTTGCAGTGGTTCTGACAGCGCCAAAAATTAGAAAAACACAATTGTTTTTGCACGAAATCAATTTGAAAACACGATTAAGAGGCATTAATGAAAGGGGGACAACTCATATCGAGTTATACTTATTAATATCGAGTTATCGAGTTATACTTATTATAAAACACAGGCTGGTTGTTTATATGTGTGTGTGTGCGTGTGTGTGTTTTCGTTTATATATGGGATCGGATTTCCTACATTTTTCAACCGATTTCAACAAAACTTCACTTTTTTGGGGCAGGTAGTGTTTCTTATTGTCTTGCACACTTTTTTCTTTATTTTTACATTCAGTATGCTTTAAAAATTACATTTACAAGACAATTGTTTATAATAAAATTCTATTCAATCGGTAGACTTATAACGATTGAAAACAATGTTTTGTTTGAGTTTGGGTTTGACACATTTGTAAAAACAAACAAAAAAAAAAAAAAACTAATTAAGACATGCGTGTCCGTCAACCTTAAACAATAATCTTTGTCAATTTTATTTTTTAGTCTTTATGATGGTCGATACTTGATCTATCTCTTACTGTTACATCCCCGGGCAACGTCGGGCTCTACTGCTAGTTATTGATAAAAATACAAATAATCTGCAATGTTATCGGTCCTGACCTGGCATATCTGCTTCAGTCATTTTCCGACTGCCGTAACGTAGTTTCACTTTTTAAAAAATATTTTCTTTGTAAATGTTCTGATTATCTTTCCTCTTTGGAATTTGAGCGCAGTACTAGATTGGCAGCTAGGTCTCATCATTTTACAGCTGAAATTCCCGGGTCACGATCACGAATCCCGTGACTCCTCAGGGTCGTAGGAGGACCAGAGATACTGCAGCCGCAGTAGAAGTGGTGTTTCTTGGGCAAGATAGCCTGACAAAGCCCAACCCTCTCCAGGCCGGTTTTGAATTTCAGAGCTACCTTTGCCTAGACAAATTACCACCTAAGTTTGTCCTGGGAGAGTGGGGGGTGGTAGAGAGAAGAGGATTCATACCTTTACCAAGGGTATTAGCACGTAAGTAAATGTAATGAATTTGAGTGGAATTCGAGCTCGGCTCTCCGATTCCTTAATCCGATGGCAAGGGAGGCAGGGAGAAACACCGTGCATTCAGATTAACGAGACTGTATAAATTTATGGGAGAGACCGTAAGGGATAGAAGCTGCAAGAGATAGGAAGTTGTGGAGAGCTATGATCGATCATTTTTCTAACGAATATCTTACCACTATCTGCCTCGTCAGTCATATATCGAAAGATACATGATTGCCTAAGCGTGTGTCACGCATGGCACATAACTGACTGATACAAATCTTACTGCGCGGGGGAGTAAGTAGTAAGTTTTCCGAAGGGTATTGGCACGTACGTAAATAAAGCGAGCACACTTGGAAATAGAACTTGGGTCTCCGATTAACAATTCCGAGCCATTATCCACTACACCACCCGCACACCCAGGTTAATAGCACCTGTTGTTCCAAAGCGGGTAAAAAAAAGAAGGGCCATAATTTGAAGATAAAAGATCACACTGAGAGATGGGAAAGAAAGAGAACCAAAGAGATAGAAAGGAAAAAGAGAATGGCGAGAGAGGTCGTTTTGTCACAGAGAGAGAGAGAGAGCACATGAGAGAGATACAGAGAGAGAGAGAGAGCACAAGCGAGAGAGAGGGGATAGAGAGAGAGCGAACGAGAGAGAGAGAGCGAGAAAGAACGTATGAGAGAGGGAGGATAGAGAGAGAGCGAACGAGAGAGAAAGAAGAGAAAGAGCGCACGAGAGAGAGAGAGAGAGAGAGAGAGAGACAGAGAGACAGAGAGAGACAGGGAGAAAGAAAGAAC
>OZ010575.1:73885867-73910508 GCA_963932145.1 Acanthosepion lycidas | reverse complement strand
AGAGCACGAGAGAGAGCTCACGAGAAAGAGAGAGAGAAGCACAAGAGAGAGAGAGAGAGAGAGAAAGAACGCACGCACGAAAGAGAGAGCGAGAGCTCACAAGAGAGAGCAAACGAGATCGAGAAAGCGCACGAGAGAGAGAGAGAGAGAGAGAGAGAGAGAGAGCGCACGAGTGAAAGGGAAAGGGCACACGCACGAGAGAGAGAGAGAGAGAGAGCGTACGAGTGAAAGGGAAAGGGTACTGTCACGAGAGAGAGAGCGAGAGAGAGAGAGAGCGAGAGAGAGAGAGAGCGAGAGAGCATGACAGCGCACGGGACAGAGAGCGCACAAGACAGAGAGCACATGAGAGAGAAAGAGAGCACACACCAGAGTGGGTGCGCGCAGTAGAGAGAGAGAGAGAGAGAGAGAGAAAGAAAGAGAGGGAGATGAGAGAGTTAAAGAAGAGGAGATATAAGTAGCTATGGTAATAAATTGGGGGTGTAGTGATATGAAAATCACACAAGAGAATAATATGGATGATTTGCAGGAAAGTAATAGGAATTGACTTCATGAAAATTGAATAGAGACTGAAAGATAAGAGAGGCCAAGAGGAATGTAAACCAAGAAATGGCCGACACGCAGAGAATTTCTCCTGATTCTCTCAAAAAAAGATTTATGTCAGGAAAACGCGGGCGAAGCAAAAGAACAAAGAAATGATTAATTACTGGCACTAATTGAAAAGTGCAGAGAAAATGAAAATAGATTTAAAAATCATTAGGAAACCTCTAAGAACTTAAAACAACACAGGTAACAAGAAAGGCGTTCAAAGTTTTATCGAGCCTAAGGTAAAATTGCGTACGCAAAACTATATGCTTTTTAATATATATTTGTATGTGCTTAAGTGAGTCCAGATTGAGCTAACGTCAGAGAGGTGTAATGTGAGTCTCCTTGATAGGGATGTAGTTGTATGACCGATATAATTATTCATGAAGTTGGTTTGACAAGGAAAGCATTTACATAAGGGACTTGTGAATTCATAAATAATACTGGTCCTCTGTAACTTAGATCTTACAGGTGAATTGTTGTTGTTGACGAAAAGGTGTGTGTGTGTGTGAGAGAGAGAGAGAGAGAGAAGCAGAGAGAGAGAGAGAGAGAGAACTAAGAAATGTATATATGCAAATGTACACGAAAGACTTCATAGAGGGAGAAAAAAAGAGAGAGTTCACGAAAGAGAGAGATAGAGAGAAAGAGCGTGTTCATGAACAGGAGAGAAAAAGAGAGCGTTCACGGAAGGGCGAGACAAAGAAAGCATTCACGAAAAGGAGAGAAAAATGGGGAGTTCACGAAAGGGAGAGAAGAAGAGAGAGTTAACGAGGGGGGGAGTGAAAAAGAGAGAGTTGACGAGAGAGAGGGAAAAAAGAGAGCATTCACGAAAGGGAGAGACAAAGAAAGCATTCATGAGAGGGAGAGGAAAAGAGAGAGTTCACGAGAGGGAGAGGAAAAGAGAGAGTTCACGAAAGGGAGAGAAAAAGAGAGCATTCACGAAAGGGAGAGAAAAAGAGAGCATTCACGAAAGGGAGGGACAAAGAAAATATTCATGAAAGTGCGTGAAAAAGAGAGCGTCCCAAAAAGAGCGAGAAAAAGAGAGAGTTCATGAAAGGGGCGAGAAAAAGAAAGAGAGGGAGAGGAAAAGAGATTTCACGAGGGGGAGAGGAAAAGAGAGAGTTCACGTAAGCGAGAGGGAAAGAAAACATTCACGAAAGGGCGTGAAAAAGAGAGATTCCCAAAAAGGGCGAGAAAAAGAGAGAGTTCACGTGAGGGAGAGGAAAAGAGAGAGTTCACGAAAGGGCGAGAAAAAGAGAGCATTTACGAAAGGGAGAGACAAAGAAAACATCCATGAAAGGGCGTGAAAAAGAGAGAGTTCAAAAAAGGGCGAGAAAAAGAGAGAGTTCACGTGAGGGAGAGGAAAAGAGAGAGTTCACGAAAGGGCTAGAAAAAGAGAGCATCCACGAAAGGGAGAGACAAACAAACATTCACGAAAGGGCGTGAAAAAGAGAGAGTCCCAAAAAGGGCCAGAAAAAGAGAGAGTTCACGAAAGGGGCGAGAAAAAGAGAGAGTTCACGTGAGGGAGAGGAAAAGAGAGAGTTCACGAAAGGGCGAGAAAAAGAGAGCATTCACGAAAGGGAGAGACAAAGAAAACATCCATGAAAGGGCGTGAAAAAGAGAGAGTTCAAAAAAGGGCGAGAAAAAGAGAGAGTTCACGAGAGGAAGAGGAAAAGAGAGAGTTCACGAAAGGGCTAGAAAAAGAGAGCATCCACGAAAGGGAGAGACGAAAAAAAACGTTCACGAAAGGGCGTGAAAAAGAGAGAATCCCAAAAAGGGCGAGAAAAATAGAGAGTTCACGAAAGGGGCGATGAAAGGAGAGAGTTCACGGGACAGAAAAAGAAAGAATGAAATGGTTAGAGAGGAAACTAGTATTTGTGTAATGTGTATTTGCAAAAGTACGCAAAAAGGAGACGAGAAAAACAGAAAATGAAAGAAAAAAAAAAAAAAAGAAAAAAAGAAAGAGTGTGTGTCGAAAACGAAAGAGAAGAAAGATTTTTTCTATTATTTTTATTTCAACTCTTGACAAACATCGCAACAGGTCACTATGACCTGGGAGACAATTTCCTTGGGAGGGAAAAAAACAGTTTAAAAAAAACGAAAAAAAAAAAAACAGTGTTTACCTAAAATAATAATAATAATAATAATAATAATAATAATAATAATACAAGAAAACTACGAATAAAATATAAGCAAAAGAAAAAAATAAAATTAAACATTTATTGGTGAACACTGAAATCAACACTACGGCAGTTTACATTTCCCAGTGTAAAATTTATTTTATCGTTTATTTCACAAACAAATCAATAAAGAACAAAGGGAATGAAAAATAGACAAATGCCCTAAAATCTTTCAATAGTAGCCGGGCATCACCTTTGTTTTAATTACTTCCAAAAATTCAATCAATAAATAAAACACTACACACTTATTTGATTGCTAAGCCAGTAAGAGTTCTTTGAAGGTTAAAAAAAGAAAAAAAAAAAGAAAAAAAAAAAACTATAAAAAAAAAAAACTAAAAAAACCCCCCAAAAAAACAGCTTTATTGTTTGCGGGATCGTTTCTCGTGTTTACATTTGTTTCAGCCCAGGGAAATAGCGTTAACTTTGTTACTATTGTACCATCTGTATGTGTAATTTTGTGTCGATTTCCTTCAAAGGATGACGCACATAGACTCTTATACGATCTCTTTAACTTCGATTTCATAAAGCTTCTGCGCGCGTCCTTCACTCGTTATCTATCTATAATATTTATCTGTGTCCAATATCTATCTATATTCGATATCTGTTCAATATCTATCTGTTTATCTATGTTCAATATCTAAGTTCAATATTTATCTATCTATAATATCTATGTTTAATATTCTATTTTGTCTTCAATATCTATTTATGTATGTTTGATATCTATCTATATATCTATATAATATATTTTCCGTTTTTACGTAATTTAAACAGAAAATATATTAAATAATTGTCGGACTTACTCCATTTCATAATATATCTATCTATTTTAAATATCTGTATCTATATATCTGTCTTCAATATCTATCTATCGGTACAGAATGGGATAAATATTCGTAATTTTAGAAATATATATATATATATATATATATATATATATATATATTCCTATTTCGTCCTATTACTATCTATATCGAATTCTATAGACACACACACACACACACACACACACATATATATATATATATATATATATATAGTTTATGAAAAACTAGGTAATCCGTATGAGTAAACCTAAGGAGGATAAAATCCAGAGAGCTCAATGTAAATCCAGAGCAAATAATTTAAATAAAAACAGACCACTTTAAGGTTCCATGTCATAAATTATTTCACCACAGCCCTTTTAAAGGACTGCGGATCATCAGACTTTAATTCCAAACAAAAAATGAAAAGATAATTTTAGTAATTGTATATATATGTATATGTATGTGCATATATATGTATATATGTGTATGTATATATATATGTATGTGTGTATATATATGTGGGTGTATATATATGTGTGTGTATATATATATATATATATATATATATATATATATATATATATATATAATTATTTATTAAAAAATTATAAAGTAAATATGTTATAATATATTTATGTTATAATTTTTAAATAAATAATTATATCTGCTCTTCTCTGTATTGAGCACTCTATTAAGAATAGTAATTGTATATATATATGTATATGAAGAAAAATATACGGAAAAAACAAACAAAAATCCTTATATGCTATTATGCTGTTTTAATGTTGATATAATTTCAACGTCGGACGTTTCGGTCTAATAAACCATCTTCAGGACATATTCATAAAATATAATTAACATTATCAATTCAACATGAAAATTTCAGTTATCTGTTTGGATTGGTCTTGTTCTTATGTCCATCGTCTTTGTCATGTTGAATTGATAATGTTAATTATATTTTATGAATATGTCCTGAAGATGGTTTATTAGACCGAAACGTCCGACGTTGACATTATATTAACATTAAAACAGCATAATTGCATATAAGGATTTTTGTTTGTTTTTTCCGTATATTTTTCTTCATACTGTCGGATCTATATCCATATATTTGCTTACATATATGTATATGTATGTGCATATATTTGCATATATGTTTATGTATATATATATATGTATGTGTTTATATATATATGTGTGTGTATATATATATGTGTGTATATATATATATATATATATATATATATATATATAATTATTTATTTAAAAATTATAACATAAATATGTGTAACCTCTCCGTAGCCAGTGACCGAATCACTTTCACAGCTTCTAAACTGAGACCTGTTATCTGAATCCCGCGTATCATTCAGAAATTGTCGACGGTGTAAACAAACACTTCAGCTCTCGCCTCGCGGTGTGTATTGAACTCTCACCTCTCCTGATACACAAGAATGGAATATCTCTTTCCTTGCCAAAGCGCGCGAAAGATTCCAGTGAGCTTTACCTATTTCAGACTCTACTCGTTTGACCTGCCAGTATCCAGAGGCCCCGGTGTCTATTCTTCGGGAGTTATCCGCTCAACTCTGCATCGTTCATACAATCAGATGATTTTTTTTTTAACCTTGCTAGAAATAGTCGGCCTCTCAGAAAATCAACTGTCGTTCCCTGTCCATTTATTCAAAGACATTTCTTTTTTCCTCCCTATAGCCCGATAGTCAGTCAGATGCGTACCTTTCGCCGACATGTCAGCTGCCGAAGCACGTCTTCGAACAAAACAAAAAAATACGGGACAGTAACAGAAACATTGGATGGGATCTCTGAATGCATTCTATGTTATAATATTTACCTATAATTTCGGTAAGTTTTGATGGTGTGGAAGTGTTGTGACCTTGTTAGGGCCAGAAATAAAGACACAAGAGAGGAATTGAGTTGAACAGATATATTAACAAAAACAGTAATACAAACAACAGAGTTATAGCAAGAATGTTCGGTCCGACTTTCAGAGCTGACTGCTGGAAACTTCCCCCTCCAAAAGGCAGTACCTGCTCCTATTTATAGCTGGGAGAATCCATGCATGCGTGGGTAAATTACCATAAGACTAAGTATTTTATCCTTATCTATCTATCTATCTATCTATCTATCTATCTATCTATTTCTCACCAATATCTATCTATCTATCTATCTATCTATCTATCTATCTATCTATCTATCTATCTATCTATCTATCTATCTATCTATCTATCTATCTATCTATTTCTCACCAATATCTATCTATCTATCTATCTATCTATCTATCTATCTATCTATCTATCTCTCACCAATATCTATCTATCTATCTATCTATCTATCTATCTATCTATCTATCTATCTATCTATCTCATTCCCTTCAACATCTATCTATCTATCTATCTATCTATCTATCTATCTATCTATCCCTTTCTCACAAATATCTATCTATCTATCTATCTATCTATCTATCTATCTATCTATCTATCTATGTTCATGTATTCACAAATGTATCTCTATCTATCTATCTATCTATCTATCTATCTATCTATCTATCTATCTATCTAATTGTTGTGACCTTGTTAGGACCAGAAATAAAGACGCAAAGAGAGGAATTGTGTTAAACAAATATCATTTATAATATCAGTGATAGAGCGAATTTTGAATAAGGCTGGTATACTCAAACCCTCAGTGATTTGCCTTCGAGCATAGACATCGACGGCTCCTGAACAGTTCTGTTTTCCGTATTTCACTCACAAAGCTTGGGTCAACCGGTGGTATGGTTTTCAGAGTGATCACATCTCGGATGAATTGTCTATGCTGAGATTACAACCCGGGTCTCGTGGTCAGAAAGTGATCGTTGTAACTACTCGCACCAAACAGAGTATTAATCCTTTCAAAACGGAAAAGGGTACATTAGCGAATATAATATACACAATCTTAGACCTGGGAACCTCAAGGTGGTGTAATGGTTAGCAAGCTTGTCTCACTAAAACAATTACGCCTGACCAATGAGTTCAATTCTCACTGGGTGCCCGTTACTTTCGGCCTTGTGCCACATCCAAGCTACGTTTGGAAAATCACCTTGAACCTTCCTGCCAATAACCCATGATTCTCTTCTTTTTTTTTCCTTCTTGCAGATATCACTTGATCGGTAGTGTGGTAAAATATCGTCTGACATGAAAGTGGGTACGACTCAAATTCACTAAATTCCTCCACCCGGGAAAAATATATATATAATTCCTATATTATAATAGGCATCATTAATTTCAATGTGAAAATTAAGAGAGGGAAAAAATAAAGCATCTTTTGGATTATATGCAATAAGATTTTTTTTTCTTTTTTTTTTTTGTAGAATTTGTTATCGAAATTTACCATCTTTTAACAAATGGCTTTATCTTTTTATTTGGTGAGCATCGACTAAAAATTAAAAAAAAAAAATCACTGGTCCCGATTAGCCTGAGGCCTGCTACTGATATCATAGATCATCAAAAGCCACCATCCACTCTTTTACTCTTCCGTTCTCCTTTGGTTAAAGTGGATGTGACTGATAATACGAATTATAAATAAGTAACATCCGCAAGCTATAAACGAAAAAAAAATTGATATTGAGATACATTCACATCTCTACCAACTACAGGGGTCTCCCAAATATAGTGTCACATCAATGCAGGGCCCGTGCATATTAACCGTGGGTGAGGAGCCTGATTGGGGACCCCGAACAGTGCTTTTATTAGCATTTGATTTTTTTTGCTTTCATTTATATACGGCACAACTGATTATTCAATGATGCAAAATTTTTTCGCGGATTTTGATCTCATTCTGCGTCCTTTTTTTTTTTTTTAAGCATATGACTTTATCGTTTTATTTGGTGGGCATCGACTAAAAATTAAAAAAAAAATATCACTAGTCCGGTTAGCCTGAGGCCTGTTACTGATATCATAGAACCCAGTCCAAACTTTTGAATAGGCGAGTGGTTAGCGTCTAGACTGCCCTACTAGCTTTTCTCTTGGTGAGGTGGATGTCACGTCACCCCAACTTGACGAAAAACAAGACATGTCAAAAGTTGGATGGGATTTTATAGGAGCCACAGGAAAACATAAAAAAGATAGAATGTTTTTTTTTTGTTTTTTTATTAATCTGAAAAACATTTATTATATAATCATTATTTTTAATGGATACTCGTATTTGAGTAGAGTCCGTTTATTTATTAAACAGTATATTTATTTAATAAGATTTCTCGAATATTCAGGCCTGTAAATGAAACGGGACATCCCCTCAAATAAGAGTATCCATTAAAAAATTAAATAAAAATATGTCCTATTAATAAATAAATCTCTATCTATAAAAGGCAGGATGTGTGTGTGTAACGAATGCACGGATTTCGATGGATTTGCACCAAAATTTACATGCATATGCTCCAGGTTAGCGGAAAGGCCAAGACCGACTTTGCATTTCCCAACTCCCATCGTTAGAGGAAATAATCGATTATTTCATGTTTCTACGGCAGTTTTCATGTAGTTTGCGGCCATTTTGTACTGGCCAGAGTGACAGCCTATAGCTGGCTGCCACGAATAGGCAGGAAGATTCTATTGGCCAGCGTGAGAGCCAACAGCTGACTGACACGAATGTTAACTAGCATACAAAAAAAATCGATAGCTGCATTCGTCACAAGTGGAAAAAATTTAAATCTGCATGGCACTTTACTCCAATTGGCTCATTCGCTTACTTAAACTCAACGTTGATTCTGATTCCGCAGAACTGGGTTGGGTGTGGAAAAGTATTTGTTGTTAACATTCTTTTTTCATTCGGTTTTTTCCAGTTACGAGTCCTTTTTTTTAAAGCTGATCGTTTTGTGTTCATTTTGTTTAGTTCTTTTTTCGTAACCGATTTAATGTTTACTATAGAGCTTAGAAAAAATTCGCAGTGTGAGATAGGCAAGAAGTAAGGCATGTAACAACATCAGAGAAAAATCTGTTTAACGATACTGTGGGGTCAAATTTTGTCGGATCTAAACCTTGCCATTAGGGAAACACAGGTTCGAATCCTGATGGAGAGTCCATGTTTTTGTAATTTCTCGAATATTCAGGCCGGTAGATAAAAATAATTACCTTTAATAAATAGACAGAGAACCTGCTCAAATACGAGTATCAGCTAAAAATAACGTTTAAGTCATATATAAGCAAGAATGGAGACTGAAGCCTTGAATGGCAACCATTCTAGACATAGTGCTACGATTACAAAAAAAAAAAAAAAAAAAAAATCGGTGTACTTGGATTACCCTAAGTGGACTTTAGAAAAAGCAACTGGCCTTGTAAATCCTTGCCCCTAATTATCTTTGTCAGGCAAGGCCCGCCTTGTCTCTTCGAGGTCTTGCCTCAACAACAAAAGCAACATGTACATTTTGAAACGAAAAATTTACACAGTATTCAAGGTGCAAACGCAGAGGTGCGTTCAAATGAAACAAGCGTCGACCAAAGCTTCCTTTGATATATACATAGATATTGGATGTCTGACAGAGCGTCCATGAAACACATTGGACAAGATCATTTTTAAGAGGGATGGACAATGATTTCATTGGTTCATCTTTTTTACGGCTTATCAAACCTTTATGGTTTATTTAAAGCCGAAACATTTTGAGTGGCCATTGCATTAATATATTTTATGGCAGTAACAATCTTTTTTTTTTCAGACACAATATCTATTTAATCCATAGCTAGAGAGAGAAGAAATAGATTTATACTTTTCTCAATGGTATTTGCGCGCAAGTGAATGTAATGAACTCAGCTGGAATTCGAACTCGGCTCTCCAACTTCTCATTTCGCGTCGATATCCATTGCGCAAAAAAAAAAAAAAAGTGATGACAGGATGTGTCTGTTTTCAACGAGGATATGAAATTGGCGACGACGGCTACTATGCTGGCAATGTAGATGAAACTGTCATAGCATCGACCTTTGACACGGACAGCTACGAACCAGACGAAAATCTGCCTAATGTGAATGAGAATATTAATGCAGTTTTTATCTACCTATTCCAGTTAAACCATCCGCAATATGGCGCCGGGTGTAGTGGTCATTGAAGGGTAATGTATAAATAATGTCTTTTTTTTTAAGGCAATTCTCCCCAAGCAAGGCAGGAGTGCCACTAGCAAACAAGGGGTTACAGAGGATTCAGAACAAGCGTTAAGAGGCGTGTTTGAGGAAAGGATACAGAGAAGGACAGGGAACAAGCTCAGGGAGTCAAATATCGATTGACATTACACTTGAATATTTGAAGATTATAGTCATCGAGGAAGCAAGTAAGAGGAATGGAGTTTCACAGACGGGAAGTGAGGGAGAAGTAGCTATTTGAGAGGAAGAGACGGTTACATGTAACCGTTTTGACAGTGAAAGCGTGGGACCGAGATACCAGCTTGGTAGCTCGTTTAAATTCGTGTAGTCCGGGAACCAGCGAAAGTAGAGCGCTGGTCTTCATACGTATCTTAAAAAAGAAACGGTTGTTAGCAAAAATGATGATCCCAAATTACAAATTGGAGTTACCAATATATATATATATAAAAAAAAGTACACAAATTTAAATATCTACGAGTCTTAACAAAGGACAGGAAGTGTGACACTGAAATCTAGGATAGCCAAAGGGATAGCCAAAGGTGTATTCCAAAAGTTATACAGAGTACGAAAAATTAAACAAATATTTATACGTTATATGTCCTCCTGAAATGGCAGCGAGTGCTAAACAATCAGCTCAAAAATGAAGAAGAGACTCGATTGTGGTTCTACAGAAAGAAAGCTGCCGATATCAGAGCGAACATGTATGAAACGACGAACTTTTAAAGGAAATAGAAGCAAAAAGGAAGCTTAACACCAGGAAAAGACAGCTGAGGCTTCTTGAGCATATGAGGAAAGGAGGCTTGGGAAATTTGATACTCACAGGACAGATTGAGGGCAAGAGGGACAGAGCAAAACAACGCATAGCATAGTGAGCTTAAGTAAATGGATTGAGCATCAGGATTTAGATCTATCTATCTATCTATCTATCTCATTCCCTTCAATATCTGTCTATCTATCTATCTATCTATCTATCTATTTATTATTGTTTCTTATCTATCTATCTCTTATTGTTTCTTATCTATCTATCTATCTATTATTGTTTCTTATCTATCTATCTATCTATCTATCTATCTATCTATCTATTATTGTTTCTTATCTATCTATTATTGTTTCTTATCTATCTATCTATCTATCTATCTATCTATTTATTATTGTTTCTTATCTATCTATCTATTATTGTTTCTTATCTATCTATCTATTATTGTTTCTTATCTATCTATTATTGTTTCTTATCTATCTATCTATCTATCTATCTATTATTGTTTCTTATCTATCTATCTATCTATCTGTCTATCTATCTATCTATTATTGTTTCTTATCTATCTATCTATTATTGTTTCTTATCTATCTATCTATCTATCTATCTATTTATTATTGTTTCTTATCTATCTATCTATCTATTATTGTTTCTTATCTATCTATCTATCTATCTATCTGTTTATTATTGTTTCTTATCTATCTATCTATTTATTATTGTTTCTTATCTATCTATCTATCTATCTATCTATTATTCTTTCTTTCTTTCTATCTATCTATCTATCTATTATTCTTTCTTATCTATCTATCTATATATCTATCTATCTATCTATCTATCGTTGAAAGACCTGTTCTTGTACGGTCACCGAAGTGAAGCAATATCGAGCCGGGTCAGTATCTAGATGGGTGACCGCTTGGGAATACCAAATGCTGTATGCGGGTAGTTTAATGGATAACGGCTCGAAATAGAAATCGGATGGCCGGGTTCCAATTCCAGTCGGATTCGTTAAATTCACTTACGCACAAATATCCTGGTACCCCCAGGCATGGGTTAATTAGTAAGACTTGTATCGGTGAATAATTATCAGCTACAGAGAATTTCTATAATCTATTTTTTTTTAACTTTAAACGTTATTTTTAGTCGATACTCATATTGGAGGAAACGTTCCGTCTATTTTAAACAGTATATATTTATTTTCGCCAAGCTTTCCGAATATTCGAGAGATCATATTAAAGATGAATATGTGCCTTCCGGCAAGATTCGAACCGGCGACGCCCTGCAAAGAAACCGTCGTTAGATCCGACGTGCTTTTAACCGACTTGATCAAGAGCAAATCTCGTATAATAATCTGTCAGATTATATTCAATATGAATTGATCTATTTCAGTCTGTCCTCTACCTCCGTATGTCTGTCTGTCTGTCTGTCTATCTATCTATCTATCTCTATTTCTTTCTTTCTTGCTATCTATCTATCTATTTCTTTCTTTATATCTATCTATCTATCTATCTATTTCTATCTTTCTTTCTTTCTTTCTATCTATCTTTTTTTCTATCTATCTCTATTTCATTCATTCTTTCTTTCTTTCATTCTTTCTTTCTATCTATCTATCTATCTATTTCTATTTCTTTCTTTCTTTCTATCTATCTATCTATGTTTCTTTATTTCTTTCTTTCTTTCTATCTATCTATCTATCTATCTATCTATCTATCTATCTATCAATCTATCTATCTATCTATTTCTATCCTTCTTTCTTTCTTTCTTTCTTTCTATCTATCTATCTATCTATCTATCTTTGTCTCATGGCTAGCCATGTAGCGAGTATTCCCTCATACACGTTACTTAAATGCATGTGACAATGTATTTGTTTATTTTTCTTACTTTTTTCAATTAACGGATAATATATATATATATATATATATATATATATATATATATATATATATATATATACTATATATGCCATTAATACAGAAATATCTTTTCGCTACACATTCTTTATGAATTCATTGTGCACGTAATTAGGCCCAGGCTCTACAGATTGATAACTTGTCAATATGAAAAATAAAAACAAACAAAAAAAATTACAAAAAAAAAACTCTTAACATATTTAGAGAGAAGACGAATAAACTTTCACTTCTTATTTTTAGATGCATAAGACAATTATGCAGGCAAACGTATCGCTGTGAATATATACCTATGTATTAGCATGCAAGAATGTGTTTTGTTCTATTTCGAAAAAAAAAAAAAAAAAAAGGATAAAATTAAAAAAAAATATAGACATGATATTGTCGCCATGTCAAGAAATATATGTCACGTATCCTTGGGCTAGCTATGTTGATGAGTCAGCGGCTATGAAAACCTGTCGCGACCTGCCAGGCAAGTTCTTTTTAATGCGTCTGTTTTATTTCCAGCAAACGACCTTCTTCGCTTACAACTGTGTACTTTTTTGTTTTTAACCTGTTTTCGTCTTTCCCTACGCGATTCTCATTCTTGAATGTTGATTCAGACTTCCTATTCACCGTCCCATTCACCCTGACCCAGTCAGCGAGCAGGACGTGTATTTTCACCTATCGCTTATGAGCGGGTGTTCTCTCAGGGAAGCTCTGTGCCCTGGACGTCTATTGAGACTTAAAATCAACCCTAAACCTTAAGCGGAAGTTGTAAATACGTATTTAATTTTGTTCTAAGAGGTGAATTATTATTTTTAACTATAAGGTTAGAGGTTTCAAATTTTTCCTAATAAATAATTAATCTAATTTTTTTTTTTTTGCTATTGTCATCACTAAAAATACTGAAAAAAAGATGATGGCTTCCTTGAGTATTCACCAACTTTTATTCAGTCTTGTATTCTTGAACTGACTTTATTTTCCGGCCTATTGTCTTTCGTTAGACCGTAAATCTTCATCAGCGACCTTTCTAGAAACTTCATTATTCTGTCCTTATGTCTATATTTTTTGATCTATCTCAGCAAAGAATTAATCTAGCTACAATTTATATTGAAGAAGAAACAAAAAACTAGATTAAATAGCCACAAGCAAGCCAATGAAGCCACTAAGACGCAAGGAGGTTACTGTGTGTGAGAGAACAATATAGGTACCTCCAAAAATTCGCTAAATATCAGTATAGCATAATAACAGGTCCGAAACTTAATAAAAACAAAGTTTCATCATTAAAATGTTTATGTTATTATTAAGAGGAAAGAACAAAATATTTTTTAAATATTTTAAAAAATTTTTCTCTTCTTTCTAACACGTTTTAAATTTGGGGAAAAAATCTCGTTTTTTTTTTTTTTTGTTAAAACCGTACGACTTGTGGTCATCGCCATTTTTAGTGTAGGAGTTTCGGGGGAGAACCCATCAATTTTGAAATTATTGCAAAAATCAAATAATTGTCTAATTTAAATGAAACTTTCAGAACTTATTTAAAAATGAATGAATTTATTTTTGAAATTTTTATTTTTAGAAAATCTTGGTAAAAATATATTTTTTTTTACATCTGTTACCACCCCCAAAGTTAATTTTATGAAATTTTATAGAATTTCAAAAAATTTGCAAACTTTTTTTTTTCTTATAAGCGGAACTCATTGGCGAAATTAAATAACCAACTTTGTTTTCAAAAATGACTTTTTATTTATGAAACCTTTAAAACCTTGGGTATACCGAATTATTTGAGGTACCTAAACTTGCCAACTTGTTTTAAAAAAAACACGCGATGTAGTTTTTTGTGTTTGTTTATTTTTACTAAATGTTCGTTCAATATATATCTATATATATATATATATATATATATGTGTGTGTGTGTGTGTGTGTGTGTGTGTGTGTGTATGTGTGTGTGTGTCTGTGTGTGTGTGTATTGACAAGCTCCAGGGAATTTATCATGAGGAGCGAAATGGCCATATAAATGAGGTACAACTGTGTTTCATTTATATATATATATATATATATATATATATATATATATATATATATATATATATATATGGGCAGGTCCTGTTTGTATATAGCTTCAGTTCTCTATTTTCGGTCTGATCTAATTGAGTTTCTTTTTTCCAGGTTTTCAGATGAGACATTTAGCAATCTTGACGCAATCTCACGTAAGAATTACTGCGAAACCCTTTGAGTTATTCTGCCAGAAAGAGAAAAACGTTTTGTGTCTTCCCAACTGGGCAATGGTGAGAGGAAAGAGATCCTTCCGGTCATCAGTGATGGTACCAAAATTCATACTCAGGCTTCCATCTTCAAAGTTCATTCAAGAACCATCAAGAGAACGATGCATACAAAAGAAGGAACCGTACAGGGTAAAACTGGATCAGCTGGTCAGAAGTGGAAGAGGGATCATTATTTCTATTTAAAGCTAAAGAGATCAATTAGAAAAGAATCCAACTCAATCCATATCCCATTTGGCATGTGAGAGAGAGGAGTTTCAGCTATGACAGTCCACAGAAAAAAGACCTGAAAATGAAATCGTACGCGAAACGTGTGAGGCACCTTATTACTCCAGAACAGAGAGCTAAAAGGTTAGAGAGGGCGAAGATCATCTTGAATAAGTTGGAAAATTATCTAGAATTATATATATATATTAGGTTGGTGCAAAAATAATGACGTAATAATGTCGTTTTTTGACGTTAAAAAATACCTCAAAAAACGACATTATCACGTCATTATTTTTGCACCAACCTAATATATATATATATATATATATATATATATATATATATATATATATATTTAAACTTTATTTCAATCCTTCATTATTAATTAATCCTTAGCTAAGATTAATTAATGATGAACATGTCATTTTTGTTTATGATCGATTCTATAACGATTCTTCAGTTAAGCTTGGAGAGTAATTGTACATTTTTATTGCTCAAAGTAGAGTCCAATAGTGTTATAAAAGCCTCAAAGAATTCCAGTAAGGTATCTTTAATCATTTTTAAGATACAACGATTCAAAACTTAATGGCCTTGTCGAATCAAAAAGAAATACGGGTTCAAGTCAAGTTGATGACGCCTACTTTATTCGCATCTGACGTTGCCGACAGAAAACGTAACTCGAGCAGCACTTAGAATGATTACTTATAACGAAATCGCTATTTCCATTGACCTTAGAAATCAGGGGAGCAGATACTACGCTTTGATCCTATCCCGGTGACCAAGAAGTGAAGATAAATGTAATTCGATTAGCACTTTGCATCACGTTCAATGAATAGTAAATGTTTCCTTATACGGAAACGGCTAATATTACCATTACTATAAGAAATGAGGAGAACAGATACTACGCTTTGATCCCAGCCAAGTGGTCAGGGAGCGAAGAAAAACATAATTCGATTAGTACTTGGGTTCACGTTCAATGAATAGTAAATGTTTCCTTATACGGAAACGGTTACTATTAGAAATGAGGAGAACAGATACTACGCTTTGATCCTATCCCAGTCACCAGGCAGAAAAGAAAAACCTATTTCGATTAGTACTTGGCTTCACGTTCAATGAATGTTAAATGATTCCTTATGAGAAAACGGCTAATATTATCATTACTGTTAGAAATGAGGAGAACAGATACTACGCTTTGATCCTATCGAAATCTTTACAATTGAACAATTTTGCTGTTACACTCAGTATAGGATAGATAACGGTTCGGCCTAGACTTGAAGATGTTGAGACTGTACAGTTCGGGGAAAGTATCCCTCAAGGAGTGTGTTCCAGAAAGTAGCTGTTCTCGGGAGGAAACTGAGTAGAACCTCCTTCTTGTCAATGGAATACAAAGGGGGGGGGACTATTCGACTCTGTGTGTGCGGCATGGTGGATTGGGTTCGACTTGCAAAGGTCTGAATTTGTAGACGTAAGGAATGTAGCTGGTCTGAACACTTGCCATAGAAATAGCGAAAGGGTAAAGAATGTTTCGCTCTGTGGAGAAAAGGGCTGTAGTGCTGAAGATTTGATTTTTACGGCTTATCAACCCTTTGCAGCTATAAAATATTTCTAGATATTTTTTTTTTTTGCATATGGTAATGACTTACTGATAAAAATCCTACTACTTAACCCATAGCGGGAGCGAGAAGAGGTGGATTAATTCTAGTTTTATCCACTGGATCATGGAGAGTTGAGGAGAGTTAAAGGGATTTAACTGAAACTGAGATATCCAGAAAAAGCCTGGCACGTGGAACGAGAACAGTTTACGGCAATGGACGAAATTAAGGGTTCGGTCCGAAATTCCTATCACCTGAAGAAGGCCGGAGCGTACAACGGCCGAAAAGTCGTGAATATGACGATAAAGATGAGGGCATCAGTCCAAAAAATGTAAATAGTGCAAATAGTTTAAATACCTTATTTCAGAAATATAGACAGATGACCAAAACAGTATTAAGGATCTGGAGATTTTCTATTTAGAAAACGAACATTTAAGTTTAAGCAGGTTATTTCCTGATCATAGGGAAATTCAAATATGTCGAGGTACGTGTTTTGTATCTTATTCGCATAAATAAACCTTTTATATTAATCCAGCAATCCACACTTTCCCTATGACACGGAGACAGAGGCTGTTTAATTTGTGTCTTCTTGCGGATCTAAAACAAGTTTTAAGTTATGTAGGTGTTTTATATACTAGTAACTGATTATAGTATACTCTTTGGAATGTCATTTAAATCGACCTAAAACGAATGGGCAAGGCTTATGCGCCTTGTTCAAATTTGAAATTAATTTCCACACAGAATATTTATCGTAAAACCTTTACAAGAGTTGGAATCCATAAAAGAAACGAAATGGACAATTTTGGCTTACTTTTATAAATCCTAATGAGCCAGGTACTACCTACCTAGATTTCACCACGTGGAATCATCATGACATTCCAAAAAGTATACTATAATCAGTTACTAGTATATAAAACACCTACAGAACTTAAAACTTATTTTAGATCCGCAAGAAGACCCAAATTAAACAGCCTCTGTCTCCGTGTCATAGGGAAAGTGTGGATTGCTGGATTAATACAAAAGGTTCACACAACTGACAAAGAAGGAATTAATGAGGAAGAAATTTCTTGCAAAAATTACGGCTAAAATCTAAAATTAATATAAGCCTAAAAAGATATAAAGCACGTGACTAAAAACTAAAAAACTAAAAAATAAAAAAAAAAACATTTATTATCATAACCCAGGGCTTTCTTATGCCCGATTCTATTATTAAGGATTTCTAACCTCTGGTTTAATAAATTTTATGATGTGTTGAAGGTAGTTATTGCCAACTTCTTCTCCAACGTAACTATTGCTAACTTCTTCTCCATACATAATATACAGTAGTTGTTGCCGACTTTATACTTACAACATTTTTTTTAGTATTTCCCATTTTAGAATTGGATCCGTTCTATCTTCCTGTTTAATACTCCAAACATATTTAGATAAGTTAGTGTTATATACCTATACTTCTCATTTTATATATATATATATATATATATATATATATATATATATATATATATATATATATATATATATATATATATATATGGGTGACAATATATATATATATATATATATATATATATATATATATTAGGTTGGTGCAAAAATAATTTCGTTTTCTAACATATGTTACTATGTGAGGAAACGAAATTATTTTTGCACCAACCTAATATATATATATATATATATGTATTACTTTACAATATATATATATATATATATATATATATATATATATATATATATATATATATATGATACTGGTTTTACAATATATATATATATATATATATATATATATTACTTTAAAATATATATGTATATATATATTACTTTACAATATATATATATATGTTACTGGTTTTACAATATATATATATATATATATATATATATATATATATAATACTGGTTTTACAATATATATATGTGTGTGTGTGTGTGTGTGTGTGTGTGTGTGTGTGTGTGTGTGTGAAATGTAATCAGCTGAAGTGTGAAAGGGAAGACATTTAAGGAAAGCAGACTTTGTAATAAAGTGCTCAATATCAGAGATAGATCTTTAACAGGAGTAATACAAAAAAAAAAAAAATGTGCCCCTTTGCTGACTGATGTTATATTCTAGATCTCGACTCCAGAGTTTGTGGGCAAAACGTTTTGTAATCGTTTGTCTGGTAAAATCTCTTGACGAGTGGACCGCACGATTACAAGAAGGTTTTACGAAACTCACGAGCCAACGTGCCGAATATAACATCAGTCAGCTAAGTGACAAGCTTTGTTTGTATTAATCGCATGTATATATATATATATATATATATATATATATATATATATATATATGTATGTATATGTATAAATGTACTCTTTAAATATCTGAAATATTTATAAAGGGGAGGTGCTCAATATTCGGAACAAGGTTTTGATTATTGCATACCACGGAAAAAGAAGTCCATGAAATGAATGCCGATTTCCATGCCTCTCTCCCTCTCCGTGTATATATATATATATATATATATATATATATATATATATATATATATATATATATATAATTATTTATTTAAAAATATGATTCCAACACGCTACATAAGTGTTATCATGTTTCAAAACCAGAGCCGAAAACTTCAATATATATATATATATATATATATATATATATATATATATATATATATATATATATATCTTTATATATATATATATATCTTTATATATATATATATATATATGATTATATTGAAGTTTTCGGCTCTTGTTTTGAAACATAAGAACTCGTATGTAGCGTGTTGGAATCATATTTTTAAAGAAATAATTATATTTATGCTCTACTTTTGTATCGAGCACTATTTTTTAAAAATAATAACAAAAATACTAAAGAACTTTGGATTATTTACCTAACGAGTTCTTTCCTATTTTCTATATATTTTTCACACACACATATATATATATATATCGTCAAACTAGTGAGGTTTGTCTAGGTCTACTCTACGGTTGAGCTCTTTTGTTAGTTAGTTGTTTACTCGTGTCGGGTTTTTTTCTTTGGGCTGTGAATCTGTATCTGAGCGATTTTTTCGACAGACTTTCATGTTTCTAGCTCTTTCTTTTTTAAAACCTTTTTTTCCTTCGAGATTGATTTGATTATTGGCAAATAAAAAATTCGAAGGTTTTTCGAAATGAGTTTAGTTACCTATATATATATACCTATTTATATATATATATATATATATATATATATATATATATATATATATATGTATATATATATATATATATATATATATTTCTCGAGTGCACAGGCCGATAGTCGTAAATACCTCAGTTTAAAATGAAAACATGACGTTTAAAAATTAAAGCGTGTAAATAGCATTTGAAATAAGAAATAAGTTTTTAAATTAAAGATTTTCTTTTTTTTAAATAACTTTTGGAATTAAAAAAAAAAGTTTGCCTCGGTTTGTATATAGGCATATAATTCCTTATTTTCTGGGTGGGAAGACTTCCCGCACTTTCTCATTCTTCTTAATTATCTTCCTTTTATATATATTTAAGCATGTATCACTATTTTCCGACAATCGATAATATTCATAATAAAAAAAGTAAGACATGTATGCGTGCAGATATATAGAAAGATAGACAGATAGATCAGCTATTAGAAAATTTATCAAGATAATCGTGTTGACGAGACTGACAATTCTGTGACACGTGTTTAGCAAAACATTACTTTAAAAAGATGATATATAATTCTTGGCCTGAAATTACGTTGCTTATGTTAATCTGGCACAAGGCTAAAATAAGGGAGCTATTGCTAAGCTAATGATTATCATGCGATTGTGACCTGTTACTTTAGGCCAAGCAAGTTCGTTAGCCATCAAACAGGTTGGATGATTAAGTCCGTAGCCTGAAGGAGATACTGAATTGATTTTGTGTTTAAATTTTTATTGTATGCGTGTAATATTTATCACTGTATTAAGTATTAAGTGCATTGGCAAAGAAGTGTAATTTTCGATGTTTTATGTGTTTATTTCGATGTTGGGTGATTTTTTCTTTGTTTTTTTTTTTTAGTAATATATCATCCTTGGTTTATTTCATTCTGAAATTTAAAAATGTTCACGCAATTTTATGCCTTCAGCTTCTACTGAAACTTTGTACATAATTTTATCCTTTCAGGGTAAACGTTTATTTTATATATATATATATATATATATATATATATATATATATATATATATATATATATTTATACATATATATATCGAGAGAGAGAGAGAGAGAGATTGATAGATAAAGGCATAATGAAGAGGGATAGATAGATAGATAGATAGATAGATAGATAAAGGCATAATGAACGGGCAAATATATATATATATATTTATATATATATATATATATATATATATATATATATATATATATATATAGATAGATAGATAGATAGATAGATAGCAAGAAAGAAAAAAATATAGACAGACAGACAGACAAATAGATAGATAGATAGATAGATAGATAAAAACATAATGAACGGGCAAATATATATATATATATATATATATATATATATATATATATATATATATTAAGTTGGTGCAAAAATAATTTCGTTTTCTCACATAGTAACATATGTTAGAAAACGAAATTATTTTTGCACCAACCTAATAGATAGATAGATAGATAGCAAGAAAGAAAGAAATATAGATAGATAGATAGATAGATAGATAGATAGATAGATAGATAGATAGATAGAATGGAGATGGTCTGTTGTGGGTGTTATATATTTTGTAACATTTTTGACTTATTTAAGTTATACAATAAAGTTGACGGATTTTTAGTATTTGCAAACAATTTTCTCGTGTTTTCCGTATAGTATTTATATCTTAAGTTTTTTTTGTTTTTTTTTTCGATGGAAACCTGCACACGCCCAATCGATTAATATACATATATCTAGTTAAAATTATCTGGGGTTGGACAGATCCACACACACACACACACACACATATATATATATATGTATATTTTTATTTATTAAAGAGAGTTTTTATGTTTAACGTTTTTTTTATAGATAGAAGTATTTAAATAAATGCTCTGTTTATAATAAACAGTATTAAATAACATTTACCGGCCTGAATGTCCGAGAAATTTTCATAGAAAATATTCGTCCTTGGACAGGATTCGAACCTGCATCCTATACGGAACCGTCATTTACGCTGTAAATATACCGTAAGGCACGTCAGCGTAAATGACGGTTCCGTATAGGATGCAGGTTCGAATCCTGTCAAAGAACGAATATTTTCTATGAAAATTTCTCGGACATTCAGGCCGGTAAATGTTATTTAATACTGTTTATTATAAACGGAGCATTTACTTAAATACTTGTATCTATAAAAAGAACTTTAAACATAAAAACTGTCTTTAATAAATAAAGATTGTCGGACTTTGTCCATTTTTTAATGTAGAAAATATATATATATATATATATATATATATATATATATATATATATATAAAACAGAAAATATAGGAATATAGAATGATATAGAAATCCTTACATGATTTTTGTGTTTCAATTTGACTTTAGTCCCCTCTTCAAACAGGTAAAAATAAATCCAATACCGACCTCAGTCACAATGTGATAAAACGATTTCGGCCAGCAGGAATTAGCCGAATAAATCAAAAAAAGTTTGTTTTTTTCACTTTTAAACTCTAAGAACTCAAGTAAAACTCTGTAGTAGAAATGTCACGGAAAGAGGCTTGCTTGGTCGAGAGGTAAGGGTATTGTTGAGTACTTAGTGGGTGGATACTAACGTGACCATTGTGATATTACTACTTGTTGGGAATGCGGCTTACATATGGGAGACGTCGTGTGTGTATATGTGTTTGAGAGGAAAAAAATTGTTTATGCGTGGTCTTATTTTAAAGGCGTGCTTGGAATGACATTCTGAATAAACAGGTTCTTGCATAAAAGTTTCATGTAAAAAGAATGAAATATCAGGAAGGTTATTACGAGTAAAATACTCAGGTGATTGCGATTAGCACGAATAAAAAAGGAGAATAGACAATCTTCGAATATACACATACATGTGGATCTCAAAACGTTCATATCTATCTATCTATCTATCTATCTATGTCTGTCTGTGTGTATGTCTGTTTGTCTATCTATCGACATATATATATATATGTACATATATATATAAGTTTGTACATATATATGTATGTACATATATATGTACATATATATGTAAATATATGTATATATATATATGCATATATGTATATATCTATGTACGTATACGTATATATATATATATATTATATGTAAATATATGTATATATGCATATGTGTATATGTATATATATATGCATATATATGCACATATATATGTATATGTAGGTATATTTATGGATTTTTATATATTTGTATATATTATTATACATATGTACATTTATATATGTATATATATATTTATATTTATATATATATGTGTCCATTTATATATATATATATATATATATATATATATATATATATATATATATATATATATATATATATGCGCAAAAAATAGGAAAGAACACGTCAGGTAAATAATCCGGAGTTCCTTAGTATTTTTGTTTTTATTTTTAAGAAGACAGTGCTCCATACAGAAGTAGAGCTTATATTATAATATTTTTTAAAAAATATGATTCTTTCGCTACATAAAAGTTCTCATGTTTCAAAACCCAGAGCCGCCGAAACCATGAATATAATTATTAAAATTAATTTGAATTAAGGTGTCGAGTCTCGTTTCATCCTCAAGCAAAAATTTAGGAATTGGGACTCGATACCTTAATTCACCTGATTGGGATGGGGGTAGTTAAGGACATCCTTGCGAATGGAAGAAAGAATAGGTCGAGTAACAATTTTTTTAAGCGTTTCACCCCAAGCAAGACGGGAAGCCTCTAGCACGCAAGGGGTTACAGAGAGTTGGAGCGAGAGCAAAGAGGAGTAATCGAGGAAATGACGAAGAGAAGGATAGGGGATAGATCAAGGCATCTGGAGACGTAAAATTGACATTACATTTGAAAAGTTGGAGATTATAGGTATCAGGGAAACAAGAAAAGGGGAGGGAGTTCCACAGGCGAGATGTGCGAGACATGAAGCTATTAGATTAGAAGAGACGGCTACATTTAACAGTTTCGACAGTGAAAAGGTGAGAGCAAGATGCCAGCCTAGTTGAACGCTTAAACCATGAAGTTTGGGAACTAGCGAAAGCAGCTCATCAGAGCAGTTACCGTGAAAGTATTTGTAAAAAAGACAGAGGGAGGCGACGGCAGACGAGATGCCAGATCAGGGCCAATTATATTGCATATCTGTCTCTGGATTTTATCAAGAACCTTGGGACAAAAAGAAGGTGCTCCATATCATATATGGCAGCAATACGCCATGCACGGGCCAATGGTTGATTTGTAGATTTGAAGGATCGACTCCGGCGAGAAAAATTTCCTGGCGCGACCTATTACTCGAACATTAGCAGAAAAATAACCTACTGTCGATTGCAAATGAAATTCGCTTAGCGAAGACAGAGGGGGGAAACCCCCCGAACCAATAAAGGGAAGACGTAAATAAACGGGACATTTTTTTAACAAGATGCGACTTAACCCTATGAAAATTGTTGATGACCCCAAGGATAACGCCATCGAAAACATCTAAAGGATATACATTTTTGGGAAGTGTCATCTTAATAAAATGAGTTTCACTGCAGAGAAAGCCTTCGGAACAGACCATAAGAGCCCGATGAGTTAGGGTCTTAATAAGATTTATCTTACATTGTCGGGGACAAAAAGAGTACCAATATGTATAAGTCCCGAAAAAATAGTCTTTCTAAAAACAGAAGTAAAAAACTTGTCACAAGTCCTATGGACAAGAACATCCAAAAAGGAAAGACAACAATTAGACTCCTTTTCCACTGTAAACTTAAGCGGGGGATGGACAAGTTTAATAAGGTGAGAAATAAATCGGCTTCAGCCTCATTATTAAACAGGTAAAAAGTATTATCCATATAACGATAATCCATAAGAAGACGATCAATACGGGAAAATAAAGATGACTCATGAAAACCCACAAAGATATTAGCTAGAGCAGGACCCAAAGTAGAACCCATTGCTACACCGTCAATCTGCCGATCGTAATATTGTCAAAACTAAATTCAACAGACGAGGTGGCGAACTTCATGAGATCAACAAATACGCGTTCAGGAAAATCCGGAGGAGACAAAGAGCTACGGTA
>OZ010575.1:73873367-73880867 GCA_963932145.1 Acanthosepion lycidas | reverse complement strand
CATAACTCTATCTATCTATCTATCTATCTATCTATCTATCTATCTATCTATCTATCTATCTATCTCATTCTCTTCTCAATCTATCTCATTGTCTATCTATCTATCTATCTATCTATATATCTATCTATCTATCTATCTCATTCTCTTCTCAATCTATCTCATTGTCTTCTCTGTTTGTCTATCTATCTATCTATCTATCTATCTATCTATCTATCTATCTATCTATCTATCTATCTATCTATCTATCTGTTTGTCTGTCTATCTATCTATCTATCTATCTGTCTGTCTGTCTACATATCTATCTATCTATCTATCTATCTATCTCATTCTCTTCTCAATCTATCTCATTGTCTTCTCTGTTTGTCTGTCTCTCTAACTATCTATCTCTCTATCTATCTGAGTATATTCATAACTCTATCTATCTATCTATCTATCTATCTATCTATCTATCTATCTATCTATCTCATTCTCTTCTCAATCTATCTCATTGTCTTCTCTGTTTGTCTATCTATCTATCTATCTATCTATCTATCTATCTCATTCTCTTCTCAATCTATCTCATTGTCTTCTCTGTTTGTCTGTCTATCTATCTATCTATCTATCTATCTATCTATCTATCTATCTATCTATCTATCTATCTATCTATCTGTTTGTCTGTCTGTCTGTCTATCTATCTATCTATCTATCTGTCTGTCTGTCTGTCTACATATCTATCTATCTATCTATCTATCTATCTATCTATCTATCTATCTATCTATCTATCTATCTGTTTGTCTGTCTATCTATCTATCTCTTTATCTATCTCATTCTTTTCTCTCTCTCTCTATCTATCTCATTGGTTTCTCTGTTTGTCTGTCTGTCTGTCTCTCTTTATCTATCTTTTTGTCTGTCTACATATCTATCTATCTATCTATCTATCTGTCTGTTTGTCTGTCTGTCTATGTGTATCTCTATCTATCTCACTGTTTTCTCTGTTTATCTGTTTGTCTGTCTGTTTCTCTTTATCTATCTATCTGTTTGTCTGTCTATCTATCTATCTATCTGTGATTTTAATTACCAGTTAATGTTTCCTTCATAAGGTTATTTTGTCTGGTCAGTATCACATATAAAACGTCACACTCTTTTATACATAGACAAAATTTCACCATACGTTTTTTAAAAATCATTTCCCTTCATGCAAGGCAATAAAGCCACTAATGCACAAGGGGGGTTACTGAGTGTGAAAGAACGAAAAAAAAAAAGAAAAACATTACGAAGAAGCAATAAAGAAGACAGTAGATAATTAGTACTGCGTATAAATTTTTGAAGATCAAAGTTGTCTGGAAAGCATGCAGCCGGAAGAGAGTGCGAGAAAAGAAACTTACGTTTTCGTCCAGCCAACACAACTGTAAATTGGTGAGACCTTTCCGCCAAATGTTTAAATTCATAAAGTCTGGGTACCATAGCGAAAAATTCATCTGAACAATTACGATGAAAGTATTTATAGAAAAGTTACAGTTAAGCTACATTGAGAAAATGACTGACGCCGAGATGCCAGGTCAGGACCCATAATGTTGTTTCGTCTTTTGGCCATTTCTTCTTTTAAGGCTGAATTTGGATATTCTTTGATTTTGTTTGCTTTTACGGCTTATCAACTTTTTGCCGGTTATTTAAAGCCAGAATATAGATTTAGATTGTAATAATTTTTTCTGAGATAATAATATTAATGATACAAATCGTGCTAATAAATCCATAGCTGAGGGGAGATATTTATGCATATCTTTCCGAAGGGCATTTGCACGAAAGTGAGTACAACGAACCCGACTGGAATTGGAAATCGGCTCTCCGATTTCCAATAAAAAAAAACCCCCAAAAACCTTCCAAATAGATGTCAGAAATCTTTGTTTCACAGAAGAAAGTTGTTATAATGTTTTAAAATGGTTGGTTGATTTTGTTTAGTGGCATATCGGCATCTGTGGTTTATTTAATGCTGGAATCTAAATATTTTGCGTACAAAGATTTCTTCCATATTCTATAAAGGGTTTTTTTTTTCTTAAAGAGATACACTGCAAAAACTATCTAAAAATCGGGAATAAAGAATTATTTTTGTTTTTGAAGCATTAGTTTTAACTAATTTAGAGTCTTTCTAATCTCTGGATGTATTTTTTTTAATCGAAATCTTATTAATCCTGACTAGTTTAATAATAATAATAAAAAAAGAACACTTTATCAAATATTTAAAAACTGAATGCATCAGACGACTTTTCAAAAGACCTATTTAATTCAATACGGGCACTTCGACGTAGCCTAATGATTAGCAAAATTGTCTCGCTAGATCAATTACCTGTGAGTAATGAGGGTCAAATTTTCCAAGCCTTCTTTCCTCATTGTTCCCTAGAAATTTCAACCGTTTCTAACATCAGAAAGAGACAGTTGAAATTTCTAGCGGACATATACGAGGAAATAGGGTCCGTAAAATTTGATACTCACAGAACGGATTGAAGGCAAGAGGGTCTGTGAGAGGGATGCAAATAAAGACTGCAATATAAGTTTTGGAGTAACACCTCTCTCCTTAATGGCATTTTTCTTCTTTTTTTTTTTCATACTCTCTAACACTCAGTAACCCCTTGCGTCTTAGTGGCATTATTGCCTTGCTTAGGGTGAATTGATTAAAAGAAAAGAAAAAAAAATAGTATTGTTTTTCCTTTAGTTTTTCGTATCATCAAGATATGTTTTCTGAATAAAATAAGAACATGTCGAAAACTACACAAGACTCTTGGCTAATCAAATATCGATGATTTGCCAAGAAGACGCCTTTCTGGCAGATTTTAGGTTAGTTCCTGTGGAGGGCCTTTGGACTTTCAGGTTTTTTCCTTCAGCGTCCTATGTACGTAAATTTTTTTTAGAAATAATCAAGTTATTTTATCTTTATTCGACACCTTAATTCGGCATAATCTTTCTTCGTATACGCAAAAGATCTCCATTTATTTTGTAGGCATTTTTTCTTTTCTTTTAAAATCACGATTCTTTATGATCTCTTCACATAAAGCCATTCTTAAAAGACATTAGGGAAACAAGCTATGTAATATTTCGAATACGTCACAGTAGCCGTACAAGAAAAAGAGAAAAAAAAACATATGAGCAAAGTACCGTGCCCCGCTTAAGTTCCCACATTAAATAACCGGCCTTGGGCCACATGATGCCCCAGTGGGGGTGTGACTGAATATCGTCAGTCGTTCACCTCCTGACCGGCTGTTCGGTTGGACTCTGGGCCACGAGGTGGGGTGACTAAATATAGTCAGTAGTTCAAGTCGATCTCGGTCCACCGGCTGATCGGTTGAACTCTCTGTCTTCGGGCGAGGAGGAACCCGAACGAGGCTACGCCGAAGGGCGGAGTCTCTTTCGGGGAGGTAAACCGACCCTGAACCCGTTTATACGGGTTCAATGGGCATATTTTTGGCCGAGCCCACAGGCTTGGAGATCCCACATTAAATAAGCGGCCTTGTGCCACATGATACCCCAGTGTGTGTGTGTGGGGGGGTGACTGAATATCCTCAGTCGTTTAATTCCTGACCGGCTATTCGGTTGAACTCTCTGCCTTCGGGCGGGAGGAACCCGAACGAGGCTACGCCGAAGGGCGGATTCTCTTTGGAGGAGGTAAACCGGCCCTGAACCCTTTTGTACGGGTTCAACGGGCATATTTTTTGCGCCGAGCCCACGAGCTCGGAGATCCCACGTTAAATCGGCCTTGTGCCACACTATGCTCACGTGGGGGTTGACTAAATATAGTCAGTCTTTCAAGTCTTGACCGGCTGTTTGGTTGAACTCTCTGCCTTCGGGCGGGGAGGAACCCGAGGTAGGCTAAGCCGAAGAGAGGATTCTCTTTCGGGGAGGTAAATCGACCCTGAACCCGTTTATACGGGTTCAATGAGTATATTTTGGGGCTGAGCCCACGGGCTCGGAGATCCCACATTAAATAACCGGCCTTGTGCCACATGATGCCCCAGTGGGGGTGGTGATTGAATATCGTTAGTAGTTCAAGTCGAGTCAAGAGTCGAGTCAGAGGCAGTCCGAAACAGAGTCGGGTTCAGACAATTACTACAAGACATTGGAATAGTGATACTGGTCGAGACTACATTGTTCTTTCTACTAAATCTGATTGTTCTTACTAACACTTTCTACTTCTCTGTATATATTCCTGTTTGTAATATACCTGTGTTATTCCATATCCGTGTTCGAGTTCTTCTTTATTGGTTCTACCTTGGACTATCACCGTGGTACAAGGAACCGGACCATAACACTAACACTTTCTACTTCTCTGTATATATTCCTGTTTGTAATATACCTGTGTTATTCCATATCCGTGTTCGAGTTCTTCTTTATTGGTTCTACCTTGGACTATCACCGTGGTACAAGGAACCGGACCATAACACTAACACTTTCTACTTCTCTGTATATATTCCTGTTTGTAATATATCTGTGTTATTCCATATCCGTGTTCGAGTTCTTCTTTATTGGTTCTACCTTGGACTATCACCGTGGTACAAGGAACCGGACCATAACACTAACACTTTCTACTTCTCTGTATATATTCCTGTTTATAATATATCCGTGTTATTCCATATCCGTGTTCGAGTTCTTCTTTATTGGTTCTACCTTGGACTATCACCGTGGTACAAGGAACCGGACCATAACAGTTATTTATTTAATTGTAAGTGCACGGTGGAGTAATGGATAGCGGCTAGGATTGAGGAATTCAAGTCGAGTGCATTACATTTTTTACGTGCTAATACCCTTGGGAATCCTCTTTTTCTCTCCCCGACTCCAGGTTTGTGTAAATAGCAGGATAGACTGGGTTGGATGGCAACTGGTTTACCGCAGAAAGAAATGGCAACTTACCACGGGGAAAAAAAACAAAAACAAAACTGCCTCGTCAGTCATGTATCGAAAGATACATGATCGCCTAAACGTGTATCAAGCATGGCACATAACTCAATAAGCGAACGTCGCTCTGTGATGTAAATGGTGCGAGGAATTAATTGTCGTCTAAATTAGGCAAAAATGCCTCATTTTACCAAAATTACACAGTAATGGCACATAGCTGACTAGGAGGCACGGAATTCCTTTCGAATCCATTACATTCACCTAAGTGCTAATACTCTTGATAAAGGTATGAATCCCTATCTTCTCCCCCCCCCCCCAGATATGGGTAAATAGCAGTACAGACCAGGTTCTATAGCCTTGGATGGCAACTGGTCTACCGCAGAAAGAAATGACAACCCATTGCGGGGAAAAAAAAAAATCTGCCTCGTCAGTCATGTATCAAAAGATACATGATCGCCTAAGCGTGTATCACACATGGTATATGACTGACTGACTGAACTACAGTAGTTCCTACCTGTTACTTCAGTTTGTTTATGATTCACCGAGATCGAAAAACGGACGAACAAAAAGACACATGTACTTTATTTATATAGATATAGAAAGATGATTTTCGGAGTTACATTTTTTTAATCAATTCACACCAAGCAAGGCGATAATGCCACTAATACGCAATTGGGAGTGAAAAAGACTTTAGAACCCAATCCTAAACAGGAAACAAGAAATAAACCTCTGCTCCTGTTCAAAACACCGGGGAGATGTGTGAACAGGTCATTGTTTTATATGCTTAGTAAAACCTTGAAGAAGCCAGTGATTGTGCTTTGAATTTGCTTTATTAAGAGTATTTAATCAATTAGCTTTTCTTGAATCTTAGTATAAACAAACTGTCGAAAGTTTAAAATAAGTCGTTATCATAACCTGAATGTGTTTTCTTTCCAATTAAGTTTTTTTCTTCTTTTTAATTAGTTCTTAACACTACACGCCTTCGCCAGGTCTCCTCCGGGTAGATTTTATATCGTAACGCGCTGAACTGAGGAACCCTTCCGCCTCGGCCGGTGACCTGCGTCGTGGAAGTCATTCTTACCCGGTGGTCCCGTGTTAACACGAACCCTTCACGTGAGTTGTAACGGTTTCCCGGGTCATTTTTTAAGCAATTCCACCCCAAGTAAAGCAGGAAGCCACTAGCACGCAAGTGGTTACAGAGAGTTGGAGCTAGAGCAAAGAGGAGTGATAGAGGAAAGGATGAAGATAAGGATAGTTGATAGATCAAGACAACTGGAGATGTCGATTGACATTGCATTTGAATATTTGGAGATTATAGCTATCAGGGAAACAGGAAAAGGGGAAGGAGTTCCACAGGCGAGAAGTGAGAGACATGAAGCTATTGGAGTAGAAGAGACGGCTACATTTAACAGTTTCGACAGTGAAAGGGTGAGAGCGAGATGCCAGCCTAGTTGAACGCTTAAATTCATGAAGTCTGGGAACCAGCGAAAGCAGCTCATCGGCGCAGTTACCGTGAAAGTATTTGTAAAAAAGACAGAGGGAGGCGCCGGCACGTCTGTGAGAGAGCGACTGCACACGAGATGCCAGATCCGGGCCAATTATATTGCATATCTGTCTTTGGATTTTATCAAGAACCTTGAGACAAACAGAAGGGGCTCCAGTAGCAATACGCCATGCAAGGGCATTGGTTGATTTGTAGATTTGAAGGATTGACTACGGCGAGAAAAATTTGCTGGCTCTGCACAGGGAGCCAACTTTCCTTGCGGTAGACGAAGCCATAGCAATTTGAAGAGATTTAGGAGATCGTTGACGATCAGAGATGCTGGTCCATTCGAAGATGTAGTGTTCCAGACATCAATGGTACTACCTCTATTCCAGAGACCCCTATGCCTATTAATTCTTTTACGCTACTTAAATAAAGCATTATCATTATTATTAATTTAAAACTAGTTTTTACCTCGTCCACCGCCTTTTTAATACTTATTCTGGAACAAATTTCAAGTCTTTTGATAGAATTCAAAAGCGACTGCGTGTCTTTGCGGGTGACGAACTATTTTCCACGCTCCAACTCCCTCACACGGGCAGGATGTGGTGAGCCTTCCATAACTCTGTTGCTACTTTCATGGAAAGTGCTCGGACGAACTACATTTCTTGGTTCTGCCAGGTCTAATCTTCGCAACAAGGAAACCAGCGAGCCGCTGAACTGTGCAACAGACTCTCAAGAGGATGTTCCCTCGATCGATACAATTTTAACCTGTTCAGGTCTAGAGTCAATCGTTATGTTCCCCTCCTATCCATATGAACTACCTCTTAACGTAAATCTATACATGGATTAAAATAGAATATATATATATATATATATATATATATATATATATATATATATATATATAGAGAGAGAGAGAGAGAGAGAGAGAGAGAGACAGACAGACAGACAGACAGACAGAGACAGAGAGACAGAGAGATAGAAAGATAGATAGATGGTAATATGGATAGATAATTAGATAGTAATATAGACAGATAGATGGTTAGATAGATTGTAATATGGATAGATAGAAAGATAGGCAGATGGTAATATATGTCCGAGAAATTTTCATAGAAAATATTCGTCCTTTGATACGCCATGAGCAGTTATGA
>OZ010575.1:73863367-73868367 GCA_963932145.1 Acanthosepion lycidas | reverse complement strand
TAGATTGGCTTATTATGGAGAAAAAAATATCTTCGCATTTTCAGATGTGCATAGTTCAGGGGTTAGAGCCGATATCTAATCGTTGCTTACAGCGAGGTTTAGTTGCGTGGGTGAGACATAGTTAACCCAGAGTTAAATCTGTGCGCCGACTCTCTCCAAGACGTGGGCAATCATGCCCCTCTATAAACCCCTGACCTTTGTCACCCTTAGCAGTGTTTTTTTTTTTTTTTGTAAATATCCATGATTTACTATCGATTTGCACAAGCTCTTTAGATAAGTTTCTTGTTAATTCGTTCTGTTCCTCGTGCCTCTTACGAGTGTCAGATTTCCCAAGCCTTCTTTCTTCATTATTTTGTCCGAGAATTTTCAGTTATTACTTATTGATTTGAAGTATAATTTTTCATTACATTGGACACAAACAGAAAGTATGGAGATCGAAAATCGAACTTCTTCTTCTTCGTTGTCGTCGTCTTTTTTGTATTCTTCGTATCCTCTTTCTTCTTCTTCTTCTTCTTCTTCTTCTTCTTCTTCTTCTTCGTCTTCTTTGCATTTTTCGTTTTCTTCTTCTTTGTGGTCTTTTCTTCTTCTTCTTCGTCTTCTTTGTATTTTTCGTTTTCTTCTTCTTTGTGGTCTTTTCTTCTTCTTCTTCTTCTGTTTCGTCTTTGTATTTTTCGTTTTCTTCTTCTTTGTGGCCTTTTCTTCTTCTTCTTCTTCTTCGTCTTCTTTGTATTTTTCGTTTTCTTCTTTGTGGCCTTTTCTACTTCTTCTTCATATTCTTCTTCTTTTTCGTTTTCTTCTTCTTTGTGGTCTTTTCTACTTCTTCTTCTTCTTCTTCGTCTTCTTTGTATTTTTCGTTTTCTTCTTCTTTGTGGTCTTGTCTTCTTTTTCTTCTTCTTTTTCTTCTTCTTCTTCTTCTTCGTCTTCTTTGTATTTTTCGTTTTCTTCTTTGTGGCCTTTTCTTCTTCTTCTTCTTCTTCATATTCTTCTTCGTCGTCGCCTTCTTCTTCTTCTTCTTCTTCTTCTTCGTATTCTTCTTCTTTGTATTCTTCTTCTTCTTCCTAGTATTCTTATTCTTTGTATTCTTCTTTTTCTTCTTTGTTTTCTTTTTCTTCGTTTTTTTCTTCTTTTTCGTCTTCTTCTTCGTATTCTTTTTTGTCGCCGTCTTCGTATTCTTCTTTTTCGTATTCTTCTTCTTCTTCATCGTTTTTTCCTCTTCTTCGTCGTCGCCTTCTTCGCATTCATATTCTGCTTCTTATTCTTCTATTGTCACCTTCCTTCAGGGCGTTGGTGATAATGGCACCCCACAATTTCCTATTATTTGTGGCTCTTAATAAATGTTGTCTCTTTGTTAACCCTCTTAAACCCTGGTCTGCCATGCATCTACAAAAGCTCGCTAAGTAGATTATGCGTTGTCTTCCTCTGTCCACATGTCTTCACTGCGACTTGCGAGTGTCAGTTTTACATAACCTTCTTTCTTCATTATTTGTAACAGAAATTTCAACGGTCTTTTACTGATTTTAAGTATACTTTTCATTTTTGCTTCCATTTCCCCTAAAACGTAATCTTTTCTTACATGTTTCCATCCATGGTATCTGTAGAACTAATTTTTGCTACCTGAAGTAGACCGTGCATCTATGAGGAGATTGACCAGCCATATAGTAAGAATCATCTTACATAGCATTTGAACATTTTTCTTTTTTTTATAACGAATTTTCCTATTCCTTATTACGTCCGCTTAGTTTCCGGAAGGCTACGTTTGCTATTCCAATATGTCCTTCGGTGTCAGAAGTAAGAGACTTAAATTTGAATGCGCTGTATTCAAACCACCCTGGAGTGGGTGGGTTCCGGCTAGCTTGTCCAAGATACGTTATTGCTGGTATGGCTGTATTTTACAATTCTAATCATCGCTTTTTTAATATCTGCTAATTGCTAACCAGTTCTAAATTTATAAAATGGTACATATTTAATGAATTGTTCCTCTCCGACGCTACGAATCTCGTGATCCTGAACAATTACGACTGAGCAGTGATCGTTCCTAACTGGGTGCCCCTTACATTCGGTCTTGTGCCACATCTAAGCTACGCTTGGAAAATCGTTATTCCTGAAGTATTCCGTTTCGGCAATTTTGGGCCTTCGTCCGAGGTAAAAACCTGAGGACGTTTTTTTTTTTTTTTTTTTTTTTCTCTTGCCAACGCTACTATTATACTGATCTTAACTTCTCGGCAATGTGTTGTTTTTTAAAAAAAGGTATTGTTTCAAAAAGCGATTATTAGAATTTTAATAAAACCTAAAATATAGGCAAGTGCAATTTATACATTTTTTTTTGTTGTGCTTAAGAAATGACAACAAAATTATAAACACTAAATAAATCGGTAAATGATAAATATTGCATCGCATTAGTTTTAAATTAAAACTATTAATTATGTCAGTTTTTAGAATGTTGTAAATATAAAATAATTCTTGTAAATAAACAATCTAATAACTAATGTTTAATATTTTTTTTTTGCAAAATCTCAAGAAAAAAAAAATATAAATTCATTTTCATCATAAATTTAGGTTTTATTACAATTCTAAGCATCGCTTTTTAAAAGTAATATTACCAAGGAATAAAGTTAAAATGATATCAGTGTCAAAGAAAAGAATGTCCTTTTGAAATCAGTTGCGGACACAAAGGTCCAAGATTACATTTGTTTCTTTGTTGACTGACAAGAGACGTTTATTAAACGAATAGCAAAAACTTAATAATAATAATAATAATAATAATAATAATAATAATAATAACAATAATGATGATGATGATGATGATGATGATGATGATAATCACGGTTTTCGGCTTATCGTGATAATAACCAATGTTTTGTTGAAAGTGATTCACGGACAATATTGTATTCATTATTTCCAAACACACGTTACTTTGTTTTTAAGCAAGAAGTGTTATAAAGCATTTAAAATAGTTTCTCTGGACTGAAAACCTTTATTTAATCTTAATATATATATATATATATATATATATATATATATATATATATATATATATATATATATATGTATGTGTATGTGTATGTATGTGTGTGTGTGCGCGCGCGCGAAGATATATATATACAATAGGAAAGAACACGTTAGGTAAATAATCGGGAGTTCTTTAGTATTTTTGTTTTATTTTTAATTCAATTTAATTTTAATAATTATATCGAGGTTTTTGGCTCTTGGTTCTGAAACATGAGAACTCTTATGTAGCGAAGGGATCATATTTTCTAAAAAGTGATTTTATATATATATATATATATATATATATATATATATATATATATATAAAAGGCTTCAAACACTGATATTCCATGGTCATAATTTATTACATTGGAATCGTAAACACGAGAATGCTGCTACGGGGTTTGTTATTGACTGGACTCACTGAAGCTTGCAGTCGAAACGTTGTGATTAATAACAACAAAGACGAGGACAACCGTCTGCGTGTAAATAGACCAATCAGAGATGGGTTTTCTCCCACCGACTATTACTCACTGCCTAATACTTCCATCTCCTGCGAAAGGCTCTGCTTTCTTTTCTTTCTTTCTTTTTTTAATTCTCTTTTTTTTTATTTCTTTGTTTCATTTGTTTCTATTTCTTTTTCATTCTTTCTTTCTTTTTTCTTTCTCCATTTCTCTCTTTCTTTCATTCTTTCTTTCTCCATTTCTCTCTCTCTCTCTTTCTTTCTTTCTTTCTTTCTTTTTCTTTCTTTCTTTCTCTTTTTTCTTTCTTTCTTTCTTTCTTTCTTTCTCCATTTCTCTCTCTCTTTCTTTCTTTCTTTCTTTTTCTTTCTTTCTTTCTCTTTTTTCTTTCTTTCTTTCTTTCTTTCTTTCTCCATTTCTCTCTCTCTTTCTTTCTTTCTTTCTTTTTTTCTTTCTCTCTTTCTTTCTTTCTTTCTTTCTTTCTTTCTTTCTTTCTTTCTCCTTCCTCTTTATTTAATTTTCTGTGTGTAACTAGTGTAAATTAAAAAAAATAACTGTTGTCCTTTAGTCAAACTAGTATCAGCATCAACATTATCGATGAACAGTTTAACACTTTACTGGTGGTATTCAAGGATTAAAAATGTCTTTTTTTTTTGCGAGCGACCCACAATTTACAACAGCACAACCTTGAAAATGGATGAGAGAATAGCTGAAAGCGCATCATTTAGACAAATCTCTGCACATTTCAGTCAATCTGGACAATCTCTGCACATTTCAGTCAATCTGGACAATTTCGGTACACGTCAGTCCAAAAAAGAAATCTATTGTTCGCATTCAAGAAAAATACAACAAACAAAATACTAAAGAAATGAAATATTTATTAAATAGGGATTACCCCACCCGCACACACACGAGTTAAAGATCAAATGCAGATCAAATAGATACCTGATACTCCTGGCAGTATAATAAGGTAAAGAACAAATAAGAAACCTATATCAATCTAACATGTTTCATTTTTATTAACGTCAGAGAGAAAACAGAAAAAAAGTGATGTAATGTGTATTGGAAATTGTGTATGTGTGTCTGTCTAGTAGGAGGAGTTGTAATGTTTTCTATTTTGTGTGGTCAGTCGACGTAGTGGGATGGTATTCCATTAATCCGTACTTGTTTTTATATACGTACTCATTGTATTAAGTAGAGATAAGTTAGATTCTTTGAGAATAGATCAATGAAAGATGGCGATGGAAAAGAATTTAAATGTCGTAAATACGAGCAATATTTATGCAGTGTCCTGTATCTAGTTGTAATAGGCGTTTTGATTTGATAATACTCGTTAACTGCAAATAGGAAACGTCTAAAAATCTAACATATTTCACTTTTATTAAAGATTGAGAGAAAATCGACAAAAAGACAGACCTTTGATATTTTAAATTTTGTTTCGATCGATTCTCATTGGTCAGTCATGTATCTCGTGCATTAAAATCGTATATTGATTCTATAATTATGTAAGTTTGTAAAAATTCTAATATGTCTAAGCGGGCATCGGAGGGT
>OZ010575.1:73850867-73858367 GCA_963932145.1 Acanthosepion lycidas | reverse complement strand
TGTGATCGAGCGGCGCTATATCAAGTCTAATTCGCTATCTCTTCGTCACCGAGGCCTGTTGGTACAGTTGGTATGACATTTGCCTGATAGCTGTCCGGGTTTCAATTCTCGGTAGTGGATGCACACTGCTGATGAGTCCCAAATATAGGACGAAACGGCCGTCTAGTGCTTTCTGCATTCTGTTGAGTTTCTTCTAGACTCGATTAATTACTTAATTATAATTATCTCAAATACTCCTAATAATTTCTAACACACACACACACACACACACACACACATATATATATATGTATATAATATATATATATATATATATCGAATTGTTGTCTTTATCTTAATTGTCATATTCACGTCATTTCGAGTGTTGTGCACTTCGACCTTCCTCAGGCGATATAAGTTGGAATTTCGAATCGAACTCATTATTTAGTCTACTGAGATACCCCAAAGGCATGGCACGTGGAATTAGAGCACTCTAGATCGGTTCGGGATTCCTGCGTATATTACTTGAAGAAGGCCGGAACGTACAACGCTCGAAACGTCGGGAATATGGCAATAAAGATGAGGACAACAGTTCGAACGATGCAAATAGTGTAAACAATTGCAAAACCTCATTTCAGAAATACAGAGAGATATACATTTGTGTTTTATCTGTGGACAATTTATCGGCTAAAGTTCAATAGACAATGTTAAGCGAGAATCAACAATACTTTAAGCATACACTGTGTTTTAGACACTTGCGTCTTCCATCCTGCCCGGACTGATTGCTGGCGATAAGACGCTTAAAGTAGCATAGTAGTATTGTGAAGCATAAACAAGGCCATATTGACTTCATAATTAGGCGTATGCTTTTGCTAGAGAGAGGTGAGAAAACGAGACTTTGTCTGCTTACCCCCAACCCCAGTGAACACGTTAAATTAAATCGAGGTTATCTGAACTTTGGACCAATCAGAGATGGGTTTTCTCCCACCGACTATTACTCACTACCTAATACTTTCCATCTCCTGGGAAAGCTCTGCTTTGTTTTCTTTCTTTTTTTTTTTATTTCTCTTTCTTTCTTTCTTTCTTTCTTTCTCATTCTTTTTTTTCTTTCTCGTTCTTTCTTTTATTTATCTTTCCTTTAATTTCTCTTTCTTTCTTTCTTTCTTTCTTTCTTTCTTTCTTTCTTTCTTTCATTTTCTTTCGTTTTCTTTATTCATTTCTTTTTCTTTCTTTCGTTTTTTATTTTTAAATCTTTCTTTTCTTCATTTCTCGTTCTCTCGTTTTTCTTTCTTTCTTTTTTCTCTCTCTCTTTCTTTCTTTCTTTTTCCTTTTTCTTTCTTTAATTTTTTCTTTCTTTCTTTCTTTCTTTCTCATTCTTTTTTTTTCTTTCTCGTTCTTTCTTTTATTTCTCTTTCCTTTAATTTCTCTTTCTTTCTTTCTTTCTTTCTTTCTTTCTTTCTTTCTTTCATTTTCTTTCGTTTTCTTTATTCATTTCTTTTTCTTTCTTTCGTTTTTTATTTCTAAATCTTTCTTTTCTTCATTTCTCCTTCTCTCTTTCTTTTTTCTTTCTTTCTTTTTTTCTCTCTCTCTTTCTTTCTTTCTTTTTCCTTTCTCTTTCTTTAATTTTCTCGCTTATTTCACTCTTTACTCTACTTGTTTTCAATCTCTTTTATTCTTTGTCTTCTGTTTGATATTATATAGCCCGGTAGATGACAGTGCTTGTTTTTTTTGTTTTTTTTTTCTTTTTAACCGGACAATGCTCTTGAATATGTCTGCAATCTTCTTATCTAGAACATGAACTATTCTCGATTTGCTTAACGCATCCACGCACTTTGTTTCTCATACCTGTTTATCTCTATTAAAAATCATAGTTCGCTATAGGATTTATTATCCGCGGGCAAAGTTTTTACCTAAGATATGCAGCTGACACTATTGATTGCAGACACAGAAAGAAAACATCGCAAGGTAAATTCGAAAGCTCATTGGATTAGCGAAAGGTGCCTTTCGAAAACTAAGCAAAGTATTAAGTGGTCAGCAAAATTCCTTAGAAACATAGTAAAAAGTGTTGAACTGCTATGTAATATCAGTTCTATGGCAGTGAATGCTGGGCTATTTCATCGTAGATGAATAATCTTCAGTAAACAGAACTGTGGTACTGTTACCTCGTTCTTGGGAGGTCTTTATTCGCTCATATTGCTTCTTTCTTGATCGCAGGTTATTTCATTCGGAATGAAAAAAGAGACATCAACAAAAGGGATTTTAAATTAAATATTATTTTATTCAACACTTCGACGTGTACATCTTCTAACTAGCCAGTGGGACTGCTATCCCACCCCACTCGGGGAGCAGTTTCCAGACACGATTTTAACACGTTTACATCCTTTGATGTGTAAAACTTAACTCCCTGAAATCCCTGTCTATCATCTAACATTCCCACGCTAGTTTTAGCCAACCAAAACTACTTCCTTTGTTTTCCTCTATCTGAACTCAGACGTTAAACTGAAGAAGTTAGAGGAGAAATAAAATACAATTCTCTAAAAAAATAATAGTCTGTTGGACTATTATTTAACAGTTCTATAGAAGAATACTGAAAACACTATTGGCGGAGGATGTGAGCAACAAGGAAGTGTTAAAAATGGGAATGAAAAATACATAATTCAAAGCAGAAGTAATTGAAATACATAATGAGGAAAGAGGGTTTGGAAAATTTAACACTCATAGGACTCACTGAAGGCTGGAAGGACATAGGAAAGAGCGAAAAACATATTCACTTCCAATTCAGTCATATATATATATATATATATATATATATAGATATAGATATATATAGTTAAGTTACAATAAACTTGGTAATCCGTATGGGTAGTCCCAAGGAGGATGAAATCCTGAGAGATCAATGTAAATTCAGAGCTAATAATTGAAAGAAAAACAGACGACTTTAAGGCTCCATTGTGATAGTTTATTTCACCAGAGACCTTTTAAAGTACCCTGGATCCTCAGACATCACTTCTGATGATCCAGGGTACTGTAAAAGGGCTCTGGTAAAATAAACTATTACAATGGAGCCTTAAAGTGGTCTGTTTTTCTTTAATATATATATATATATATATATATATATATATATATATATATATTCAACAGAAACTCTTTCACAATCAGTGCACGTTACCAAACGTTTCTTAAACAATAATAGTGATCGACGCTCATCATTGAACGTTTCAAATAAAAGTAATGCCTGTCCCCCTCCAATTAGAATGTCTGATAGTCAACTTCTTGAGAGCAACGCCCTGTGTCTTCTCGGTCTCACGTTGACTGCTGACCTGAGATGGAATAAATACATTGCATAATTTGCTTCTTCCACCGAGAGGAAATTGGCCCTGATCTGGCGTCTCGTCTACAGTCACTCTCTCACAGACGCGCAGTCGCCTCTCTGCCTTTTCTACAAATACTTTCATGGTAATTGCTCCGATGAACTGCTTTCACTGGTTCCCAGACTCCATGAATTCAAGCGCCCTACGAGGCTGGCATCCCGCTCTCACCCTTACACTGTAGAAACTTTTAAATGTAGCCGTCTCTGCTACTCCAATAGCTTCATACCTCGCACCTCTCGCCTGTGGAACACCCTTCCCAATTACTGTTTCCCTGAGAGCTATAATCTCCAACTATTCAAATGTAATGTCAATCGACATCTCCAGTTGCCTTGATCTATCCACTATCCTTCTCCTCATCCTTTCTTCTATCACTCCTATCTGCTCTTGCTCCAAATCTTCTGCAACCCCCTGCATCCTAGTGGCTTCATGCCTTGCTCGGGGCGTAATGCTTAAAAAAAAAGTTAAATGAAGGCGATAATGCCGCTAAAACGCAATGGTTACTGGGAGGGAAATAAAATGAAAAGACTTTAGAAGGAACCGGAGAGCCAATCCTAAAACTCTACTCCTGTTCAAAAGACCGGATGATCAGTACTATAATATGTGTGCCTATGTAAACCAAGAGAAGACAATCATGAGATCACATATATATGCAAAACGTGAGGAGAAGAAATCCTATAAGAACTAAAAGACGAATCAACAGCTTAACTGACCGATGCGAAGACAGATAAATTGGTGGAATCGTGTAAGCGGATAGTTTACTTTTCAACGAAGAACTGAGACAGATTACGTCTCACAGTAATGATTTCAAGATGGCGTCTTAAAAGTACTGGGCGACTTTTCGGCAAATAGATGGACACATAGGAAAGATGAAGTTTGAAGCAGGAGGAAGAGGGTTGGCGTTTACGGATAATGACATAATATACGTAGGCGTTTTCTCTTGCTGAAAGATGACCTTTATCGTCTGTTTTTTTTTTGTTTGTTTTGTTTTAAGCTTCACTCCAATGCCACACCAACGACCTCCACCATCATAAATAGTACTAGCTTCACCCTTCCATCACTTTTAGAGTATTCATTATCATCATCATTTGTCTTTCTTACCGCCCAATCTAAAATAAATCCGGAAGCCATGTTGGTTTTCTTGTCGTCAAACGTCAACTGCAGTGGTATTTTTGCGCCGTAAGTTATATTGATTTCGTTCTTTGTTTTTCTTTCTATTCAACTTTTTTTTTCTTTTTCTTCCCTTTCAGTCTAACTTTTCCAGCATCGTTGTAAAGAGGTCAGATGTTTAATTAAAATAAAAGAAATAATATATGTTAAGACAACACGGTTATAGTATATAGTAATGTACAGTAACATGAAGCATTAATTTAATAATTTTAAGAAAAGTGGAGAGAATTCAACAAAAGATTATTAGTGACGAAACCATGTACAAATAAGAGAAGAATTTTTAACGTTTATTCATTTCTTTTAATTTAAAATGATAAATAATAATAAAAACATTCTAATGAATAAAAGTAAAACAATTCTAAAAAAAGTAAGACAATTCTTTTTTTTTTTTGTTAAATTATAATAATTCTAAAAAAAAAATTCAGTTATTTTTATGCCTATAAAAAGATTCCTTTATAAATTTATTAGGTTGGTGCAAAAATAATGACGTATTAATGTCGTTTTTTTTGACGTATTTTTAACGTCAAAAAACGACATTATTACGACATTATTTTTGCACCAACCTAATATTAAATATTAATAATTCATAAAATAATGAACCATTTAAAATCAGAATATGCTAAAGACAGACGAAATTATTAAAAGGGTTTTTTTTTTTATAGCCGGGGGGGTGGAGACTCTATCATTTATTAATCTCTTGTTCTTCATATTTTCGCTCAAGCATATATTCCGATAATAGCGACAAGAGAATTAGTTTTATGTGACGCCATATTTTTTTTTAATAAGTACTGTCTGCCCAACTTGAAAACCAACATTCGAAATCTTAGATTCGCTCGCTAGATTCGAAATCCTAGATTTAATTCAAAATTGAATTTAGTAAATTAAATTCAAAATATACCGGGTGTAACAGCATAATTGTCCATGCCACAAAATAATTAATATCTAAAAAAAAAAATAAACTAATTGGGTTTCTTTTTTCAGCTTTTCGGATAAGACGTTTAGCCATCTTGACAGCATTTGTCGTAAGAATCACTGAAAAATCCTTTGAGATATTCAGCGAGAAAGAGGTGGGGTTAAAATCGTTTTGTGTCAGTCCACTGTCTCCCCAAATTAGCAATGGTGAGAGGAAAAAGATCATTCAGTCTTTCAGTAATGGTACCAAAATTCATGATCTGTCCTCCACCTTCAAAGTCCATTCAAGAACCTTGAAGATAACGGTGAATAAGTTTCAAAAGAGAGAACAGCAGAGAAAAAAATTGGATCAGGAAGTCAGAACAGGAAGAGGGGATTATCATTTCAACTTAGAGCTAAGGAGAAAAGTACTGACTCAATTAATAAGATGTTTGGCATGTGAGAGAGGAGTTCCACTTATGACACCCCAAAGAGATGTGAAAAAAAGATTTGAAAATGAAACTGTACGTGAAATATCTGAGGTACCTTGTTACTCCAGGACAGAACATTAGAAGGTTAGAGTGGGCGAAGATCATCTTGAATAAGTTGTAAAAGGATCCTGCAATATATATATATATATATATGTATAGACAACCTAGAGAGCCAGACAAACTGGCCAGATTTCCCTGACGATCCGCTTAGGTGAAACCTTGGTAGGTTTGTCTGGCTCTCTAGCTTTGACTAGGTCTGCTCTACTTTTGTATTGAACACTTTTTTAGTTAGTTGATTACTCGTATCGGTTTTTTTTTCTTTGGGCTTTAGACCTGTATGCTGCACGATTATTTTCGACAGACGTTCATGTTCTTAGCTCTTTCTTTGTTTTAAAACCTTTTTTTTCCTTCGAAATTGATTTGACCATTAGCAAATCAAGAAACCGGAGGTTTTCCGAGACGAGTGTAGTTACCTATATATATATATATATATATATATATATATATATATATATATATATATATATATATGAACTTAATTTTAATCCCTCTTGAGCTTCCGGTCGTTAGCTATGATTAATTAATGATGAACATGTCATTTTCGTTTATGATCGATTTCATCATGATTCTTCTGTTAACCTTGGAGACCAGTTATACATTCTTATTGCTCGAAGTAGAGTCCAAACATGGTATCAAAATCTCATAGAATTTCAGTTAGATATCTTTTATTATTTCTAAGATAGAACGGTTCAAAGCTGAATCTAACAATTGAACAATTTTGTTGTTACACAATTTGTACAATAATGCTGTAAAACTCCAGTATATATAAAGCATTTTTATAATCGAATATCAAGTGGGCAGTGATCGACCACGACTGCAAGTTTCATGCGCTTTCATGCAATCATCTAGCGGTCGGTGACTGTAGTGTGTGAGAATAGGAACCCTTATACTCCCAAGCTAGTCCTAGATGGTAAAAATTTAGTCGGTTCGTAACGTATTTGGCCAAGATCAAAATAGCCGTAAGCATCAGATTTAAAAAAAATCCAAACAACAACAACAAAAAAACAAAAAACAAGAACAAACAGCAGAAATGGTTTAACGATGTGACAAAAAAGTGCTCAATGTCGTGGAATGCGATATGACCACGGTAAAGTATACTTCTGCTTCGAGTAAATAGTGTTCAAAAATACAGGGCTATTAAATTAACCCATAAGTATTAATTGTGATATTCAAAGAAGTTATAAAACCCACACATTCAAACCAAATGGTAAGAGTTATGGAACTACCACGCAAATAACAAACTTTAGAACATTAAACCCATTCTCGGAGAATGGCGTCTTAATCTAAGACTTTCTCGGAAGGCAGAAAATGTCTTATCAAGAATCAGAATAGGACACGCCTATATCACTCACTCGTTTCCCCTAAAAAAATGAACATCCCCCTGAATGCACCGCGTATCAGGAGGTATATACTATAAAACATATTTTAATCGATTAAAATGACGTTATCAAAGATTTTATGACATAATTCAGGCGTATTGGGATAGCCAGGGAAGCAGTCCAAAAACTAAGCAGAATACTATGAAAATTTCGCTAGAAACA
>OZ010575.1:73715867-73838367 GCA_963932145.1 Acanthosepion lycidas | reverse complement strand
GCCATATTTATTACAACGTTTCGGCCCTTATTATTTACATTATTCGGACTATTGTCCTCATCTTTGTCGCCATATTTATTACAACGTTTCGGCCCTTCTGAGATGAAGTATTATGTACATTATTTACATTATTCGGACTATTGTCCTCATATTTATCACAACGTTTCGGCCGTTGTACGCTCCGGTCTTCTTCAGGTAGTTGGAATGTCGAACTGAACCCTTTATTTTGCTCCCTGGGGTAGACTGTTCTAGTTTCACGTGCCATGTTTGATGTATGTCAGTTATCAGTTATCTCCTGCTAATTTTCCCTCTGAAAGTTCTCCACTGTATTGAACTCACACTCTTTGGATCTAACCACTCACTGGATCTAACCAACGCCTTTATCCACTGTGCCATGTGTCCTTGAGGACATCTGGGTATGAATTTCTGGGTATTATAAACCTAATGTCTTCAGCAACCATTTTTACCAGTGCTCATATTGCAATTTTCCTGTTATCATTGCATGTTTTTACCAGAGCTCATATTGCAACTTTGTTGTTATCATTGCTTTTCTCTGGCATTCCATATTACTGGCTCCCATATTGTATTTATTTAGGTTAGATCTGGGCGACTAGCTTAGATTGTTTTTATCTCTATGCATTATAAAACCCTATAAAATTGTTATAGATCCTATGTCTGGGTGATGTTCATACCAATTTCTTGCAGTTTCTTTCCCGTAAAAGTTGCATATTCCCCAGTGAAGATTTTGGCACGTTCTATCATGCCGGGTTTTTCAGTACGTGCTAAACACAGGTCAATTGTTTCAGGATCTTTATCACAGAATCTTATTTTAACACAATTGTTCTTTATGTGTGCTTGGTAATTTCTAGTTAGCAAGCATTGATCCTGTGCGGCAAGAATAAAACCTTTGGTTTCAGCTTTTAAACCTGCGCTACGTAACCCCTAATTGGTACTGGGTTTGTCTACATCAGATTGTTTAGTACGGGCACAGTATTGACCATGAAAAGCTTTATCTTGCCATCGTTTCAGAACATTTTTTACGAATAGTCACAAAGGTTTCAAATCCAGATTACACTATTTACACTGTGTCATGTGTCCTCAAGGGCACATGGCACAGTGGATAAAGGCATTAGTTAGATCCAGTAAAAGACCCAAAAGAGTTCTGAGTTCAATACCTGTTTAAGGCAGTGAAGAACTTGGAGAGGGGAATTAACAGGAGATAACTGATAACTGACATCCGTTAGATATGGCACGTGGAACTAGAACAGTCTACCCCAGTGAGCGAAATAAAGGGTTCAGTTCGACATTCCAACCACCTGAAGAATGCCGGAGCGTACAACGTCCGAAACGTTGTGATAAATATGGCAACAAATATGAGGACAGTAGTAAATAGTGTACATAACAACACCATCTCAGAAATATAGACAGATAAAATCAAGATTAGTTTCAAAACAGTGTGGAACATATGCACTCTGGCTCGAACATTCTAGATTCTAAGAGAAATACACTCGGACACACCGCTAATCCTCAACGTAAAATTCAGAAATCCTGTGTTTCTAGCTCTGACATCCAGGGATCTGTCTCCTAAGTAGCGCCTCACCACTTCTTTGAGATATAATCCAACAGGTATGATCTGTGGAAACAGTTGAGAGGATATGGCAATTGCTTGACGAGATACCACTCATTTTTCGAACTGAATGTGATTACCTCACGCTAAAAAGACCATATTTCGCAATATCCTTATGGCGCGACAAATAAAGCCCACGCCCGGTAACTGACTTGCTTTCCTTGGCAGGTCTGCAAAAATTGCACACTGATATTTTCGCTCACAGAGCCGCATCAATAACACATTTACGCACAAATAGACGTATGCACTCAGGTTGAAACAAGCCAGACGCCATCAGTGACTGATCAAAGTTTCGCAAAGCAGGGAAATAAAGAAAGGAACAAAAAAAAAAATAAATGCCATCATGATAGACGACAGCAGAAAAATAATTGACAGAAAAAGACAAACAGAAACAATAACAAGTGTAATAATTGGTGGAAATCCCTTGATGATGAAACGCGGGGAAATGATAGTCAATGAAAAAAAAAACAAACAAACATGGAAGCCAAAATAAAATAAAAAGGAAGTTGAGACGGACAGAGAAAATAAGATAGAGAGAAAGTAATAATGAAAAAGAGAGAGAGAGAAAGCAAGTCAGAAAGAAAGAAAGAAAAAAGTAGTGAAAGTAAAATAGAGAGATGTGAGGAAGAAGAAAGAAAATGATAAAGATAGAGGGAAAAGAAGAGAGACGGACAAGCGTATATATATATATATATATATATATATATATATAGATACACCTAGTGAGCCAGACAAACCTACCTAGGTTTCACGTAAATGGATCATCAGGGAAAGTATACTAGGTCTATCTATCTATCTATCTATCTATCTATCTATCTATCTATCTATCTATCTATATATATATATATATATATATATATATGTAATGAAAAACAAACCACTTTAAGGTACCATTACGATAATTTATTTCACCTAAATCCTTTTTTAAGGATTCAGGATCATCAGGTAAAACTTCCAACAACGAATTGAGAGGAAAAATGGGATTAGAAATTGGTGGGTAGTGTAATTTTTGTAATTTAATAAGGGGGTTGAGAGTGGTAGTTAAACAGACAATATAAAGTATAGGGAGGGGTTAATTTTATATCTCTCTTAAGTATGTTTTATATTGGAGTAGGAGGAGTGACAGAAAACTTGACCTCTTTAGATGGTTAATAAAACGGAAATGAATTGTAGAAAATGTATACAAGTGAGTCTTATGGTAAAGAGAGAGATAGGGGGGAGGGGGAAAGAGAGATGGAGTTGTTATAATTTTGTTTTAACAAAATTATGTAAAAGATAGTTTACAATGTTTGATAGAAAATTCGATGTCTGAAATATATATATATATATATATCACCTAAACACGGATCGTCAGGGAAAGTATACTTTCACTGACGATTCGTTTAGGTGAAACCTAGGTAGGTTTGTCTGGCTCACTAGGTGTATCTAGGTCTGCTCTACGATTGTATTGAGCTCTTTTGTTAGTTAGTTGTCTACTCGTATCGGTGTTTTTTCTTTGGGCTTCAGACCTGCATCTGTGCGATTTGTTCGACAGTAGTTCATGTTTTGTAGCTCTTTCTCTTTTTAAAACCTTTTTTTGCAAATCAAAAATTCGAGGGTTTTTCGAAACGAGTCTAGTTATCTATATTTATATATATATAGCGAAAACCTTCAGTGTCTGTCTATATTTCTGAGATGAGGTATTATGTACACTATTTACATTACTCGGAGTATTGTTTTCATCATTGTTGCCATATTTATCACAACGCTCCGGCCTTCTTCAGGTGGTTGGAATGTCACTGGGGTAGACATATCTAATGGGTGTCAGTTATCAGTTATCTCCTGTTAATTCCCATCTCCAAGTTCTACACTGCTTTAACCGGGTATTGAACTCACACTCTTTGGGTCCTGTCACTGGATCTAACCAACGCCTTTATCCACTGTGTATGAATTTCTGGGACTTATAAACTTAATGTCTTCAGCAATCATTTTTTACCAGTGCTCATATTGCAATTTTTGCTGTTATCATTGCATGTTTTTTTTTTTTACCAGAGCTCATATTGCATATTGTTGCTTTCAGTTTGACATTCCAACCACCTGAAGAAGGCCGGAGCGTACATCGGCCGAAACGTTGTGATAAATATGGCAACAAGGATGAGGACAATAGTCTGAATAATGTATATAGGGAAAACCTTATATACCGGAGCGTTTCGCTCATTGAGGAGTATTTTCAAGTGCTGGCTAATTCAAAATTTGTAAACTTAATTTCCTTTTATTTTTCTCCATTTTACTTCTGTGCACAAAGAGAGGGTACGAAATAAAATGTCTGCACTTGCCTTGATGAAGTTCATCAAGGTATGAAAAGCGTTGAAATAAAAGGTTTTTCCACTTGTCTTTTCTTTTACTGAGAGAAAAAAAAGGAAATTTTGAGTATTAAGCAAGAAGACGAAGAAGTAAGTAAAAGAAAGAAAAAAAGGAGGAAGAAAGAAAGAACCGGGATATAGAAGAGACAAAAAAAGAAAGAAAGAAAAAAAGGAAGAAAGAAAGAAAAAAAGGAAGAAAGAAAGAAAGAAGGGAAAAACGGGAATATTTGAGAGGCAAAGTAGAACGATAATGGTTGAAAGGAATAACAACAGATACAGCAATAAACACTTAGAAAGCGATAGATACATAGATTTAAGAGATAGATAGATAGATAGATAGATAGATAGATAGATAGATGAAGAGAATGAGAGAGATAGGAAAATAAAGGAGGTAGAGGTAGCAATGTTGAAAGTAATAGTAATATTCGCTGTCTCCTTATAAGTAAACATTTGCTATTATATGGGATCGAATAGACTGACATAGATATATTGAAGAGGATAGATAGATAGATAGATAGATAGATAGATTGAGACATCCTATGATAAAATATAAGTTGTGCTATGTTTATAGGTAAAAGTGGGCACAAATGTCAAAACTAAGCAGCGACAGTCTGTTTCATGCTTGAACTCACCCTTCTGGGCATGGCCTGCCTGAAACTGCACAGGGAAGCTACAAATCGGCGGTTGTAAAGTGACTGAAGCCGAGATGCCAGGTCAGGACCGATAACATTGCAGATTCTTCTTTGGATTCTACCAAAAATGTCTAAATATATAACAGTAACACCAAGCCAATAGTCAAAATAAGGATGAATTCTAGACTTCTAAATATATATATATATATATATATATATATATATATATATATATATAATAAATTAATTGATTTAAAATATGTTTTTTCGCTACACAGTTCTAACCATGTTTCAAAAATGGAAGGTCCGAATTTTGTAATTAAATTAAAGACATTAGTTCCATTTCATCCTCAAGCGAATTTTGGAGTAACTTTTAAAATTACCGGGTTTTAAAGACACAGCTAAAATCATAATTCACGTTTCCAAGCTTACAGATTAATTCACTTCTACTAGACAAGGGGTGTTTGCGTGTTCTATATGTCTATATTTTGATGTATCCGTTATTAGCTTCGTTTTAGTAGCGGGTAGGGATGTATTTTTCAATGAAATCTGACATCCGTTAAATGCATGGATTTTTAAAAAATTTATTGTTGACGGCAAAAATTCTTACGGCATTTTTTCTATTTGTATATTTAAAGGTTTTCATTTTTTGGCGGGGGGTTGTTCACGTTAGAATACGTTTTATTTAACTACAATTTGAAAAATTCACTATTAATTTTTTATGTTATTTTTTAATATTAATGCTCTGTAAATTTACATTTAGCACTACTGTAAAAATAAAAATATCTATAAGAACACCGGATTATACATCTTACTGTTCTTTCTTTATATATATATATATATATATATATATATATATATATATATATATATGTGTGTGTGTGTGTGTGTGTGTGTCAAACAATAGGAATTAGGATTACATTAGGTTAATGATCATTTTCACCTTGTAAATTGAAATAAAATTTACAAGATTTTTTCAAACCAACCAATGGGTGATAAATTATTTAAATAAAAATGGCCAGACAGTGGAAAGAAAGAAAGAACGAAAGGAAAAAAGAAGAGGAAAAAGAGAGGAAATAAAAACTAGAAAGTAGCGTAAGTTTGGATATGAGAGGTGGTCAGAGGAGAAAGGAAGAGTAAGGAGGGGGAGAAAAAGAGAAGAGGCGATCTATTTATTTCAAACACAGTAGCAATCAGAAGATAGTTTAGACTTATGGAAAAACTTAAATCTATAAACAAAAATATTTCATTACATATATATATATATATATATATATATGTGTGTGTGTGTGTGTGTGTGTGTGTATTTATGTGTGTGTGTGTGTTTGTTTCAGAATAAGTGAGATTGCAAGAGAGAAACCAAACAAACAGTAAGAATCAATAATTGTGTTGATAAATTGAATGACCAAGATGGAGAGGAGAGGTGAAAAATGTGTTAGTATGAGAATCTTTTCCTCTGTAAGTAAATGTACAAAATCAACAGTTCAAAACAATAATAAGTAACGGAGGATTTCGAAAGCACAATAAATGCGTCAAATATAGACTATCCCGTGGCGCAAATTTGTTGTCCCCCAAATGTCTTCTATTGTTTAGTAATGGTTGCTCAGATGACCCGCAATGTTACGCAGATGATTTATTAAACAAATACGTCAAACCTCACGCTCACTCGTATAATTACATCTAGAGCGACAGTGGGGATTAAAAAGAAACAATAATCAATCGTGTTTTAACACAGACTGCAGCGGAATCAGGTACAATTGGCGACCCCTTCCCGTTTAGGTCTTTTCTGAAATAACAAACATATTTCGACTATTGAAAAGCACGTACACTCTCACATCTCTATCTATAAAAGCCAGGTTTTGTGTGTGTGTGTGTGTGTGTGTGTGTGTGTAACGAATGCACGGCCGCAATTTTCGACAGATCTGTACCAAATTTTTTATGCACATGCTCCAAGTTAGTGGGAAAGGCCTAGACCGAATTTGCGTTTCCCAACTCCCATCGATAGTAAAAATAAGCAATTTTTTCATTCTTCTACGGCAGTTTTCATGTAGTTTTTCGGCCATTTTCTACTGGTCAGAATGAGAGCCTATAGCTGATTGCCACGAATAGGCAGGAAGATTCTATTGATCAGCGTGAGAGCCAGCAGCTGACTGACACGAATGTTAACTAGCATGCTAGTATGCAAAAAAAGAAAAAAAACGATAGCTGCATTCGTCACAAGTGGGAAAAATTTAAATCTGCATGACACTTTACTCCAATTGGCTCATTCGCTTCCTTAAACTCAACGTTGGTTCTGATTCCGCAGAACTGGGTTGGGTGTGAAAAAGTATTTGTTGTTAACATTCTTTTTTTCATTCGGTTTTTCCAGTTACGAGTCCTTTTTTTTTTTAAAGCTGATCGTTTTGTGTTCATTTTGTTTAGTTCTTTTTTCATAACAGATTTAATGTTTAGTATAGAGCTCAGAAAAAAATTCGCAGTGTGCGATAGGCAAGAAGTAAGGCATGTAGCAACATCAGCACGGCGAAGGGCACTCCTTTGAAGTCAAGGAAGGGCAAAAATATTTTAAGTCCAATGTTAGCGATTGCTGTATGAGTCGTACGACTTTTGGCTCAAGCACAGGCAACGCCGGGCCATGCTACTAGTTAATAAATATATAGGTTAACTTATTAGGCTGAGTCAAAATAATTTGACTGATTTGTGTTTTTACGGTCTATCAACATTTTTATAGCCAGACAAAGACTTCCAAGAGCAACAACAATTAAAATGGATATGACATATAACATGGATAAATAATGGCATAATCAAGATCGGTGGGAAAGTGACTGAAGCCGAGATGCCAAGTCAGGACCAATAAAATTGCAGATTCTTCTTTGCATTTTATCAAGGATCTCTAAATATATTGCAGGAGCACCAAGACAAACGTGACAGCAATATATCAATGCATCGGTGAATGGTAGATTTATAAATCTCTAAGACAGATTCTGGTGAGAAAAATTATCTGACATGGTACAGTGAAGCAACTTTTTAGCAACTAAAGCAAATATTAGTACATGTACAGTGAGTGAATATGCTCAAGCGAAAATTTCTTGGAAAGAAAGAAAGAAAGAAAGAAAGAAAGAAGGGGAAAAGAAAGAAAGGAAAAAGAAAGAAAGGAAAAAAGAAAAAGAAAGAAAGGAAAGAAAAAAAGAAAGGAAAAAGAAAGAAAGAAAGAAAGAAAGAAAGAAAGAAAAAAGGAAAAAGAAAGAAAGGAAGACAGAAAAAGAAAGAAAGAAAGGAAAAAGAAACAAAGAAAGAAAGAGAGGAAAAAGAAAGAAAGGAAAAAGAAAGAAAGAAAGAAAGAAAGAAAGAAAGGAAAAAAGAAAGGAAGAAAGAAAAAGAAAGAAAGAAAGAAAGAAAGGGAAAAGAAAGAAAGAAAGAAAGAAAGAAAGGAAGGAAAAAGAAAGAAAGAAAGGAAAAAGAAAGAAAGAAAGAAAGAGAGGAAAAAAGAAAGGAAAAAGAAAGAAAGAAAGAAAGAAAGGAAGAAAGAAAAAGAAAGAAAGAAAGGGAAAAGAAAGAAAGAAAGAAAGAAAGGAAGGAAAAAAGAGAGAAAGGAAAATGAAAGAAAGAAAGAAAGAAAAAGAAAGAAAGAAAGAAAGGGAAAAGAAAGAAAGAAAGAAAGAAAGAAAGGAAGGAAAAAGAGAGAAAGGAAAATGAAAGAAAGAAAAAGAAAGAAAGAAAGAAAGAAAGAAAGGGAAAAGAAAGAAAGAAAGAAAGAAAGAAAGGAAAAAGAAAGAAAGAAAGAAAGGAAAAAGAAAGAAAGAAAGAAAGAAAGAAAGAGAGGAAAAAAAGAAAGGAAAAAGAAAGAAAGAAAGAAAGGAAGAAAGAAAAAGAAAGAAAGAAAGGGAAAAGAAAGAAAGAAAGAAAGAAAGGAAGGAAAAAGAGAGAAAGGAAAATGAAAGAAAGAAAGAAAGAAAAAGAAAGAAAGAAAGAAAAGAAAGTAGGAAAAGAGTCGTGGAAAAGGGGTGGGCTGTAGAAAGGGTGTACAGAGATAGAATTTGTTCAGTCACGTGGACAATGGCCTGTCTAAAACTACAAGCATCTAACGAGTTCGACTGGCGCGAACGGCTTTGCTCATTAAGCAACCCCCGCTAATCCGGATGTTTACTTTAATCCGTGCCCGGTCCAAGCAAACGTCTTGCACCGGAATTGCAAACACAATCAGTCCGTTTGTTTGAACACATTCCCAAGCGTTACGGCCACGATATAAATTACGTCCCTGTTAAGACGTTATCTGAAATATAATCAGAGCCAATCAGATCACGCGATTCACTTGATTACAAATGACAATGAATTGGAAGCTAGTCGATATTGGATGACAAGTATCGAGCACTGAGGAGAAAACATTTGAAAGTCACAGCTTCTTGAAGTCCCAAATGTTTCAGACGGAACGACAAGGAAGGTAATCCTCTGGATGTCAACATTGTAATCTCTGCGTCGTTTCAGAAGTAATAAATTTTAACCGTCGCAGTGATATTGAAAGGATACCTCAATCTCACGTAGCATTAAAAGAATAGAATAATTTACAGAGAATAAATTCCAAGAACCACTCAAGGTAGAGTGTTAATGAATGTGGTTGTTGAAAAATGAGAAAAGCAGGGAACAAAAAATGCATATTATGAAGATATGTACGATAGATAACGGTTGACTTGAAGAGGTCAAAATCGTAGTGATCAAGGAAAGCATCCCCACGGGAGTTTGTTCTGGAGTTAAAGTAACGTTTAATAAACGATAAAAAGCTGTCGTTTTCGATACAAGAATAAAAGTATGGACATTCACTAAGAATCGAATGCATAATAGTAGCAATAGTCATCGACCCGGGCTCGTTAACCATTACTTTACTCTCATAGGATGTCATACATGGCTTCCAACTCGTTACGAAATGTTTACATTTTCATCTGAAAATTGTTTTCTCAGATCAATGATTAAAAATGGCTTCAGACGAATAAATGTTGACTGATTCGTTTTTACGGATTATCAACCTTTTGTTGGTTATTTAAAGCCGGAACATATTTTTTTAGATTGTAAGGATAATTTTTTTTTTTTTTTTCGTGAGCGAGTATAGCATGAAAATTTTTTTGGTGATAACAATGATATTTTTCAGATACAAGACTGTTGTCGAGTAGGACTCGGCGTACTTCCTTCTCTCCCCTACAACTGTTAAAATTGACTGTTCCTACTCAGAAATATATAAATATATTTATTCTTTGTTTTCCCGAACTAGTTTTCCGTTCCTTCGGTGTTCTCTCTAACTACAGCCTTCCTAATTCTAATTTTTGAATAAACACAAAATAACAACAAAGACCAACTATTCAACCCATGGGTGGGGGGAGAAGAGATGGATTCATACATTTCCAAAAGATATTTGCGCGCAAATGGCACGGTAGAGTAATAGCGGCTCGGAGTGAGCAATCGTAGAAACTGTTTCGAACTCCGGTCGAATTCATCGCATTCACTTGCGTGCTAATACCCTTGGAAAAGGCATGAATCCATCTCTTCTCCCTCACCTATAGTTTTAATGACAGGAGAGTCCTATAGTCTTGCGTGTTAACAGGTTTAGGGGAAGGAAAAACAATGAATTCAAAACAATCCTGGAGAGTGCTGGGTGTCGTCAGGTTATCTTGCCAGTAAACACCAGTGCTACTGCGTCTGCAGTTCGTATGGAATCCGTAATGAGTTTGGGGTCTCGTGATTGTGATTTTGAATGCAACGGACTCGAGTGAAATTCGAACTCGGCTCCCCAATTTATCATTCCTAGCCGCTATGAATTATACCATCCGCACATCCATTCAAAGGAATAAACCCACTCAATTTAAAGAAGGTCGATTCTTCATCAAGTCTCCACCGAGATATCAAAAAGCTAGAAGTTATTAAAGCCTACAAAGGACAGGAAATTGTGGAGATCCATGATCGCCAACGCCTTGAAGGGACACGGTACATAGAAGAAGAAGTAGAAGAAGAAGAAAAAGAAAGAAAAAGAAGAAAAAAGAAGACGAAGACGAAGAAGAAGAAGAAAAAGATGATGATGATGATGAAGAAGAAGGAAAAAGAAGAAACAGTAGAAGAAAAAGAAGGAGCAAAAAAAGAAAAAAGAAGAAAAAGAAGGAAAAAGAAGAAAAAAAGAAGAAGAAGAAAAAGAAGAAGAAAAAGATGATGATGATGATGATGATGATGATGATGAAGAAGAAGTTGAAGAAGGAAAAAGAAGAAACAGTAGAAGAAAAAGAAGAAGCAAAAAAGAAAAAGAAGAAAAAGAAGGAAGAAAGAAGAAAAAAGAAGACGAAGAAGAAGAAGAAGAAAAAGATGATGATGATGATGATGAAGAAGAAAAAGGAAAAAGAAGAAGAAGTAGAAGAAAAAGAAAAGAAGAAGAAAAAAGAAGCAAAAAAGAAGAAAAAGAAGACGAAGAAGACGAAGACGAAGAAGACGAAGACGAAGAAAAAGAAGAAAAAGATGATGATGATGATGAAGAAGAAGAAGGAGAAGGAAAAGAAGAAGTATTGAAAACTGAATATAATATTTCCTCGTTCCTGGCAGATATAAGATTACAAATGTATATGTCAACGAAGGATTATTTTTTAAATCAGTTTGAATCAATATTATAAGAAACGTAATACTGACAAAATATTAATATGGAAGGCAAAATGACCACGTTGATTCCCTTTTAGATTAGATTCAAACATACTGATAAGCAACAACGAATCTGTTCAAATTAAAACTGATACTGATGACTAATTTCTCTATTTATAAATTATTAAAAGATGCTTATCATTTTAATAAAAAATTTTGGCGTGTTCAAGAGCAGAAAAAGTAAAATAAAATAAAAATTTTGAAATCCTTTTTCTAATTTTCTTTTTTACAAAGTCGATTATATTTCTGAAAATCTTCAAGAAAAATAAATTCCGTGAATATTTTTTCCATGCTATATATATATATATATACACATTATACTTTTTTTCTATAAAGGAATAAATCAGTTCAAACTGATTTTAATTCCCCAAGGGATTATTTTTTATAAATATTTGTCAAACTTATTCCCGATCAAGCGAAATTTCAAAAGTAGGTTGGGATTTAACATTAATGAAAAAAGTATATATATATATATATATATATATATATATATATATATATATATATATATATATATATATATATATATATATACCTTTTCATTATATATATATATATATATATATATACATTTTCATTACATATATATATATATATATATATATATATATATACTTTTTCATTATATATATATATACTTTTTCATTATATATATATTAGGTTGTTGCAAAAATAATGACGTAATAATATCGTTTTTTGACGTATTTTTAACGTCAAAAAACGACATTATTACGTCATTATTTTTGCAACAACCTAATATATGTGTGTGTGTGTGTGTATTTCCCTACTTTTTCCGAGTAAGCTTTTTAATAAATTCAGTTATTGATGCAGTAAGTAAAGGAATGTCTACAAAATTGCATTTAAATGAATTTTCTGAAGGTTTTTTTTTTTTTTTTAATGCGAACGTATCCGGCTTTCAATTTCCACTTTTATTCGTTTTTACGTTTCAAAAATAAATTTAAAAAAGAAAAAAAAAATTAAAAACACAGATGTCTCCATTTATATAAAATGGACAATTTTCTTTACAATATCAAAATATTTTCTGATAATTCTAATATATGAATTACCTCAGTTGATTTCAAAATAAACTTTGCACTCAACGTCACACTCCAGCGTTTCTCAACCTTTTTTACCCCGTGGAACCCTTGAAGTAAGTTTTCATGTTTAAAGGAACAACTGCATAAAAAAAAAAAATATTATACAGGTTGGGGGGGTTGCAGAAGTAGGTATACAGTAAGAATAGATTAGCGCAAGGATAGCCAACCTGTGGCGCCTGGACCGTAAGTGGCGCATTGGATGCTTACAAGTGACGCATTGCATCCTTTTGATGAAAAGAAACTAAGCCACTTCTACTCATTCATTTCAATGATTTTATATTTATTGCGCGTCCTTTGCGAAAGTGCTAAAAAATACGCCCCTGGTCATAAGCATATATTTTTCAAATAAATAGATTTTATTATAACTTTAAAATATGTCCATATTACAACACGTACTGAAAGGAAGTGAAGGTTTGTGTGGCGCCTTCAAATTAATCGTACAAAATATTGGCGCATCGAATCAAAAGGTTGGCCACCCCTGGATTAGCGTGTGAATGCCGAGAGCAAAAAATTAAAACATCCGAAGGACTGATATGTTTATTATTGATATGTTATTTTTAATGTGTGTCTCAACGGCTGTTGTGATGCGTCTAGTGTGGTAGTGTTTTAGTGCTTGTCGCTTCTCACTTTCAGTCACCGCCTCTGGCTAGCAGCAATACGTAAAGGGGAGCAGATTGCGTATGTCTTCCCCTGCCAGTATATAGCCTCTACATCAGCAAGCCCGATGTAGTTTCTCCTCGTGGCGACACATGGAAACCGAGTTCACCTTGCGAATCCGGGGTGAACGGAGGAGGAGTTTGGCCCCCTTAACATATGGCATGCAGACCCACCGGTGTGTAGACACGCCCTGGTGCCCATGAACCAACCCCCAGCTATGGGTTAAATAGCTCCACTGCCTTGTGGACATCTTCGGGAGAAGTAAACCCTAAACAAATCCGAATTGGAGCCCCTAAGGCGGATGGACGGTACTCTTTGCTACCTTACGGCAAATCCTGCAGCCTCGCTGGTACCAAAATGTATTGGTTCATCCTCTCCTTTGGACTCTGCTAGCAAGGCCGAGAGGGCGAACTAGATGTCCGGGCAGCCCTAGTTCTCCATACATCCAGCCCAGGCTCGTAGCGCACTGGAAAGTACACTCCAGTGACGTCGCAAGACATCGGCGCAACACGGGAAGTGACAGTTACCGGAGAGACTGCCGCTCCATAGTGGAACTACACATTGCACACCCCACACATAAAGCTTACATTACTTGGTATTTCGAAGCGGTCATCCATCTAAGTACTGACCAGGCTCGACGTTGCTTAACTTCGGTAATCGTACGAGAACCGCTGTTTCAACGTGATATGGCCGTAAGCACAGTCTAAAAGAAGGAAAACTGAATTCAAAACTATCCTGGAGAAAGGTGATTTTCTAAGTATAGTTAGTATGTGGCACAAGGCTAAACATTTTGGGGGCAGCCAGCGAGGATCGAACTCACTATTCAGTCGTAAAAAAAACTAACCTGGCCGTTAGTCTCGAAAAGAACCTTCAATCGGTTGTGACTGGGGTAGGAATTGCCTCAAAAACGAAACTGATCTCTATTACCCACCACAGGGAAACATCTCCACCTCCCATTAGAATGTCTGATGCTCAATTCCACGAGAGCACCTCTTTGCGACTGCTTGGTCTCACACTGTCCGTTGACCTGAGATGGAACAATTACATTGAATCAATAGCTTCATCCACCGCAAGGAAAGTTGGCTCCCTATGTCGCGCCAGAAAGTTTTTCTTGCCTGAGTTCATCCTTCAAATCTACAAATTAACCATTCGCCCTTGCATGGAATACTGCTGCCATATATGGTCTGGTGCCCCCACTGTTCGCCTTAAGGTCCTCGACAAGATCCAGAGACGGATATGCAATGTGGTAGGTCCTGATCTGGCATCTCGTCTTCAGCTGCTCTCTCACAGACGTGCCGTCGCCTCCCTCTGTCTTTTCCGCAAATATTTTCACGGTAACTGCTCCGACGAGCTACTTTCGCTTGTTCCCAGTGTGGATGAATTTAAGCGTGCTTCTAGGCTGGCATCACGGTCCCATCCTTGCGCTGTTGAAACGGCTAAATGTGGCCGTCTCTTCTATGCCAATAGCTTCATATCACGCACCTCCCGTCTGTAGAATTCCCTTCCAATTACTTCTTTCCCTGATAGCTATAATCTCCAACTATTCAAATGTAATGTCAATCGACATCTCCAGATGCCCTGAACTATCCCCTGCCTTTCTCTTCATCCTTTCCTCTATCACACCTATTTACTTTCATCCCCAAACTGTAACCCCCTGCGTAGTGGCATCCCGCCTTGTTTAGGGTGAAATGCTTTAAAAAAATGATTTAGGGAGACAAGGTTGCTAACCATTAGGCCACATCGGAGTACGCAAATAATTTTGTAAGCGTAGCTTAAATGTGGAACAAGGGTAAAAGTAGTCAGCGCCAAGTGTGGATCGAATTCACTATTCATTTCTAATTGATCTAGCGAGACAAACTTGTTAACCATTACACATTGTCGAAGTGCCCAACCAGCCTGGAGAGGGATGGGCTTCGCTAGGTTCAATTACGCGCAAATAACCGTGGAAATATTACGAACCCATTGCTTATCCCCCAGCTATGGGTTCCTTAGTAGGACCTTGTATCAGTAAATTATTATCTCTAAAAAATGTTACAATCTAAAAATATTTTCTGGCTTTAAATAACCTGCGAAAGATTGATATGCCTTAAAAAATGAATTTTTTTTACTGGTTGCCCTCTCAAGCCATCAGAGCTTCATGCCTTTTCCAAGAGTATTTATGTAAAAATGAACTAATCGAACTCTGCCGGGATATCGAAACCGTGTCGCCTATTTCTCATTGCAAGCCGCTAACCGTGACATTACTTGCACTTAATAATAATAATAATAATAAAAAAAAAACGGGAGAAAAAGAGAAAAAGAAAAAAGAACTATAATAAATAAATTATATATTTTATTTTGATTTTCTTAGTATTCCAATTTTTCTAATCATCACCTTTTTCTTCATCGCGCACGCACATCCTCACCCACCCGCTCGCTCATCCCACGGTACCTACTGGGACGGTATCGCCCACTTTGCGAATCCCACCCATAACTGCTTGAAACATTCGCTAATGGAATTTGCAATAAGCCTTAATTGATTCGCTTACCGCTCATTTCGATCCCCCTGAGCTAACCGAGCTAATCAACCGTAAACAAATCGAGAAAGTGTCTTGGAGTCTATTTCTTGATTAACAATCTTTATTAACTCTCCGCGTAAATCGTATATCACTGAATATCAGGAAGACCTCGGTGACTTGAAATAGCACATAAGTTCAACAATAGTAATTTTACCGTAATATATTGCTCGTTCTAAGTTCATGGTTAAAACAAATGTATAAATTTTAAAAATATTACCTTTATGATATTTACTTGTCTCTTCATCTATCTGCCGCGTCTCTTCAGAACGTGAGCGATGTTGGCTCTCCACAATTTCTTTTTTTTTTTTTATAACTTTTATATAATAAATGCTAATGTCAATGTGTCACACTTTTTCAAATTAACTCCTAGAGGCCGTAGCCCAACCTATACCATTTGGGAATCACACCGACTTCCTGAGCAAATTAAAAACATTCCTGGCCGGATCCTGAAATTTCCCAATTTTTCAATACTGCGATTATTTTCGGATTCTGCCATCTTGGCTTCTACTGATAAAACGAATTAAAGGGACGCAACTCTCTAACTTCCAGTAGCTCATGTTCAACTGAAAAAAATAGTATTCTAAAATTACAGTGTTTCAAAAAAAAAAAATTGTCTGTGTTTTCAACTTTACTCCTAGAGGCAGAAGTCCAACATATCATACAATTTTGGAATCAAGCTCACACTTTGAGCAAATTAAAATAATCCCGGTTCGGATCCAGACCCCCTAATCCTGAAATTTTGGATTCCCAAGTTTTCATTATTGTGATTGTTGTCGGTGATTTTTTGACGTGATTTTTGCGCCGAATTCTTGGTACTATAACTATTTTTATAACTTGGAAACAAATTTGGGAATAATCGAATTTAATTGCGAAATCCAGCGAAAGTCACCCACGGAATAAAAATAATCGTCTGTACGGAAATTAAGGACCTACGTACATCAAAATGTCTTTAAGAAACGACAGAAGAATTATCGTTGAACTTTTAAAGGTAAGCTCAAATATGAATGCAATACTTAAATGCAGCGATCAAATTTGAGTTCTTCTGTAGTTTATTGTTGCCTATCACGTCTACTTCTCCCTACCTATTTTAATGAAGGCCCAATCAAGAGCCCTCCGCATGGGCTAGCTTAAATGCCGTCCGATAGGGAGGCTTTTACGCTAGTTTAGTAATATTTATCTTCGTGTTAAACCCTGTTCTGCCCTCCGTATACACAAGCTCGCCTAGTAGATTATTTTTCTATCCTGTTTGCCTTCCATATGTCTAGTGAGGGTAAAATTTTAAAAGCCCCTCTCCTCATTATGTGCACTATATTGATTTAGCAAGAGAGGCTTCCAAATCATTACAACATGTCGAAGTGCCCTAATGTATGTTACTATAATGCTAATGGCGAGATCAACCGTTTCCATGTGGGAAACAGTGGACATTCATCGACTTAAGAGGTAAAGTTAATTTCGTAATTAAAAAAAAAATAGTAGTTCCAAGGAATGATTTATTTTTAGGGAAATATTTCGACAAGCAGTTGCCAGTCTTGGTCAGTCTTTAATTGGAGTAAAAACAGTGCAGAGAAATTAAAAAAATGCTTAAGTATTCAAAAGAAAGAAAACAAACCTAGTTGATATTTACAACGTCATAGCAAATCGAGATGTAAAAAAATGGCTTTTTGATTTTTACTCTTTAAATTGTCTTTTTTTTTATTTGTCATATATTTTTCTTTGGAGCAGAGATGTCCAGACAGGATGGAGTTGTGATGCATCTCTCCTATTACAGGCATTTTTTGTAATTGCTATTACCATTTGTTCAGCTACTTTTCTTTTACGGAATAAACAACAACGCCATTGAGAAAAATATAGACTCTAGTCCTTAAAATGTCAACGGTGAACATGCCGTATGAAGAAAACATATCAGAAGCCATCAAACGAATTTTAAAACAGCTAGATATACGATTTGTATTCACAATAGCAAGGAAGCTCATCAGATTAAAAGATGAAAGCGCAGTTAAAAGTAACGGCAAACTGATCTACAAAATTAAATGCATGAACTGCTCAACAAGTTATATGGGCATGACGTCAAGATCATTGAAGAACGACTGGATGAACATCGAAGACTGTGACAAGGTAATTTCAAATGATAACGAAAAACAAAAATTGGAAAAAAAAAACTTCAGTGATTACAGGTGTTATGGGGTCCACCCCTTTTTCATATAAGTGGATTCGACCACTGTGTACTTGTACTGCTGCCGGTGAATACCCGACTGAGAGAGATAGAGTGAGTACAGAGATACACTGATACTGTGATACAGTGAGAGAGTGAAGTAACCGCTTTGTCGGAGTCACAGTTGCGAGCACGTAGACTCAGAAGGAAGTCTTCTTCGATACTGAATTTCTCAGACTGTATATATATATATATATTATTGCTACTAACCGCATTTCTGGATCTACTAACCGTATTACCAATTGTATTATTACGTCAATACATTTATTTGCTATATTTCATTCCTGCGTTTGTCATTCATTTGAGACCAGATTTCATCCCGGAATCCACAACAGAAGGTCACAGAATTAACTTCAGAAATAAAATTGATGAACCAAAGGCATTTAAATCACAGAAGAGTAGCTGAACATTTTTTTTTACGTCTCAACTTGCTATTACATTGTAAATGTTATCAACTCGGTTTGTTTTCCTTGATTTGAATTCTAGTTTCTAGTTTCTTTGCACTGTTTTTACTCCAATTAAAGACTGACCAACACTGGCAATTGCTTGTCGAAATATTTCCCTAAAAATAAATCAATCGTTCGAACTACAAGTTTTTTTCTTTTAATTAAGCAACTACCAACGGAGACAAGCATCCTAACATTAAGGTTAATTTCGGTTGAAAATTATAAAGTCACTCTCTTTAAACAGTTTTTCTACTACGAAGAGTCTCAGAGCCGAGCAATGGTTGGTTGGTTGGGTTTTATGGCATATCAACCATTGTTGGTCATTTAATACCAAATTAACTTATATATATATATATATATATATATATATATATATATATATATATATATATATATATATATACACACATATACCTATACATATATTAAATATACAGTACTATTAAACATATAGCTGGCAACATTATTGTTTCAAAACGTATAGCTGGCAACATTATTTTTTCCAAAAAACGTATAGCTGTCAACCTTACTGTTTCAAAAACGTATAGCTGGCAACATTATTTTTCCGAAAACATTATCTGAGGCCTTGTTGTCGGACGTAGTTTATCGTCATACCCAGGACGCGGATGTAGTTTATCGTCATACCCAGGACGCGGATGTAGTTTATCGTCTTACCCAGGATGCGGATGTAGTTTATCGTCTTACCCAGGACGCGGATGTAGGTTATCGTCATACCCAGGACGAGAGCCGAGCAAAATTCTATTAAGGAAACATCTCTTTGTTAGGAGTGGTCTAAAGCAGCCCTGATCATATGGTAATTCCTCATCCGAAGGGGCAGGCAGGCTGGAACGCACAATTCCTTGTTCTTTTTAAATTTTAGCAATATTATCTTCATGCTATCCCTACTAATCCCTGTTCTGACATCACAATACACAAATTCGTCAGGTAGATTATTTCTCTTTTTCGCTTTCGATAAATCCTGTGTGTATCAAATTCTGCAAGCCCTCTATCCTTATTATGTTTGATTTACATTTTTGACGGTTTATTAACCTTTTGCAGTTTATTAGAAGATATAAATTTTTATATTGAATGTTTTTTGTTGTGATTTTAAGGATTTAATGTTACAAATATTACTATTTAACCCATAGTTGCTGGAGGGAGAAGAGTTGGATTCATACCTTTCCCAAGTAAGTTAACATAACGATCCCGACTGGAATTAGAACTTAGCTATCTGATTTAGATTTTAAGAATTATTTTCGAGATAATAATAATTTACTGATATAAGTCTTACTATTTAACCTATAGCTAGGTGGAGAAGAGGTGGACTCATACCTTGAGCGAAAGTGAATATAACACACACACGAATGAAATTGGAACCAGGCTCTCCGATTTCGAGCCGTTATTCATTTCCCTACCTGCGTATCTAAGATTACGGCATCTGGTATTCTCAGGCGGTCATCCACATAAGCACTGACCAGGCTCGGCGTTGCTTAACATCATGATGTGACCGTAAGGCTCGACTTATACCTTGACGTAGATAGCGAAAACGAGTAGATCTCTGTAGATAAAATAAAGGGTTAAGTTTGAAATTCCCTCAGGGTTACATGGATCGAAAGACATGTGAAGAAGGTATCCAACCTTCTTCACATGTCTTCACAGGGGCCAAAACACTGTGATAAAGATGACGATATGAGTCCGAATGTAAATCATTCAAATCCTCTTCTCATAAATTCAGGCGGAAAGTAAAAGTTTCTTGATAAGAATCAGTATCCTTCTTTTCAGATTCGTTAGGAAAGCGGCTTTCTAAACAGCGGTTCAATTAATTCAAATCTCTCTCTTTAGAGCAACTGTGGCAAGCAATTCTATTAACGGTTGGTTGATGGAGATGATATAATTGCTGGGGAGGTTGAAAGAGAAAGTCTTTGAAATACTAACGTTAATAAGCAGAAAAAGATACTGACGCTAATTTAGGATTTAACTTGGGAGTTTCCGCGGCGATGTTGATAGAATTAAGTCAAATGACGAATACGAATCAAGAACAGAACTGAGAGAAAGCAAATGCCTTTTATCTGACTAATTATCGAACCTGCATAAAACGAGATGTAGCTGTGTGCTGAAATCTGCAAAGCCTATTGATTTCAAGATAATTTACTGAAATCATTCGAAGGTCTTTACATAACTACTGTTCGATCCTCGGCATCCAATATCGATTAGCTGGTATTCATTATCCCTATGATCAATTAAAGACGTCAAACGGATTACATTTCTGCTATCTAACTCGCTGAAGAAGCACCCCGTATAGCATAAAAAATTACTATGAATGGCTTGTATGATGATCGCGCTAATCATTTCTTCTTTTTCTTCCTGTACCGTGTCCCCTGGGTATGACGATAAACTACAACCGGCAGCGAGGCAGACGTGCCGTGACTTCCCTCTGTCTCTTCCACAAGTATTTTCACGGCAACTGTTCCGAAGAGCTACTTTCGCTGGTTCTCGGACTGCATGAATTTTAGCGAGCTACTGGGCTGTCATCTCGGTCTCACCCTTTTACTATCGAAACGTTTAAATGAAACCATCTCTTCTATTCAAACAGCTTCTTCTCTCGCACTTCCCGTCTGTGGAACTCCCTTCCCCTTACTTGCTTCTCCGATGACTATAATCTTTAAATATTCAAGTGTAATGTCAATCGACATCTGACACCCTGAGCTTGTTCCCCGTCCTTCCCTGTATCTTTTCCTCAAACACGCCTCTTTAGTCTTTTTCTCAATCTTTTGTAACCGCTTGCACTCCTGCTTTTCTTGGGGTGAATTGCTTAAAAAATGGTTGGAGGTTTTCAGGAGAGCGGGAAAACCTCTTAATTGCTGTTGTTCCCATGTCCGCTCTTACCCTGGGTGGTAGCACCTGTCAGGGTCCTAGCTGTGGGCAGATAGTGACCCCCCCCCAAAAAAAAAACACTATTAAAGTATAAAAATACATTTTTATAGTAAAAATACCAGTAATACATTTAAAAAAAATTGCGACAATCCCTATTTATAGTAAAATTATCAACGAAACATTTTATCTTTAGTTGAAGGCATGCAATTGCGTTCAAAATATATTTAGTTGAAGCCATAAACTTTGACATTAAATATCCCATAGAAAAAAATTAACCAAACTTGTTGATCATTGCTCTCCACGATTTCTAGCTCTTAATATTTTTTTTTTAAATCTTTTTGCTAATTCTCCTAAACCCTATTCTTTCATCTAGCGAGTTTGTACTATTTACACAAGTTTGCTAGATAGGCTGTAAGTTGTTTTCCTCTGTCATCTGCCATTAATATGTCCTGGGAATATCACATTTTCCAAGCCTTCTTTCCTCATTATATTGCCCTAGACATTTTAACTGTCTGTTTCTGTTGTTAGGTATAAGTACCCTTTTTGTTGCCATTTTTCTCTAAAACTTCGTCCTTGGTCACATTTTCAAGTCCATGGCATTCTTAGCATCTTTCTGTAGAGCCACATTTCTGTTGATTCAAGGCTATTATTCATTTGGGAAAAGATTGTCTAGCAATCACTTTCTCTAGGAGAACTGATATTACGACATAGTTCTTTTCTTTGTTTCTAACGAAATTTATCTTTTTCTTTGCTTAGCTTTTAGAATGCATTTTTTTGCTATCGCGATGTACCTTCAAGTTTCAATTTTCCACTTTCCAATCTCTCTTAAAGCACTTACCAGATATTTAAATTTTTGTACTTGTTTGAATTTAGTATCTTCAATGCTTAATTTGCATATTGGGCGGTTCCTTTTGTTAATAACCATACACAGTCGTAATTGATGTTTAGTCCTTATCACCCTCCTTCGCTTCATTGCAGATTTCAGTGTCTGCTATCAGCGGTCTGATGTATGCATACCTTATTCTATTAAGCCACCAATAATAAATTCTGGTAGGTCTTCTAATTCTTTCAGTATCGCCTCAATATACAGGTTGAATAGGTCCGGGGAGAAGACACATCATTGTCTTACACTCCTTTCTATTTTTGTATATTTACAGAATTCATTTTCTATCTATATACAGGCGGTTTGCTGCCAGTATAGGTTTTGGATTATTCCATTCTTCTGCCCAAATATGCCAAGGAATATAGCTTTTCTTTGTTCCAGCGTCTTTAACGAAGCCGTATTGTTCTTGTTAAATATTCTTCTCTTGCTGATAGATCTTTTTACTCCTGTGGCAGTGGAGACTTCTGGGGTTATTGGCCCTCGTTCGATGGCGTTCCTTCGGAGGATTGGCGCGATTGCGTCCCGATTAAGGGACGAGCCTCGCGAAATGGAGTGTGTCTTGTAGCGAGTCTCACTGGCGATGGTTCGAGGTAATGCTTTCTCTATCATTGAGGCTGGCAGAAGATAGCGAAAAAAATATTTATAGTTTCTGGAATTGTCATCAATGGTCAACTGAAGTTGTTTATTTTTAAATAAGAGTAGGAAACACTAAGCGTAATGAAATTGGAGAGGTACAATTTATAGGGTTTGATTACCAAACAAGGGGTGCGTATTATGCGTGAATAGAAGAATTTTCCCACATTTTCAGCACAGTTTTAGGGGTGCGTATTGTGGATGAAGGCGAATTACTTTAAGTATTTCGAGTTTTCGACCGAATTAAAATCCTCTAATTCCTTTGTATATTTATTATAAATATGATTTCCGGTCTAATTCTAATTCTGTTGCGCGCTTTGTTCCTCAGAATTGAGATAAAATTTCTAATCATTTATTTTCACTAAATGACTTTTGTGATGTCAACGAATACTTGTTGCCACTTTCGTAATGCTCGTTGTAGTAGAGACTTTGTAATCGCAGATACAACTATAGTAACGCCGTTGAAACAATACTGGTGCCAGACGCCTTGGAATATCACTCGAACTAATAGTACTTGCTCGATAATACTCGCTCGACAAGTAACCCGTATAGTGATCCGAATAGAGAAATAGTATAGTGAATAGAATAGAGAATAGCGGTTCATATATTAATAGAGGATAGGCTAGAAATGGTGATCCGAATAATAATAGAATATATAAAAGAGTGGCGATCGTTATTTAGTTTGGGAGAGTGCCGCCATTGAATATTATCCAAATATTAATCTACGCCCAGGTTTTTTCCCTATTTCACCTTTCCTAAGAGAATAACTACTCTCCCAAACAAACGTACACAACTGTATCAAGAAATCAAAAGAAAATGGTTGAATCCGTCGACACAACAATAAAAACAATATTTCCACACGTAATATTTAGTTGACAATATGAATATAATAGCTTTTTCTAAATTCTTCCAGTTGCTAAGGACATTTTGCTATGTTATTATTAGTTACTTTGTTTTAATAAATTCATTTGGTTTTTACCTTGAAAAAGTCCACACTGGACGAAACGCGCCGGTCAATATTACAGGTTTCCTATTGTCTTTTACATTGATATATATATATATATATATATATATATATATATATATATATATATATATATATATATATCCACCGTCAAAAACAGAACGGTTATCCACATCACAAGAGCCAGCCTAAGATCTTCCAGCTACCATCATGATACCGCCTCTTGGGACAGATATAGAAAAAAAATAGGTTAACGAAGTCACTGAATGGATTGGAAGAGACTTTATATAGATTTAGACATTGGAACGGAACCGAGAAACTTGGAGGGAGCTGGTCATGTGCACAGATGAGCAGCCATGCAACAAACGATAATAGTCTGCTGCTGCTGCTGCTGATGATGATGCTGTAAAATGCTTCAGTGTGGTTATCGTTTATTGGTGGGTTGTCATGAAATCTAAATATGAAAATGTGAATGAATACTGGATTGAACGATCCTGGGGAAAAACAAAACAAGCAGCATATAAGTAATATGTTTTCTCATTAAAACAAATATACTACTACTACTACTACTACTACTACTACTACTACTACTACTACTACTAATAATAATAATAATAATAATGATAAATTATACCGTGTTTACATACTCTTTCTTGTATTTGCTTGTTCATGGACTGACGGTTCTTGGATAGTTTTTGCTTCGTCACAGAACAAAAATCAGGCCGATAAGGAATTCTTACAAAATGGTAAAAGGCATATTTTATTATTTAGACGATTTTCTCTTTTTTATCCGCTCTTGCCATAATCTTTCATCGTTCCTTTCCTCACTTCTCCTCCTCCATGGGATAAATAGACAAACAAAATTTGTTAGGCTAGGTAATTTTACCATATATCATCGATATATCTTGCATAGAATTACGCAGTCGCTACCAATGATTGGATAGATATGGGTCTCCTCAAATTTTACCATGAATATTGTAGCATATGATGGAGCTGCAATGGTGCCCATGGCACAACCTCTTATTTGAAGGAAGTGTGCTCCATTGAAGTTGAAAGTATTCAATGTAAGGACATGCTCCATGAGTTTTATGATGACTTCTGTTGGGGGGGTCTTGTTTTCTTCTTTTAGTAAGTGCTACCTGAAGGGCGGTTAGCCCTTCGATGTTTTTAATGTTTGAATAGAGTGACCTAAAGTAGCATTCTCTGTTACAGTTTGCATGTGATTAATTTTGTTCAGTAGATCTGTTGTGTCTCTGATGTAGGATTTATATATATATATATATATATATATATATATATATATATATGTGTGTGTGTGTGTGTGTGTGTGTGTGTGTGTGTGTGTGAAAATATTGTAGAAAATAGGAAAGAAACTGGTTAGGTAAATAATCCAAAGTTCCTTAGTATTTTTGTTATTATTTTTTAAAAATAGTGCTCGATACAAAAGTAGAGCATAAATATAATTATTTATTTAAAAATATGATTCCAACTCGCTACATAAGAGGTCTCATGTTTCAAAACAAGAGCCGAAAACTTCAAAATAATATTTGAATTAACTTGAGTTAAAGTAGGTGCAAAAATAATGACGTTAAAAAATACGTCAAAAAACGACATTATTACGTCATTATTTTTGCACCAACCTAATATATATATATATATATATATATATATATATATATATATATATATATATATATATATATATATATATATATATATATATATTGCATATAGTTCTCTTGTTAATATAACTGTATTATGAATTTATTATTTGCGCCCGATATTTCTTGTCTCATAACAATTTTCTATGCCAGCATAACAGAAGCGACTACTGTATTTATGTCCATACATTCTTTTTATAGATACAAATATTTAAGTAAATGCTCTGTTTATATTAAACAGTATTAAACTACATTTTACCGGCCTGAATGTCACAGAAAATATTCGTCCTCCGACAGAATTCGAACCTGTATCCTATACGGAACAGTCATTTAGCTTGACGTGCCTTTACAGTAAATTCGACCTTGCTAACCGAACGCGCCTCTGTAGCGAAATCGGTGAAAGCACGTCAAGCTAATTGACAGTTCCGTATAGGATACAGGTTCGAATCCTGTCGGAAGACGAAACTTTCTGTGGACATTTCTCGGACATTCAGGCCGGTAAATGTTGCTTAGTACTGTTTATTATAAACAGAGCATTTACTTAAATATTTGTATCTATAAAAATGTCTATATATATATATATATATATATATATATATATATATATATATATATATATATATATATATATATATATATATATATATATATAAACGTTCCAGCCACGTATGCTTCTTATAGTTCAAATATTTTTGTTAATAAAACAAATGTGAGCGCACCAACGTGATCAGTATGAAAAAAACATTTATTAGATATTAATTATTAAACACATGAAACATGTAAATTAAGGTTTTAAGTTTGGAATTTTCGAGCACCCCTGTGTCTTTTATCAGTGGTGTAAGAAATGGGATTACTCATCGACAGTTGTTTTTGTGGACGGTGTGAAAATCTGGTGGAGATAGAGTTATTAGCAAAAACCAAATCTCTTTCTGATTCCTCATTGTGTAAAAATTCTTATGAAAATAAAATTAGATTCAAATTTTAGATCAGTGTGAACGCATTTTATTCTTATCAGTTTGGGTTATAGGGGAGTGAGTTAGTGAACATTAAGGAAGAGAATTATAGGACGCGGGGTAGGGAAGACCGTCCCGTGTGTGATCAGTGCTGAATATTGTTCATCCAAGACATTTGGTGAGACAAGAAAAGAGAGGGGGAACAACGGAAAAAAGGTGATAAAAATACAACGAAAGAAAAGAAAAAAAGAAACAAAGAAAAGAATAAGACATATATATATATATATATATATATATATATATATATATATATATATATATATATATATAAGCTCTCCCGTCGGTTTCGACAGCTTAATAGATTCAGTTATGAAATTCTGTGCGATAATCTTAAGTGCCACTTAACGCCCGGTAGTGATTTACAAAGGAGGCCACATATGGAGCAAGAGTGGGGATTGTGAGATGTGATCACTATTAGATTGGCTGACCTTTTAGATTTTGCTGTCGCTCCTTGAAGATGATTCAGACAAGCAGATTGGAAACTGCTGAGTCCACTAAAACATGTCGATCTCCATTCGTCGTATTCGAGGTATGAGAGTCAAGCAGATCAGTTCCTAAGAACCGACATCCCAGACACCAGCACATATGATTCGATTATAGGGATGAAAGATTTGTGCAGAACCAACAACACTTTTTGAAGGGCCGAATACAGACTCCTGGTGCACTAAGTACCACAAGTTCCACAAACGACCCTCCGTAGGTTTTGAATTCAGAGTTGTCCTTCTCCTAGCCCAGTTGTCATTCAAGGCTATAGACCCCAGTCTGCCTTACTATTTTCCCATAGCTGGGGGGGAGGATTAATATATTTCCCAAGAGTATTAGCACGTAACTGTATGTAATGAATTCAAACTCAGCTCACCGATTCCTCAATCCAAGTCGCTATCCACTACCCCACCTTGTCTCATATGTAGTCATCGTCATCCACAGACTGTTTCGCAATTCATCAGTGTGGCTATATATATATATATATATATATATATATATACTCGACTCTCCCGTAGAAATCGACGTATGAGTGTCATGCAGATCAGTTCCTAGGAAACTGACAGCCTAACACCAGCACATGAGATTTGATTATAGTGGGGAAGATTTTGTGCAGAACCATACACACTTTTTACAGGGCCGAATACAGAGACCTGGTGCCCTACGTGCCTCAAGGTCCCCAAACGACCCTCTGCAGGTTCTGAATTCAGTGTTGTCCTTGTCCTAGAACACAGTCTACCCTGCTATTTACCCATAGCTGAAGGGAGAAGAAGAGGATTCACACCTTTCCCAAAGGGTATTAGCACGTAAGTGAATGTAATTCGACTGGAATTCGAACTCGGCCCTCCGATTCCTATCCATTACTCCTTATATATATATATATATATATATATATATATATATATATATATATAAATTTGCAAAAAAAGGTTGATATATGAAAGTGTTTTAAAATGACGAATGATTCTGTAGAGACTTTTTTCATTATTTGTAAATTGACATGTATTATTTGCTAAGTTAATAGAGTTGTTTGCCGTTGCCTTATCAACGCAAACTTCTTTAGTTGCTAACATGACTAATCCTCTTTCTTCTTGTAAACGTCATGGAATAAAATCGTGTGTAGCTTCGTTCGTCTTCCTGTCTCAACCTGAAATTACAACATTGTGTCAGAGGTAAAAAATTAAAAGATAAAGAAGCAAAACAGAAGATTAGTGTTAGTTATGTTAGCAACTAAGGGAGTTAATTGCTATTATTTATAGAGAGTTCTATAAAGGGAGATTACTGGGTGATATAACAGTTGAATCCATAGTCGTTAGGAGTCCGAGAGACAGACTCTCGGCGACTGTCGAACTCTCTGCATTAGCAGAGGGGGAACCAGGACGAGGCTTTGCCGAAGGGTAAGGTTTCGTCCGGGGAGGTTGACAGGGCCTGAACCCGTCTAGGCGGGTTCAGAAAGGCCATATTTTATGGCCGAGCCTACGGGCTCGGGGATACCCACATTAAAACGGCCTTGTGCCACATTCGATCCTCGTGGGTGGATTGATAAATACCGAATCCATAGTTGTTGAAAGAAGCCTGGTGTCCAAGTCTATGCGAAAGTTTCCGCAACAAACTGGTGCGAGATTCGAAATCACGATTATAGGACTGAATAATGCCTAAAGAATAAGTCAAAGAAAAGAAGAGAAATATATTAAAAAAAAAAAAAAAATGTATAAGAAAAATTGAGATCCAAAGAAAATAGAAAGCAACTAAAATCCCTTGACAAAATTCGGCTTTAAACTCCTTTTATCTCTTCATGCTTTTATTTTCACGGAGTCTGACGTGAAAAATAAGCATCTGATTGTGGAAATGTAAAAGCAAAAATGAAACGTGGGGTCGCAAACAATCTAAAAAAAAAAAATACAAATTCTTATATGAAAGGTTTTTGAAGAAAATAAAATATAAAAAAAAAAACAAAACTTGCTCGTACAATGACAATAACAAGAGGAAAAATAGAATGTTAGAAAAAAAAAAAAAAAAAGAATTAATATTATCCTTTAACTTCGACAACGAAGAAACAATTTGACGAAGAAAGAAATATGCCAGTACAAACAGCAAATAAAAAGAATATGATTAAATTGAAACCGATATATTACTTTTGTCAAAAATGTTTCAAAAGAAATTGAAAACGAATTCGCCGAAATAAATAAACCTGATAAAAAGCATCATAACAATATCAGTAGTAGTAGTAGTAGTAATAATAATAATAATAATAATAATAATAATAATAATAATAATAATAATAATAACAATAAAAACATAGATAAATAATCTCTGAATATATGCAACAATGGGGTAGAAATATATTTTTAAAATCGCTTTTTTCTTTCCTTTTTTTTTTTTTTTTTTTACTTTAGAACTAAATCAAAGAGGAAACGTTTTGAAAAACTGTGCAAGATGGAGATGGTACTCAAGAAGCAACTACGCGAAACGCGAAAGAAATGAGTTATATCGATGATAAGAAACAAGTGGAAACCGTAGAAAAGAAAAAAGGAGAAAGTCGATGGGGGAAAAAAAAATAAAATAAAATAAATAAATAAATAAGAAAGATAAGACGCAAAAAGGAGGAAATTTTCTGTGCATAATTTCGGCGAAGGTTACTTCAGATCCAAATTAAGTTTTTTTTTTTTTTTTTTCCAGTTTCCTTTCTATGACTTTATACATTTCAAACGACTGTGTCTATTCTTAAACTTTTACATATTAAATTCAACCTTTAACACACTGCATTATTTTCTACTTTCCTTTCGACTGAATTGTTTTTCAAGGCTTCTCTACAGCAATACTTAATTTTAGTCATGGTCATTTTCTGTTGAGTTCAAGGGAGATAACTGAGAGATCCGGAAGAGGCATGGCACGTGGAACTAGAACAATCTACCCCCGGTGTATGAAATAAGTGGTTCAGTTCGAAATTCCAATCACCTGAAGAAGGCCGGAGCGTAAACGCCCGAAATGTCGTGAATGTGGCAGTAAAGATGTAGACAAGAGTGCGAACAATATAAATAATGTTTTCTGGTTCTAAATAACCCACAAAAGTTTTATACACCTTTAAAAAAAAAAAAAAAAAAAAAAATCACTCAATCAGTTGTGTTCAAAAAGCCAGTCTCGAAGATCGTATTTGTTTCCGGAGAAAGAAATGCGATCTTCGATAAAACTGCTCACTCTGCGAATCCTTCTGGTAACCCTATGCTACTTGCTACAGGAGCGGATCCTTTACAGCAGGGGTCGGCAACTCATTCGACCCGCGGGCCGGATCGTGTTATAATGTATATTGGCCCGTAGAACCCGTATAAACGGGACCGGGTTGGTCAACCTCCCCGAACGAGACTCTGCCCTTCGGCGGAGCCTCGTCCCGGTTCCTTTCTGCTCAGTGGCAGAGAGTTCGACCGTCAAGCCGAGAAGCTCGGCTTGAATCGGTATCTAGCCACCCTCCCACGTGGGTTGCATATGGCACAAGGCCGAGTTTAACGTGGGTTTCCCGAGCCCGTAGGCTCGGCCAAAAAATGCCCGTAGAAACCGTATAAACGGGATCGGGTTGGTCAACCTCCCCGAACGAGAGTCCGCCCTTCGGCGGAGCCTCGTCCGGGTTCCTCTCTGTTCAGAGGCGGAGAGTTCGACCGTCAAGCTGAGAAGCTCGGCTTGAATCGACCCTCACTCTTGAAAGGCATAATATACATAGTGTTAGGAAGAGTTCATTCTGTACTTATAGGTAAGGACCCATGACAATCTACAAAATATATAACTAAAAAAGATACCTTTATTCTGGAGGTATACAATTATGTGCAGAACATGCAGAAGGCGTAAAGTTACGTTCAAAATATTTAGATTTCGGCATTAAATAACCCATAGAGATGTTGCTGTGCCGCTAAACAAAAATTGCACCAACCAAACAATCAGTATCAAAGAACACTTTCATGATATTAATCCATAGAATATCCTGAAATTTCTTAAATTAAACTGTATTCCAAAATATACCATCAGTAGACCTACAAAATAAACACACACTTATCACTGTCTCCAGTAATTATGTCTATACAAACATGTATATGCACAAAATCTAAGTATCATCTACCAAAAAGCAGAATAATATATATCACATTTTTATTACTTCATTCATTAAATGACCCATAAGGAGATGATATGCCGTTAAACAAATAATCATAAAACAAAACGAAATGTGAAAAAAATAAAGAGCAGGCTTTTTTTAGTATTTTTAAAAAAATGGCTATTTCTATATAAGTTAACACATTTTACTTAAAGAAAAAATAACGCTTTAGAAAAGGAAACTTTTAGAAGTCAACATGTTAAAAAAAAAAAAAAAATATCGTTGCCAAAGTGAACATCTGCGCCCGGTCACCATATGTGACAATTGTTTGACGTGCAAAGCTTTCTAATGAAGGCCTAAAAGTCATTTCGTTTAGACACTTTTCAACTTTAACCTTTTGAACATTTATCAAGAGTCCAATATAGCACAAGGCCTTTGTTAGACAGAAAAGAGTAGTTGGATGATAGATTTTCTGATGACAGTCCTCGAAGAGGTGGACATTTGCCTCCAAAACGAAACTGCTCTCGCTTGGAGGGCTCTTGAGAATGAAACGGTCATCTAAAGTTAAGGTTATTTACATTGAGCACTCTTTGGATCAAAGTTCTACATGGAATTATCCCTACTAATGACCAATTGCTATATATTATTATTATTAAAATACACCTTTAAATGCCAAATCTAGATGCGTCGTCATTGTTGTTGCTCACATGTCACTAGAAGTTTCGGGTCTAAATAAACAACAGACTTCTTCGATGGCCGACCCGACCGAATATGATCAGTATTCGGCCCTCACCTAGAACAAAATTCTCCACTAGCTTTAGCATATATATTTAGTTTATGAAAAACTAGTTAATCCGTATGGTTAAACCTAAGGAGGATATAATCCAGAGAGCTCAATGTAAATCCAGAGCAAATAATTTAAATAAAAACAGACCACTTTAACGTTCCATGTAATAAATTATTTCACCACAGCCCTTTTAAAGGACTACGGATCATCAGACTTTACTTCCAAACAAAAAATGAAAAGAAAATTTACACATTTTTGACCGGCTGTATTAAACATATGTAAATTAACGAAGTGAGGAAGTGAGGGGGGAGAGGGAGAAGACATGAGTGAGTTAGCAGATACTGACACATTTAAACGGTTAACTTAACGGAAGTTATATATTGATATCGAAGGGGTAGAGAAAAAAAACTCATAGAGAGAAAAAGAGAGAAGGAAGGGCTGGGGTGAAACAATTTATTATATGGAACCTTAAAGTGGTCTGTTTTTATTAATATATATATATATATATATATATATATATATATATATATATATATATATTGAACAATAAAAAAATATTAAAAAATTAAAATCTTCAGACACACTGGGTTGTAGATTTATATTCTTTCGTTTTTTTATTATTATTTCGTTTAGATCCCCCCCCTCTCTCTCTCTCTATATATATATATATATATATATATATATATATATATATATATATGCATACAGGGTGTGATCGGTAAATTGTCGCCATTTTATTTTTTTATTTCGCGCATGTGCATAGTTTGTTTTTGATTTTGTCGATTGTACAGTATAGTAGGGTCAGTTGGGCGCCGTCTGTGAGTAAATGAACACCATGACGCAATTCACACCCCCAGAAAATTGGAAACACTATGCCCCACAGCTTGGTATTAGGTTGGTGCAAAAATAATGACGTAATAATGTCGTTTTTTGACGTTACGTTACGTCAAAAAACGACATTATTACGTCATTATTTTTGCACCAACCTAATATTTGCACCGAAATACTTTCATAGTATTTCAGTGTCAATCTGAGGACAATGCAGAGGATTTGGAAAGAGTTGGATGGTATATCCAGTCAAAATCATAGTGACGGCGTCGTTATGCCTTTATTCTTCTTCACGCAGGGCCTTAGACTCAACACGGAGGTCTACATCAAGTGCCTTGAGGAGGTAGTGCTGCCAAGTGTCAAGAAGGTGACTGCTGAGAGACCCTACGTCTGGTAACAGGTCTTGGCATCATGCCATGCAAACAGGAGAATCCAGTCATGGCGGTTAGACAATTTCTGCGACAATATCACAACTTACTCCCCAGACTTCAAACCTCTTGGTTATTATGAGTGGGGAGCAGTTTAGCAAGAGACCAACAAAACTTATTGTAGCACAAAAGATGAACTTAAGGCAAGGAGTATGACAGCATTCACCAACTTAAACAAGGATACCGCTTAAGAGAGTTGCATGAGATTCCGAAGTCGTCTGGAAGCCGTGGTTGAAGCCAATGGAGATTTTATTATATAAATGTAGTCATTAGTATTTCAAAATATTTTTGTGTAATTTTGGTAAATATATCTGTTAAAATGAGATGTTATCCTTATATAAATATATATATATATATATATATATATATATATATAAGAGGCAGGACGTGTGTGTGTGTGTGTGTGTGTGTGTGTGTGTAACGAATGCACGGCCACAATTTTCGACGGATTTGCACCATGCACATGCTCCAAGTTAGCGAGAAGCCCAAGAGCGACTTTGCATTTCCCATCTCCCATCTCCCATCTCCCATCTCCCATCGATAGTGGAAATAATCGAATTTTTCATGCTTCTACGGCAGTTTTCATGTAGTTTGCGGCCATTTTCTACTGGCCAGAGTGAGTGTCTATAGCTGGCTGCCACGAATAGGCAGGAAGATTCTATTGGCCAGCGTGAGAGCCAACAGCTGACTGACACGAATGTTAACTAGCATGCTTGCATGCAAAAAAAAAAAAAAAATCGATAGCTGCATTCGTCACAAGTGGGAAAAATTTAAATCTGCATGGCACTTTACTCCAATTGGCTCATTCGCTTGCTTAAACTCAACGTTGATTCTGATTCCACAGAACTAGGTTGGGTGTGAAAAAGTATTTGTTGTTAAAATTCTTTTTTCATTCGGTTTTTTCCAGTTACGAGTCTTTTTTTTAAAGCTGATCATTTTGTTTTTCATTTTGTTTAGTTCTTTTTTCGTAACAGATTTAATGTTTAGCATAGAGCTTAGAAAAAATTCGCAGAGTGAGATAGGCAAGAAGTAAGGCCTGTAGCAACATCAGCACGGCAAAGGGCACTCCTTTAAAGGCAAGGAAGGGCAAAAATATTTCAAGTCAAGCGATAGCGTTTGGTGTATGAGTCGTACGATTTTTGAATCAAGCACGGTCAACGCCAGCCATGCTGCTAGTATATATATATATATGTGCGTGTGTGTGTATGTGTATGCGTGTGAGTATTAGTAAAGGTTGAAGAAAGGAAAGTTGAAACTTTTAAACTATATTTATCTTTTCTTTTATTATGTGTACAAAAATATGCAGGTTTCATCGAATTTGTTTCATGATTGTATTCACAATTGTTTAGGGTCTGAGAGGATCTATGTAATGGTTTGTTTATTGTTAAAAGACAGATTTTGAAAAAAAAAGTAACAAAGAATGACTGAAGAAAGTCTATCGAATTGCATTCAGACATTCTGATATTTCCAAGAATTATATGCATAGAACGAAATGCCGAAAAAGTTTCTTCGTAGCTAAATATGTTAGTAAAAAAAAATGTAAAATAAAGAATCATTTTGAGCTGGTTGTAGACAATTCAAGTGTGCAAAGTCCAAACAATGCAGATATTGACACTGCGATATTCTCGCGAGAACAAATTGCAGACGACAATTAGGAAAAATCCAATGTCGTCTACGAAAACATATTTTTCTTCTTCTTTCTAATTCTTCGCATTTTTCGCTTTCTAAATTTTCTCTGTTTTTATCCTCTTTCTTCTGTTTTTTTTTTCTTATATCTTTCTAGAAGTGGTATGGGAAAACGTTCTTTAAAAGACGCTTGCTTTTTTTCTTTCTCGTGGTGTATACATCGAATCTCTATTCTTTACGTTCCTGAACAGAAACAAATCTGTTTAATTCCTGACCAACGAATTATAATCAAGGACAGGGGTCAGTGCACTGCTTAGAGCACTTCAGAAGATTATGGAAGAAACACGAAATGTCAACTGGTCAAGCGTGATTCTAGGATGCCCATAGGTATGTATGTTTGTATGTATCATTATATATATATATATATATATATATATATATATATATATATATATATAAGTGATATAAACAAATTTTTACTACGTTAATAAATAAATAAATAAAATAAGAAACAAAAATAAAAACAAGCAATATAATTTGACCTAAATAAATAAACAAACGACTTCCGGTGAAATAACCGCCATAATAGAATACCCACAATGCACCACTAACCCGTATATATATAAATAGCCGAGAAAAATAACAGCACACGTGGCTTGACGATTGCATATAGCATGAAACAGACTGTCGCCTCTAAGTGTTGACTTCTATGTTCACTTTTATATTTACACACGCTCTATCTCTGATATTGAGCACTTTATTCCATAAATATAGCACACCTTAAGACTATATTTCTTTATATATATATATATATATATAGATATCTATCTATCTATCTATCTATCTATCTATCTATCTATCTATATATATATATATATATATATATATATATATATATATATATATTATCATACAGTCTCAGTTACGGTGGACTGGTTATGTCTTGAGAATGTTTGATGAAAGGATACCCAGGATCCTAATGTACAGCTAGTTAGATCAGGGCTACAGGAATGTAGGACATCCATGGCTGAGATACAAAGACAAGCAACGTGTCAGCAGTCAATATACCACATAACACCTTTGAGCGCTTAGCTTTCGTGCAGGTACAATGGAGATCAACGTGTTTTAGTGGACTCAGCAATTTTCAATCTGCTTGTCTGAATCATCTTCAAGAAGAGAGAGCAAGATCTAAAAGGTCAGCCAATCTAACACTGATATCATCTCACAATCCTCACACTTGCTCCATATGTCGCCTCCTTTGTAAATCACTAGCGGGTCTTAAATGGCACTTAAGATTTTCGCAGAGACTTTCATAACTGAATCAATAAGCTGGCAGATCCTCATATGTCAAAACCGACAGGAGAGTCATTATATATATATATATATATATATATATATATATATATATAGTTTATGAAAAACTAGGTAATCCGTATGGAGGATAAAATCCAGAGAGCTCAATGTAAATCCAGAGCAAATAATTTAAATAAAATAAAATAAAACGTGTGTATATGTGATATTTGCATGGGTGTGTATAAAGTATATGACAGAGCAAGATCTTTAATATTACCTTCAAATATTACCCCGTATTAACATAACTAAAATTTAAGTAAAAGAGATTACCTATCTAGAATCAGTCACGAGTTAAATTCATGAATAAAATTCAAACGGATAGAGATGTCAACTTAATAATCAATAATAAAAAAAAATTTAAAAAGATAAAAAAGATTACTAGAAGTAAACTTATATTTTAAAATAAAATTTTATTCTTTTAATGTACTTTTTTTACTTTCTATGAATATTTTTCCAATCGACTATTTCATAGAAAATCCCCAAAATTTTAAAAACATTTAAATCACTAACAAACATCAAATTAAATTCTTTGTAGACAATTTAGACATTCAAATTTATATCAAACATTATAATCTTTATGAACCCCCCAAATAAAACCCGGATATAAGAGAGATTTTATCAGGTCTCAAATTAGAGCCTGTGTTAATGTAAACAAAATAGACCAAACCCGGATATAAGAGACTTCTTCTCCGGTCCCGACAACTCTCTTATATCCGGGTTACACTGTACATTAAAAGAGCTGTGGTGAAATAATTTATTACATGGAACCTTAAAGTGGTCTGTTTATATATATATATATATATATATATATATATATATATATATATATATATATATATTGGACACTGACGTCGTAGATTCTCCATTCAACAACTTCACTTGATAAGACACCAGAAGTGTTGAAACAAAATGCCTACTCTGTATTGAGCACTCTTTTAAGAATATTTTTTGATGGTTATTGGAATCTATACCGTATACACCAATCGTATACTTGTATATATATATATATATATATATATATATATATATTGGACACTGACGTCGTTTTCGATGTATGAGGGTCAAGTAGATCAGATCTTAGAATCAACAGCCAGACTACCGAAACGTATCATTTCTAGTGCTGACGCTTCTGCAAAACAAGCCACATATTTTTGGAAGAGACGAATACTGAGAACTTCTGCGCAGTATGACACAAGCTCCCCAAATAACTCTCCGTAATATTAAGGTCAGAGAAATTGAAAGATCAACAAATACACTAACTTCGGGATTGCAGTAACCAAAATGTGGATCGTTCAGGCCGCTTTTGTCTAAAAGACTTACATTAATAAAATCGCAATAAAACCTTAATTTCCTTATCGCTTCAGAAGACCGCATTATTTGACACTGCAAATATTCCTCGGGTGGTGCTATCGACGGTGTTCAGCGACGGAGAACGCTCATTATGAAGGATCTCCGGTTGAAAACGAAAAACCTCTCGCGAGAAGAAAGGTAATAATAATAATAATAATAATAATAATAATAATAATCAGAAAATATCGTTACTGGAAATAGCTAGAATACCGAGAATAACTGCCAAATTCATACACAGATATCATGAAGAACACATGTCCCAGTCGATAAAGAAAGATGTCGGTTAGATCCAGTGACTAGACCCAAATAATCGTGAGTCCAATAAGAGTAGAGGAGAGTTGGCTCAAAAACTGAGACATTCGGAAGAGGCATGGCACGTGGAACTCGGAACAAACTACCCCGGTGGCCGAAATAAAGGGTTCGATTCGGAATTACAATCACATGAAGAAGGCCAGAACGTACAACGGCCGAAACGTTGGGAATATGGCAATGAAGATGAGAATAATGGCCCGAATAAGGTAAAGAATAATAAGAGATATAGGCATATATTTAATAATTAGTTCCCCCTCGTGTACCTGGTGACCAATATATGAAGGTCAGAGAAATTGACAGGGTCAACAATTACACTGACTTTGAGATTGAAGTAACCAGAGTGTGGGTCGTTCTGACTGCCATTGTCACAGTTATTACAAAAGACCCACATAAATAAAATTAGAATAAATCTTATTATACAGCAGAAGACTGCAAACATTACACGGGGAGTGCTGTCTGTTTGCAATCGTACGACTTGACGGACAAAGCTCATTAGGAAGAATCTTCAGTTGAAAACGAAAAACCACTCAGGAGAAGATAATAATAATAATAATAATAATAATAATAATAATAATAACAATAATAATAATAATAATAATATCATCCTGGGTAAGATGTTAAACTACATCCGCGTCCTGGGTAAGACGTTAAACTACGACCAGCACCAAGGCCTCTGATCAGGAGATTTTGAGGAACGTGGAACTTCAATTGCTGGTGTTCCCAGGTCCACTCAGACCCGGGGTGGTAGCACCTGTTAGGGTCCCTGCTATGGGCAAATAGTTAACCATTACCATCAATACTTTGCCGAAAAAATTTATTACCAGCAATATATTTTGAAGGAAATATATTACCAGACACAGATTTCTGACAAAACAAAATATTACCAGCAATAAAAAATTTTGTCGGCATTAAATAACCGATTGAAGTTGATAAGCCGTAAAAGAAAATAAACCAAACCAATCTAAACCAAAGAATACATATTCTATTCATACGAATCTACCCTAAAAATGTTGTCGGCATTAAATAACCCATTGAGGTTGATATGCCGTAAAAGAAAATAAACCAAACCAATCTAAATCAAAGAATACATATTCTATTCATACGAATCTACCCTAAAAATGTTGTCGGCATTAAATAACCCATTGAGGTTGATATGCCGTAAAAGAAAATAAACCAAACCAATCTAAATCAAAGAATACATATTCTATTCATACGAATCTACCCTAAAAATGTTGTCGGCATTAAATAACCCATTGAGGTTGATATGCCGTAAAAGAAAATAAACCAAACCAATCTAAATCAAAGAATACATATTCTATTCATACGAATCTACCCTAAAAATGTTGTCGGCATTAAATAACCCATTGAGGTTGATATGCCGTAAAAGAACATAAACCAAACCAATCTAAATCAAAGAATACATATTCTATTCATACGAATCTACCCTAAAAATGTTGTCGGCATTAAATAACCCATTGAGGTTGATATGCCGTAAAACAAAAAAAAAACAGACCAATCTAAAACAAAGAATACATATTCTATTCATACGAATCTATCCTAAAAATGTTGTCGGCATTAAATAACCCATTGAGGTTGATATGCCGTAAAAGAAAATAAACCAAACCAATCTAAACCAAAGAATACATATTCTATTCATACGAATCTACCCTAAAAATGTTGTCGGCATTAAATAACCCATTGAGGTTGATATGCCGTAAAACAAAAAAAAACAGACCAATCTAAACCAAAGAATACATATTCTATTCATACGAATCTATCCTAAAATGTTGTCGGCATTAAATAACCCATTGAGGTTGATATGCCGTAAAAGAAAATAAACCAAACCAATCTAAACCAAAGAATACATATACTATTCATACGAATCTATCCTAAAAATGTTGTCGGCATTAAATAACCCATTGGGGTTGATATGCCGTAAAACAAAATAGACCAAACCAAACCAATAATAATAATAACCAGAAAATATCATTACCGAAAATAGCTAGAATAATGCGAAGTATGTGGAGTGTTGCACAAATGCTCAAATGCGGAATCCTCCAATTGTGGACACAAAATAATAATAATAATAATAATAATAATAATAATAATAATAATAATAATAATAATAACAACGAATCAAGAAGAAAATAACAATTAATAATGCAGAAAAGGCACACAGAGATAAAAACTATTTTATATATTGACTTGTTTTGACAGTGACAATAAATGGATAAATATTTGTTGTTATTCGAGGAATAGATATCAGGAAAGGAGATAATGTGTAGAAATCGAAAAAGTATACATACATATACATATATATATATATATATATATATATATGTATATATATATATATATATATATATATGTTTGTGTGGCGAGGGAGATTATGCGTGTAAAAGATAACTAGAGATACCAAAACAGAGAAAGTAAGGGGAGTAAAGATGTGTGTAAAAGAAGAAAAGAGTTATAAAGCGAGTGGGTGAAAGTGAGAGAGAGTAGGAGTTGGGATGTGTGTGATCAAGAGAGATAAGAATAGAAGTAGAAGAAGAAGAAGAAGAAGAAGAAGAAGAAGAAGAAGAAGGCGTATTGGAAAGGAAGATTGCTGCTTTTAGTTTTATTTTTGCCAATGCTATTTTCTCCAAAGATAATGACATCTGCTCTCTGATTAAGGTTAAGAAGTAATCGAAATATATTTGCCCGCCGGAGACAAAGCCACGAAAGCGTACAGAAAAAAATAACCACTGTTTTCATTTTGGGGCACTTTCAGGAGCTTTGGGACTGATAAGCGTAGCCATATTGGATAAAAAGAAAACGTTCACTAATTTGTTCAGCAAAATATCCAAACCTCCCTTTAGTCGTTAACTATATATATATATATATATATATATATATATATATATATATATATATATATTTGAGTGTATGTATGTGTGTTATACAAAGTTGTATTCGACGAAAACATGTTTTGTTTCTCTTAAAAAACCTTGAAATTCGTTGGTAAAGGCGTAAATCATTTAGAAGGTTAGAATCGAACTCAGAATCGAACTTTTAAAATAAATATTCCGTGGGGTTCTTTTTGTTGCTGAGAATGTCATGGACGTGGTATGTGAGAAATGAGGAAGCCTTATCGAAAATGAAAACAAAAAGGGCAATTATTTTAAGAGACAGTTGAAGTATCTTGTACGCATGATGTGAGGAAAGAAGGCTTGGAGAATGTGACAATCGCAGGATATATTAAAAGAGCAGAGGCTAACTGTTAAATATTGCAATCTACAGTTGACCTGTTCCCGCTAAACAGTCGAAACTCTCTGCCTTCGGGCGAAGAGGAACCCAGACGAGGCTCCGCCGAAGGGCAGAGTCTCGTTCGGGGAGATTTTGCCCCTGAACCCGTTTATGCAGGTTCAAAGAGGGATTATTTTTGGCTGAGCCTACGGGCTCGGAGATCCCACGTTAAACCGTCCTTGTGCCACATGTAACTCTCGTGGGGCAGGTAACTAAATATCGCTGTCTACAGTTGACTCGCAGTGCCTGGCTGTGTACGTCTTCTGTGTACGACTTCTGTCGAACTCTTTGCCGAAGGGCAAAGTTTTGTCCGGGTAGGTAGACAGGCCCTGAACCCGTCTAGGCGGGTTCATAGGGTATATTTTTGGCCGAGCCTACGGGCTCGGAGAAACCCACGTTAAACTCGGCCTTGTGCCACATACATTCCTTGTGAGGGGACTGTTAAATATCGCTGTCTACAGTTGACCTGTTCCAGCTAAACAGTCGAAACTCTCTGCCTTCGGGCGGAGAGGAACCCGGACGAGGCTCCGCCGAAGGGCAGAGACTCGTTCGGGGAAGTTGACTGCTCCTGAACCGGTTTATGAGGGTTCAAAGAGGGATTATTTTTGGTCTAGCCTACTGGCTCGGAGATCCCACGTTAAACCGGCCTTGTGCCATATGTAACCCTCGTGGGGCGGGTAACTAAATATCGCTGTCTACAGTTGGCGAGTTGACTACTGTACTTCGCCGTCAGTCGGACGTGCAACCCTTTTGTATTCGTTCTAAATAATATGTTTTCACTAAATTGCTGAGTTCGAGTTTTCTTTCGGACTTATTCTGGGTCCACAACAGTTTTAATAATTTTTTTTGTACTTTTCGCCTTTTATTATTATTACTCGTACTAATATCACTACTACTACTACTACTACTACTACTACTACTACTACAATAAATTATCAAATTTCAAGGATCCTGAGTTGTAAATCTAAAAGTATGAAAACATCAATAGTTTTAGTTGTGATTGTTTCTGATAGACTCATTGAATGGATCCTGGGCAGCTCACGTTTTAAAGAAATACAAAAATAAAAAAATGTTTTCACAAGTACAGCTTACACTTTACTTTGCTTTATCTATTTAAAATCTGTGGAAAATGCCATGATGTCATTTCTAACCTTAGATCTCTGGTTGGGACCTGGAAGGAAATGTATATACGACGGAAATCAACGGAAATTACCGATTTCTTGCTTCCCTGAATGCTAACATCTTTAAAATTTTAAATACAACGTCAATCGCTATCTTCTGTCATCTTGAATATTTATTGCCTTTTCTCCTCATTTTTCTCATTCTGTCTGGGTTTTAGTGACATTATCGCCGTTCATGGTTTTGGTTTATTTGGTCTGTTTAGTCTTAAGGAGAATGTAGATGAAAAGGACACTTATAATCAGAGAGAGAGAGAGAGAGAAAGAGAGAGAGAGAGAGAGAGAGAGAGAGAGAGAGAGAAATCAAATTTCTTGGACATCATAAGGTCTTAAAGAATTTGACACTCACAAGAAATGTCACATTTATTTTTTTTTAATTTACGACAATATAATTTATGTATGGAACCTTTTAAGGGGGATGTATTTCTGATTTCTGTAATATGCGCGAAGATTTGGAAGTAAGATGATGAGTAGTTAACCAATAAAGGTCAAGTCTTACTTTATGTGACGAGATTTCAAAACCAGATGTTAAGGGTCCTTAAGAAAAGTTGCGCGGTTCACCTTGAGAAATTACAGAATGAAGGAGTGGGGAAGAAAAGTGAAGCAAGAAAAAAAAAAAAACAATGCAAAAGAAAAAGAAGAAAATTGGAGGAGAACTGAAAGAGAAACACTTAGAAGAAATAGAAAAAGAAAACCCGATGATTAAGGGGAGAGATAAAGAAAGGAAGAGAAAACAGAAAGTGAAAGTAAGCAGATAAGAAAGGAGACGTGAACTAAGGAAAAGCAGAAAGTGAAAGTGAAAGTGAAAATAGAATGAAAAGACGTGAAACTAAAGAGTAAGAATAAACGATGAAGATAAAGGTCGTTATGAAATGGGCATTTCAAATATAAATAAGTAAAGGTATAAAGAAAAAGGAGGAGAAGGTGAAGGAAATAAAAGGATTAGGCAGGAAATAATATTTAAAAAAAAGATAAATGCGTTGTGCAGAATAAAGACTGAACAAAGAAAGAAGACAATACGAAGAGTAGAAAGAAAGAAAGAAAGAAAGAAAGAAAGAAAGAAGATATAAGATAAAGCGGATGAAATACATGAGATTACAAAAGGGAGTTAGAAAAGAATGAAAGAAACAAACAGTAAAAAATCAACTAAAAATACAGAAGAGAAAAATGAAAGAAAATTCAAAATGAAAGAAAAGGAAAGAAAATCATACTTATTATAAAACCCAGGTTGTGTGTGTGTGTGTGTGTCTGTACGTTTATATATTGGATCGGATTTCCTACATTTTTCAACCGATTTCAGCAAAACTTCACAGGACTGCGTAAAATTACCTTGCGGTGGTTCTGACACCGCCACAAATTGGAAAAACACAAGTGTTTTTGCGCGAAATCAATTTGAAAACACGATTAAGAGGTATCGCTGTCGAGAATGAAAGGGGGACAACTCATATCGAGTTATACTTATTATAAAACCCAGGTTGTTTGTGTGTGTATGTGTGTGTTCGTATGTATGTGATCGGATTTCCTACATTTTTCAACCGATTTCAACAAAACTTCACTTTTTTTTGGCAGGTAGTGTTTCTTATTGTCTTGCACACTTTTTTCTTTATTTTTACATTCAGAATGCTTTAAAAATTCCATTTACAAGACAATTGTTTATAATAAAATTCTATTCAATCGGTAGACTCATAACGATTGAAAACAATGTTTTTGTTTGAGTTTGGGTTTGACCAATGCGTAAAAAAAAAAAAAAAAAAAAAAATTAATTAAGACATGCGTGTCCGTCAATCTTAAACAATAATCTTTGTCAATTTTATTTTTCAGTCTTTATGATGGTTTTTATCCTCGGGCAACGCTGGGCTCTACTGCTAGTAGAAGATAAAAAAAACAAATTCTAAATGAAAGAAAATTGTAGATGAAAGAAAATTTTGAATGAAAGAAAATGTAAAATGAAAGAAAATGTAAAATGAATATATTGTAAATGAAAGAAAAAGGATAATGAATGAAAACGACAATTGAAAGAGAATGGAAAATGAATGAAAGCGGTCAGCGAAAGGGTATGGCAAAGGAAAGAAAATGGCGAAGGAAAGAAAATGGCGAAGGAAAGAAAATGTTAAATAAAAGAAAATGGTAAATGAAAATTAATGCAAAGTCAAAGAAAATTTAAAATGGAAATATCTTGAATTAAAGAAAATGGTAAGTGAAAATGAAGTGAAAAATTTTAATGAAAAATGGCGAATGAAAGAGAATGCTAAATAAGAGAAAATGGGAAATGAAGGAAAATGGGAAATGAAAGACAATTAAAAATGAAAGAAAAGAGCAAATGAAAGGGTATGAAAAATGAAAGAGATTGGAAAATGAAAGAAAACGGTGAATGAAAGAAAATTGAAAATGAAAGCGAATGGCGAATGAAAGAAAATGGAAAATGACAGAAAACGGTAAATGTAAGGAAATTCAAAATGAAAGAAAACGGTAAATGAAAAAAATGGTAAGTGAAAGAAAATTGTGAATGAAAATTTACAAAATGAAATAAATATTAAAATAATGAAAAGAGAAAATGAAAGAAACTTGTTAATGAAGGAAAAGGTGAATGATAGAAAATAAAAAAAAAATGATGAATGAAAGAAAATGGAAAATGAAAGAAAACGGTAAATGAATGAAAAGGGAAATGAAAGATAATGAAAAATGAAAGAAAATCGTAACTGCAGTGATGAAACTAGAGCAGAAGAGGTTTTAATTCCATGTCAATTGCCGCAATAAGAGAAAGAGTGAGAGTCTGTGTGTGTGTGTGTGTGAGAGAGAGAGAGAGATAGAGAGAGAGAGAGAGGAGGAAATAGTGTGAGGGAGGGGTGGTGATGGGAGGGGGGAGACAAATGTCCATTCCGAAGAATTTAACCGAGGAAGAACGGTAGCAGACGAGGCCAGAATAATGATGCTAAATGGACAAGTACATCGCTTGAGTCGAACCAAACCTTCTTCCAAGACACTTCCACTCGAAGAATCCAAATTCTTTAAGGGGCAGATAATTGGTATAGCTATGTTTAGAAGAATGGACATGCATTTAACCGGTCAGCTATGCTAGCGAGACCGAGCAATGATTCAATTATTGAAGGCAGCCCATCGATATTCGAATCCCGGCAGCTGGTCTTTCGCCAATAGATTTTTGGCAATTTCCAATACAGCGATTAAATTTAAATAATAATGCAAATTGAATAAACCTTACCCGAGGCGATACAAAACAAAATGTCGGAGGAATGTCCACATTACCATATTTCAAGGGAGAGACTGTTTAAAAGGAGCATATCAGTCAGTCAGTTATGTGCTATGCGTCATAGCTATAGAACTCGTTCTGTCCTACTATTTACCCATAGATGGGGGGAGAAGAAGAGGATTCATACCTTTCACAAGAGTATTAGCACGTAAGTGAATGTAAGGGATTCGACTGGAATTCGAACTCAGCTCTCCGATTCCTCTATACGGTTTTATGGTTTTATATATATATATATATATATATATATATATATATATATATATATATAAGTGTGTGTGTGTGTGTGTTATTATTTCGGCGATTTAGTCTAATCATATAGTAATTCGTCGAGCCTAGAATAATTCGCAACAGAATGCAGAAATCACTGGACGGCCGTTTCGTCCTATCTGGGACTCGTCAGCAGTGCGCATCCACTACCGAGAATCAAACCCGGACTTTTTCGATACAATCCAAAAGTCATACCAACTGTAACCACAGGCCTCGGTGACTAAGAGGATGCAAACTAGACTCGATATATTTCCGCAGCGATACTCATCCAAATATACAGATAATCTCGGAACAGTACCCCAAGAGTCACGATTGCTTTTTGACCCTTAGCCGCTCAATTCTGGGAATTTTACTGAACCTTTCTAATAATTTGGCACTCTCAAATCACCGTGCTGTTAACAAATATGGCGCCAGTTTGTTTACATTGCGCGGATCAGTACGAAAAATTCAGTGATTGCGCAGGCCAGTATTGCCAACGTTGTGTGAAAATCTTGTGTGAATTGATGATTGGAGGGTTTTTGAAATATTAGAAAAAAGTTATCTCGATAATAATTTGGCACGCAGCGTATATATATATATATATATATATATATATATATATATATTTGAGTGTGAGTTTGACTGAAGTCTAATTTTAGTGAAAGCTATTTGCTAAAACATTCCTGCATCGTAAACTGCTCTGTTACTTACGTAAATGTGCATCACTGGTGCGGGAGATAAAGCCAGTACTTGCAGCAAATAATGCAAAAACAATTTTCTGCATATACAATGCATTCGGAGCAGCTAGGCGTGTATCTTGAAGCACGGTTCACCGGGTCTTTTCAAAGATCGTTCTTGAAGCGCACCTTGAATTTCCCAGCTTTCAATCGAGTGCCAGTTCGCCGTAAAAGATGTTCGGCTGGTGCTTTAACGTTCAATGCATCTGGTAAGGTCTCTACCTCCCCCAGCTTGCATCCTACTGGAATGATTCGCGAAAGAAAGCCTCAACCACATGTTTCTTTGCCCTTTTGTAAAAGCAGTTATTTGTTTTCTGCACCGGCTCCCGCACGATTCCCGCCGCTGACACCGCTCTTAGCCACCGGTCGTATCCCGCCTGGCCGTACGCAAGCGAATACACGCGCCAGCGAGAATCCCAAAATCAGCTCGACATCCGTAAAGACTCCGAGAAGTCAATTCGTTATCGAACGTTGTTAATTTAATTATCACGTTTCGTTCGCTGCGTCCTGAAACCTTCTTCATGTGTTGGTCGATCTAAGCTTAAGGGAATCTCAAAATGGACCGTTTATTTAACCTATACGTGCAGATTGATCTCATTTCGCTGCCCATGTAACGGAGCACCTCGTCTTGTTGTTCTTTTTTTGTACTGCTCAGTTATTGTTCGCCTTGTTTCATACTTGAGCGCAAAAATGAAAAACGTAACTTTCGTTATCTTTGATGGCACGGAAAAGCGGTCTGTTTAACTTTTTAAAAAAATCATTTCACCTCAAGTAAGGCAATAAAGCCACTGAGGCGCAAATGGTTACGAAATGTTAAAGAATATGACATAAAAAAAGTTAAGAAAAGAGAATAATAAAAGAGCAAGAATTAAGAAGACAAAAGATAACGATTAACACTGCATTTAAACTTTCGAAGATCAAGGTTGAGTGGAAAGCAAGAAGCTGGTATCAGGTTCCACAAGCAAGAAGTACTAGAGAAGAAACTGTTAGCATGGAACTTACGGTTCCATCTAACCAATTCAACTATAAAATGATGAGACCTAACTACAAATCTAGTACTGGACTTGAATTCGTAAAGTGAGGTACCAAAGCGAAAATCTCATCTGAACAATTACCATAAAAACATTGGCAAACAAATAAACATGTCTGCCATAAGAAGTATTGACAAAAGAACGGTTTTCGTCATGAAACCGCTTTTTTTTTCACTCTTCGGCATATAAGGAAAGTGAATTTATAGATTTTCTTTGTTCTTGAGAAGTGACAACAAAAATAATAAACACTACTTTCTTATTAGATTGTTGATTTACAAGAGTACTTTTATATCTTTTAATACATTTAGAACTAATGTGTTGTATCGTCGAGATGATTGACACAGAGAAAAGAATGAGTTCTTAATATATTTATTCATTACCAGTATCCGGTTCTAACGGACACATACAAAAAACACAGAACAATAAGTTACAAAACAATTAACAAGACAACTTACAAGGAATAAATGAGGGTCAAATGCTGTATCGCCAAACGAATTAAGATCAGTCCAAATATTAATCAGCTTAGTATCAACTTATTAATCAACTGTTGAAGTCCTTAATCGAAGACTATTTAAGGCTATGAGTCAGGCCATCTGGTAGAGTGCTGAGGGGTGCTAGCTACTCTACAACATAATACGTATATATTTAGAAAATGATGTTTATTTCAATGAACTATATATTGCTATTAGAATATATATATATATATATATATATATGAAGAGATATATAGTCTTAAGATGTGCTATATTTATGGGATAAAGTGCTCAATATCAGAGATAGAACGTGCGTAAATATAAAAGTGAATATTGAAGTCAACACTTAGAGGCGACAGTCTGTTTCATGCTAGGTACAATCGTCAAGCCACGATTGCATCTAGCATAAAACAGACTGTCGCCTCTAAGTGTTGACTTCTATGTTCACTTATATATATATATATATATATATATATATATATATATATATATATATATATATATATATATATATAAAGAGAAAGTGCTTAATAAAAGAAATGCACATTCGAGAAAAGTTAATAAAAATGTACTTTTCTTGAGCTCGATAAAAAAAAAAGACTCGACGTCTATTATAAACACGGTTATACCCTACCATCTACTGATACTAAAATTACAAAGAGTAAAGTTTATCTTCAGATGAAGGCATGCAAATGTGTTCAAAATATTTAGATTTCGGCGTTAAATAACTCATAATGTTTGATATACAATATCAATGAAATAACCAACATTCAAAATACACTTTCATAACATTAATCCATATAATATCCTACAATTACTTAAATCAAACTATATTCCAAAATATATCTTCAACATAAAACTGTTGTATCGTCGAGGTGAATGATAAACAGAGAAGAATGAGTGCTTAATTGAGCAACCTACGGATGCATACAAAACACACAGAAGAATAAGTTAGAAAACAATTAACAAGACAACTTACAAGGAATAAATGAGGGTCAAATGCTGTATCGCCAAACGAATTAAGATCAGTCCAAATATTAATCAGCTTAGTATCAACTTATTAATCAACTGTTGAAGTCCTTAATCGAAGACTATTTAAGGCTATGAGTCAGGCCATCTGGTAGAGTGCTGAGGGGTGCTAGCTACTCTACAACATAATACGTATATATTTAGAAAATGATGCTTATTTCAATGAACTATATATTGCTATTAGAATATATATATATATATATATATATATGAAGAGATATATAGTCTTAAGATGTGCTATATTTATGGGATAAAGTGCTCAATATCAGAGATAGAACGTGCGTAAATATAAAAGTGAATATTGAAGTCAACACTTAGAGGCGACAGTCTGTTTCATGCTAGGTACAATCGTCAAGCCACGATTGCATCTAGCATAAAACAGACTGTCGCCTCTAAGTGTTGACTTCTATGTTCACTTATATATATATATATATATATATATATATATATATATATATATATATAAAGAGAAAGTGCTTAATAAAAGAAATGCACATTCGAGAAAAGTTAATAAAAATGTACTTTTCTTGAGCTCGATAAAAAAAAAAAGACTCGACGTCTATTATAAACACGGTTATACCCTACCATCTACTGATACTAAAATTACAAAGAGTAAAGTTTATCTTCAGATGAAGGCATGCAAATGTGTTCAAAATATTTAGATTTCGGCGTTAAATAACTCATAATGTTTGATATACAATATCAATGAAATAACCAACATTCAAAATACACTTTCATAACATTAATCCATATAATATCCTACAATTACTTAAATCAAACTATATTCCAAAATATATCTTCAACATAAAACTGTTGTATCGTCGAGGTGAATGATAAACAGAGAAGAATGAGTGCTTAATTGAGCAACCTACGGATGCATACAAAACACACAGAAGAATAAGTTAGAAAACAATTAACAAGACAACTTACAAGGAATAAATGAGGGTCAAATGCTGTATCGCCAAACGAATTAAGATCAGTCCAAATATTAATCAGCTTAGTATCAACTTATTAATCAACTGTTGAAGTCCTTAATCGAAGACTATTTAAGGCCATGAGCCAGGCCATCTAGTAGAGTGCTGACGGGGTGCTAGCTACTCTACAACATAATACATATATCATCTACCAATACATAAAGAAATAAAGGAGAAAACAATTTTTTATTCATTAATTTATAAACATTTACTTAATTATTATACAGGGTGTTTCAAAAAGAATACGCCAAAATCATCACGTGATGTGTCAATAACGAAAAAAATCACAAACCTCTAGTATGAACACATGTGTTGTATATACATTCAAGTTTCATTTCATGTTTTATAAGTGCTCAATGTGGCCACCACCGGCAGCGTAGACAACATCAAGCCGATATGAGAATTCCTCCCAAACGCGCCTCACCATGTCACGGTCCACCGTGTTGATTGCAGCTGTTATTCGATCTTTCAAGTCATCGATACTTGCTGGAAGTGCTAGAACATAAACTTGGTCTTTAACATACCCCTCACAAGAAAAAGTCACACACAGTGAGGTCCGGGGATCTGGCAGGCCAACCACAAAGGGCAAGGTCTTTAGCACCTCTCCTCCCAGTCCATCGCTGAGGCACGTTTTCATTCAGATAAGCTCTAACCCCGAGATGCCAATGGGGTGGTGCTCCATCTTGCTGAAAAATGAAGTCATTCGAATCTGCCTGCGCCGTGAAAATGGCGTTTGTTTTCGCGAACTCAAGCACGCAAAACCCCTCTGCTGAGGAGTCGCCATTTTGATTGATCTTCACACAATTCAGCTGCACCGGAAGTTATACTAACGACAGCGGTGAAACTGACATCCAATCAAACTTTGATAACTACTCTATCAAATAACCACTGATTGAGTCCACTACAATGCTATAGACCTGAAAAAAACAGCGTAATGATTTTGGTGTATTCTTTTTGAAACACCCTGTATATATGAACTAACTATAAGGAAAATCTTATTAGTTATCATTTTAAAGAGTGAATCTATTGGCAATTAGCCGATGTTTTGCCACCGCCCCCAAATAAATAAATAAAATAGTTAAAAAAAAAATAAAAGCGTTGTCATGGAAAAAACCGCCCTTCTGACATACCGTCTTATTGCGGTAACGTTTATCCGTGTTTGCTAAAATATTTATAGAAAAGGCACGGGAGCTTTGTTACGGCGGTGGGGAGGTGACTAAAGCGGTTCCATGTGAGGACAACATGGAGGAGGCGCAAGTGAGAAAAAAAAAAGCCGCTACGAATCACTGCGATCCGACTACGTGAAAAAGGGTTGGATATGTCTATTGTAGCCTATTGTGGTTGGGTGCTGTGGATGCCTTGGACGGTCAATCGTTTCATTCCTTTTCAAAGTGGGCATCACTGGCCGGAACCTGAAGCGTGCTTCACATCGTCTCCAGGCCACAGCTCAACAGGCATCGAGTTGGATCTGGTCAAGATCCAAAATAACTAAAGTTAAATAAAACTATGCTCGCAAAACAATGCTATTTCCGACGTGAAACATATCTGCTTACTTTTCATTATACGTCATTAATAATGAGCGCGTTGTGTATTTTAACACAAATCTCAGTTGCAGTTGTAAAAAGAAATCGCAAGAGTATGACAAGCAAACAAAAACAATGCCCTGTCCGGTAGGGGTGGGGGGTGTAAACTGCTGGTGGCGCCAGGGGTGGCAGTACCGCTTTAGCCACCAAAACTGTGTTACCTCCCATGGTGGCTGGCTGACGATTGGCAGAGTATAGTACGTGCTTTCATATATTACATGTAGAAAAAATTGAGATGCCAAAATGATTGCTTTTGATTCTCTGTGAGAATTGTCATATTATCTCAAACTCATTCACCCAAGGGCCGCAGACTGCTCCAGGCGTTGCAATTAGGTTTCTAGCGGATGGAGTTGCTAGCAGCATCCTCAACAGCTTTTGAATTTAGAATTGTCCTTCTCCCAGAGTTTTTGTCATACGACCTATAACTGATAACTGACATCCATTAGGATGTCAGTTATCAGTTATCTCCTGTTAATTACCCTCTCCAAGTTCTCCACTGCCTTAACCGGGTATTGAACTCACAATCTTTGGCTCCTGTCATTGGATCTAACCAACGCCTTTATTCACTGTGTCATGTGTTACAATATGGGAACCAGTAAGAAAAGTTCTAGAGAAAAACGATAATAACAGCAAAAGTTGCAATATGAGCTCTGGTAAAAATGGTTGCTGAAAACATTAGGTTTATAATACCCAGAAATTCATACACAGATGTCCTCAAGGACACATGGCACAGTGGATAAAGGCGTTGGTTAGATCCAGTGACAGACCCAAAGAGTGTGAGTTCAATACCCGGTTAAGGCAGTGAAGAACTTGGAGAGGGGAAATAAAAGGAGATAACTGATATTAAACATGGCACGTGGAACTAGAACAGTCTACCTCAGTGAGAGAAATAAAGTAAGAGAAATAAAGGGTTCAGTTCGACATACCAATCATAAAGAATAATGTAAATAGTGTGCATAATACCTCAGCTCAGAAATATAGCCAGTTTTGTTGGTCAGCTGCGTCCATAATAAGGGAGTTACAGTTTGGTCACAGAAATTATTAGCCGTTACTAGTTCTCCTACTTGTGCGACATGAGTCTTCTTCAAGTTGTGAAGTGATGACACCATCATCAACAAATTCGCCAGTTCTTTTCTTCTAAGAACGATCAGTGTGAATTTTCCGAGCAGCTGTACTTTCGTAAACATCCAACTCTTTCCCAGTCCTCTGCACTGATCTGATTGACACACAGACACTCTGAAATGCTCGTATTGGAGCTTCCGGTGTGAATGCTAAGCAGCATGCCGTGTCTAAATTTATGGCGGAGAGAATTGCGTAATGGTGTTTTTTTTCTTCTCACAAACGGTGTCCATATAACCCTACTATACTGTACAAGTCGACAAAATAAAAAAAAGCAACGCGCATGCGTGAAAATAAAAATATAAAATGGCGATAATTTGCCAATCGCTCCCTGTCCGATTTTTTTTTTTTTTTGACAAATGTTTCCAAAATTCAGTATTTTTATCGTCAGGTCCCCTGACCGTCAGAGATATTTACTTCTTTTTTAAATGAAAATAACTAAAGCGTACCGTGGGATTTTTGAAGAAGTTGTGAAGACGGTGGTTAATGGAAGGCGAGTTATTGATAAGATATAAGATGTGTGTCTAATGTACAAGCGTTATTATTGCTTCATTTTTGGGACTTAAACAACAATATTTGTTGAAGTAGGAGCGAGTCGAACAATCGAAAAATTCAGTACAGTTCGTTGACACCGTTTAGCCAATGACGTGAAACAAATTCGAAAACGTGTTCAAGGAACCTGAAAATTAGCACTGCAAAAATATAAATGGATACTCAATTCAGCTACATTGAGAAAATAATGCCCAAATTTTGAAAAGTTAGTTTATAGCAAAAAAAAAAAATAATTTCCGCATTTCTCGTATGAATAAGCATATAAATCTCTGTCTCTCTCTGTTCGTCTCTCTCTAGTTGCATCTCTATCTTCCTATCATAATCTGTCTCTCTCTTTCTCTATGCCTCTCCCTTTCTCTCTCTCTCTCTCTCTATATATATATATATATATATATATACAGAGATTTATCGAAATAAAAAACTGATACATGTGTGCACGCGTTTCTGCCTACTCTGTCTCTGTCTGTATATCTCTTTCTCGATGTATCTCTTTTCCTCTTTCTCTCTCCATCTATCTATCTATCTATCTATCTATCTATCTATAGATAGATAGATAGATACATAGATATTAGGTTGGTGCAAAAATAATTTCGTTTTCTCACATAGTAACATATGTTAGAAAACGAAATTATTTTTGCACCAACCTAATAGATAGATAAGTGATAATATAAAGCACAAAGTTAATAAAAACATGTGGCATATACAATTTAATATAACATGTACCATATAAACTTTAAGCTTGCATCATTTTATTACAAACATCCCCTCCATACACACTATATTTTGAATTTACCCCCCAATAATATATTGTTTTAATATAAATTTGAGCTTTGAATCTGCGTGTAATTTAGCGTCCCCACTCCCATGAAACCAGTACTTAAAAAAAACAACTGTAATAAGAGGTCCATTGCCATAAATACCTGACGACTTGGGATACCATGAAACTTTAAGTTGCCCTCCAAACATAGGCATATGTGTATTTATTATATATATATATATATATATATATATATATATATATATATATATATATATATGCATGTTTCATTAAATAATATAGACAAGTTTTGTCAATTTATTTTAAGCAAATTCCTTTCATATCGTTTGATGAGCTTAATAACATTATCATTGAAAGACGAAAGTAAAAATTTGATAAATGTTTTTTAATCCTATCTAAGCTTTCGGCTTACACAAGCCATCATTAGAGATTACATTACAATGAATTAAACAATACACAGACGTAGCAACAATGATAATCTGCTTTATTTGCATGGAAGATTTCCAGGCAACGACAAACTCGTGCATACGTGCCACTGGAAGCAAAAATCGCTCCAAGGCCAATAACATCACGCATGACCACGCGAGAGTGAAAACGAGAAGTGTTAAGTATGGGAAGCCGTTGGTATAAACTTATGTTATCAATTATAGGCACTTAATTATATCTGTGGAGTTTTCATAGATTATTTTGTTCAGGTTCAGGTTTCAAGTGTTTTATGTATATAACTTCAAGAATTTTTAGTTTTTGTTTATTGTTTTCATGTTTAAGTATAATTGTGTTTTCGACAAGGATTTTCCGGAATTCTGTATGCGGCCAGGCATATTGTTTTAAATGCCTAAAATTTTATCATTCAAATGTAGTGTCAACCGTCGTGAAAGCGAGTTTGTGGTGTGTCTAACATAAATATTACTTAATCCGTTGGAGATACAATCTCCTAGAAGGCCTTTAAATTTGTAAACTGTTATTTTTTTGCAAATCGTAACGGTGGGGTAGGGGGTTTGTGAGAATCATTGCGAATAATTGAGGTGGATATACTAGATTTAGTATGATTAACTTAAGTTTTTTGCTAGGATCTGTTGTAGATATATTAGTATTTACCAAATTTTGTTAGTACATTTTGATCTTGATTATAATTAGTACGCATTTGATTACGATATAGGAGATTAATATGTTTGGGATTAGTTTTATATATATATATATATATATATATACATATATATATATATATATATATATATATATATGAAAAATGTGTTATTGTTTTGGAACGTGCGGTCGCAACGCTGAGTTTGAATTTAAATTTTAAGGTTCTGCGTTTTTGTACAAATATAGCAATAAGAGAATTCTTTTTTACTGGTAGATTTTTTCCGTGAATATGGCACTAACTATATTGTTCAATAATTACAGTAATGTCACACTTATTATCCGAGAGTTGCACGTTGGATCATAAATTTATAAATTCCAGTTTTTCGGATTACATCTCTATTTTCGTTGTCCTCTTATTACTGAGAAGTAAAAACAAGAACAAAATCTATTTCCATACCTGATGATGTCTGTAGGAACAGACGAAAGCTTGTAAAAAAGTAAAAAGACCTTATGCAACTGGAATTTGTAAACAGGGATCATATCATTCATATACAGGTTCGGGGTTGATGTATCTTATTGATGTTGTTTGCGACGAAGTATTCTCGCCAATTAAATCATTAACCTCTATATTTGTTTTTTGTATGAATGATTCATGAATTTATAATATATATATATATATATATATATATATGTGTGTGTGTGTGTGTGTGTGTGTGTGTTTGTGTGTGTTAATAAACGCATAACATTCAACAATGCTGTTTCAGGATCCCTAAAAATAGCCCAAATTATTAGAGATTATTAAACTAGCTATTTATACGTTAATATTAAAATACACAAACCAGGATACCCATTACGACTTCTCATTTCTCAGATTCCAACATGCATATACCAATTATCAAAATTCCTCAATGATATTATTACCCCAAATCTCCCTACTGACTATAGCATTAAATCTACCCATGAATTCCTTCAAATACTTAAAAGCACAAATGTAAAAACAAACCACGGCATCTTGCGTCACTTGACATAGAGAATTTATTTACTAACGTTCCCGTTTCCGAAACTATTGATATTATCATTAATTCGGTGTATAAAAATAATTTAATTACACCTCCATCAATCTAACCCAATATTTTAAGAAAACTATTGCTCGCTTGAACCACTAGAGTTCCTTTTTATAGCCAGAATAGTACTATTTACACACAAACTGACGGAGTAAATATGGGAAACCCTCTCGGGCCGTACTTCTCCAATTATTATATGTCCTATGTTGAAAAGAAGGTTTTAAGTCAATAAACGTAAAATATATGCTCGTTATGCAGACGATATTCTTATTTTAGCTGAAAACAAGAAAGAAATAGAAAATCTGAAAGCTACATTTCAACAAAATTCCGTCCTAAATTTTACTTTTGAACTTCCTTTCTTAGATGTTCTCGTCGATTTTAGTTAGGTACCTCCACTATTTCGGCATAAATTTTCTATATTGAAGTTTAAAATGAATTTTTTACAACGAAAAAACATACTTGAAGATTTCATTTTAGCTTTAATTGAAAGTTTAATGATTAAATTTACGATTTCTATTAATTAAACAATTCTGGTGTATTTCAGATAGAAACTATATACATTTGATTGTCAAATTTAATTTTAAATTTTTAAATTTTCTTAAAAACGGCCATTTTCTTAATTTTAAGAAATTTGTAAACAAACACAAATTTATCGATTTTTAAAATATTTAAAAAAATTTCTGACACGTTATTTTAGTAAAATTAAAAAATTTAAAGTTAAAGTAATCTGATTTGAAAGAAATCTTTCTTACTTATAGCGTAAAAAAATAATATACAACCAATTATTAACGATCGATCCTGTCAATCTGACCCACCTATTGATGGATTGTTGAATGACGAGGCGATGACAGCTACTACGGATTACCATCAATGACATAATTTTTAAAAGTCTGAGTTACAAAAAAAAAAATATTCTATTTGAGTATGACCCACACTAATGGAAATACAATACATAAAATAAAATTATTTAGTGAAATAGTAAATGAAAAAAAGAAAAATTACTTTAAAATTTAAAGTTTACACTTTTAAAGTTGAACGGAAAATAAGAAATGTTGAAAAGGCCGCGTAAAGGGACAAAACCCTTAAATCACGTGATCTTGTAATAATACTGGCAATTTCAGTATATCATACATGGAAATAAGGAATGTATTAAGTAAAAAAATACAACATAAAAAATTATTTTTAAAAAAAGTAGCTCAACTAAATTTATTAAACTTAGCAATTTTGGATTCGTAAATTTTTTTTCTACTTAATTACTACATAATATCGAGGAACCCTCCTAATACGGAGCTTTACACGATGTTAAACTATTATAAATTATTATAATTAAAAATTTTTAAAAAACGAAAAAATTATTGTAAAAATTAATTATTTATCAGAAAAAAATTATTTCTTCAGACAATAATGTCCTTAATATTACTTATTTACAAAAGCAATTAAAAACTTTTCTAATTAAGTAATATCATTGTTTTATTGGATTCATTATTTTTCAATTCAGACAAGATTTTCAGTTAAATAGCGCAAATTTGAAAAAAAAAAAGTAGGTTATTTATCATCTCCAAAGACTCCTCCTTTTAACAAAAAAAAAAAAATTGAGGATCCGAAAAGGTTTCGGGCGAAATTTCATGAAATTAAATAAGTGGGGGGTAACATATTTAAAAAAAATTATTTTTCACCAAAAATTTCTAAAAACAAAATATTTCAAAAATAATTTCATTTATTTGTGAATAAGTCCTGAAAATTTCATTAAAATTGGACAATTACTTTAATTTTACAAGAATTTCCAAATCAATGTGTTTTCAACGGGAAAAAAGCGCAAAAAAAACTATGTTATTTTAACGTTCCCGCGATGACGTAAACAAAAGAAGATTTTAACCGAAATTTCGAACGTGTTAGAAAATATTAAAAAATTTCAAAAAATAATTAAAAAATACTTTTTTCTTTCATCTTAATAATAACATAAACATTTTGACGATAATACTTTATTTTCTTTAATTTTGTGGCATTTTTCATATGCTGTTTTTCTGCGAAAACAATGGACATGCCTAATTTTAGTAATAATACTTTTAAAACTTCTGTTTATAAAAAAACAACTAGTAAAGACTCTTGCCATCTTAATTTCTCTAGTGAATGCCCTCTTAGATATAAAATAGGTGTTATTAAAAATTTCCACAAAAGAGCGTACGAGAATTAATCCATTCGAACGCTTTTCTTTAAAGAATTAAACAATGTAAAACAAACGCTGATTAATAACTGATTTCCTAATCAATTGTTGGATTTCCATATTATGCGTTTTCTGTTTACGGTAGCTAATAGCAACGACGACAACAGAAATGTAAACAATAAAATTAATATTTTTTATTAAAATGAAATGAATGAAAATTATAAACAGGATGAAAGCAGAATTAGGAACATTATAAAAAAAAATGCATAACACCAGTTGACAATAGCAAAACAAATTAGATTAATCATTTATTATAAAAAATTTAAAACCTCTAACCTTATAGTTAAAAATAATAATTCACCTCTTAGAACAAAATTAAATAAAGTCAATAATATTTACGAATTTAAATGTTCATTAAGGAATTTTATTCCTCATCAATAAAAATTCGTAAATAATTATATAAGCCACACTACAACATGTTTGACACGCAGACTCACTCTACACATTTCTGACCATAGCTCAATTAGATCTCATTTAAATATTCATGGAGACATTCGTTACATACTTGTTGCTAACACAAATAAAATAACATCATCTACATGCAAAAAAAAAAGGGGTAATATCAACTATGAGCATGGACACAATATCTTGGCCGTGTTTTGAAAAAAAAAAACCGAAAACATTATATAAATAAATAATGCAACAAAATATTTCTTATTTAATACTTAAAATATATCATCCTTGAATATAGCTAGATGTATAGCCGAAAGCGCTCGAAAAAAAAGAACATTCGAACAGTTTTATATAATTTATCGTCTGAAAAGAAAAAAAAAATCAGAGGACATGAGAAATGGTATAAAAAACTATATCAAAGAATCTTGTCTGTCGTAATCAATAAAATATGCATATATATATAACGTTAAACATAAAAATGTCTTTAATAAATAAATTGTCGGACTTTGTCCATTTCTTAATGTATGACGTCATTTGTTTACATTCGATATGCCAATGAGCAGTTATGAATGTACGAGATTCATGGAAGATTGAAGATTATAAGCAGTAAATTCGACCTTGCCTACCGAACGATCCTTTGCGGCCGAGCGGTTAGGCACGTCAGCGTAAATGACGGTTCCGTATAGGATGCAGGTTCGAATTCTGTCCAAGAATATTTTCCATGAAAATTTCTCGGACATTCAGGCCGGTAAATGTTATTTAATACTGTTTATTATTAAACAGAGCATTTACTTAAATACTTGTATCTATAAAAAGAACGTTAAACATAAAAATGTCTTTAATATATATATATATATATATATATATATATATATATATATATATGATATCCCAAAATAATGTATACACTCTTTAAATATTAATAGTTAATAATACATTAGCATGATGTGAGAACTTATATAGATGAAAATATGCAAAACAGATGGATTGGAGGAAGATGGACAGTTGAAGTTGGACCCACCTAGATCAACGGATTTTACACCTTTAGATTTCTTTTTGTGGGGGTTTCTAAAAGACAAAGTTTACAGCAGGAAACCTGAAACAATTGCTGAAATGAGAGTAGCAATTGAAGAAGAATGTGCTCAAATACCAGAGGAAATGATACTGGATTCTGTAGGTCTATTTCTTCAAGATCTGAAAAGTGTATTGAACAGAACGGCAACCATTTTGAGCACTTGATATGAACTCATCATTATATGAACATTCTGCCATTGCCCCAAGTAACTTTTATCTTATTGTAGTTAATTTTCTATGTTTTTTTGTATACTTTACTCTCAAATTCTTTAAATGTGTATTCTTTCTCTGGTATTAATCTTATTTACAAGTCAAAATACATAAATTGAATAAGTTATAACGATTCAAAGAGTGTATACATTATTTTGGGACTCTCTCTCTCTCTCTCTCTCTCTCTCTCTCTCTATATATATATATATATATATATATATATATATATATATATATTTATTTATGAATATGTCCTGAAGATGGTTTAGTAGACCGAAACGTCCGACGTTGACATTATATTAACATTAAAACAGCATAATTGCATATAAGGATTTTTGTTTGTTTTTTTCCGTATATTTTTCTTCATACTGTCGGATCTATATCCATATATTTGCTTACACACACACACACACACACACACACACACACACACACACACACACACACACATATATATATATATATATATATATATATAATGTATGTGTTTTTATGTGTATGAATGCGTGCGTGTGTGTGTGGCACTCATACATACGAACGTGACTGATTTTAATATTTCTACGAGCAAGCCTGTTTGTCCGTCCACTTGAATTTCTTGATGGTCGTGATGTTGGGCTTTTCACTTGATCAGCGATGGTAACCTTGGAAAAAGGTACTTACCTAGGAAAAGAAAGAAAAAGAAAAGGGAAATCAGCAAATGGAAAAAAAAGCGAAAAAAAAAAACAACAAAAAAAAAACAACAACAAAAAAAACAACAACAAAAAAAAACAACAACAAAAAAAAACAACAACAAAAACGGAAGAGAACAAGTAAGATAAATACAAAATAATTTGACTTGAAATTCCGCGCCAAATGCATGAATTATACAATTCACGTGACGGAGAAATTGAGCGATTCCTATGCTTGTCAACATTAGCAGCAATGGCGGAAGTAAAACTGACACACTGATTGTTCCATGAGATTATATATACGCTCGCTTTTTAACAATGTTTGCTCTGCTACGAACAACGACACATTATGCATCCATACTTACACAGAAACACACATACACACACACACATACCTCCCACAAACACACACACACATACATATATATATATATATATATATATATATATATATATATATATATATATATATATATATATATAGGCTCCTGGTGTTGGTTTGTAAACAGTGAATATTATGGCTGATATAGCGAGATTCTTCGGCAAAAGTGAATTGAGTCCTGTCCGGCAATATGTGTTTATCTAAAAATGAATACACTAAAATTCACCTTCGTCCCTGTCGAGCACCGACAGCTTAGTGGTAGAATCACCGACTGACGCCAATTCAGTCGGATTTCGATCCTTGCTAGAGGCATCTGGACGTTTAGCCACACTGAAGAGCTGCGAAACAATCCGTCTGTGGATGACATTATATATATATATATATGAGCCTGTAGAAATATCATCACTGATAGCAGTCTCACACCCCCTGGAACTCACGTCGTATTCAATACAGCTGCTTTGAATTGTGATAGTTCAAATTTTATATATCTGCTTTTCTGGCATAAATGCAAACAAAGAAAGTATGTTGCAGAAACGGGAAGAGAAATTCGACTTAGTTTTAATAACCACAAACAAAAAAAAAATCTATCAGGGATAGTCAGTCACTTAGGTGCCATGCGTGATAAACCTTTAGGCGATCATGTATCTTTCGCTACATGACTGACGAGGCGGATTTTTTTCCAATCGGTGCCGTGCAGTAAGTTGCCATTTCTTAATGTGTTAGACCAGTTGCCATCCAACTATCTAACTATTAACCCATAGCTTAGACGAGGATTCATACCTTTCCCACGGGTATTAGCAGGTAAGTGAATGTAATGGATTCGACTGGAATTCGAACTCGGCTCTCCAATTCCTCAATCTGTGCCTCCTAGTCAGTAATGTGCCATACGTGATACACGCTTAGGCGATCATGTATCTTTCGATACATGACGGACGAGGCAGATTTTTTCCCGCAGTAGGTTACCATTTCTTTCTGCGGTAGACCAGTCGCCATCCAAGATCTGTCCTGCTATTTACCCATAGCTGGCGGGAGAAGAAGAGGATTCATACCTTTCCCAAGGGTATTAGCACGTAAGTGAATGTAATGGATTCGACTGGAATTCGAACTCGGCTCTCCGATTCCTCAATCCGCGTCTCCTAGTTAGTTATGTTCCATACGTGATACACGCTTAGGCGATCATGTATCTTTCGATACATGACGAACGAGGCAGATTTTTTCCCGCAGTAGGTTACCATTTCTTTCTGCGGCAGACCAGTTACCATCCAAGGCTATAGAACCTGGTACATCCTGCTATTTACCCATTGGTGGGAAGAGAAAAAGAGGATCCATATCTTTCTCAAGGGTATTAACAAGTAAGTGAATGCAGTGGATTCGACTGGAATTCGAACTCGGTTCTCGGCTAATCCGAGCAGTTACCCATTACTCCACCGACACAGAGGCACGGTGTATCAGGGACAACAACAATTTCCCTTTCGCTGCACACTTCAACCAACCATTTCATAGTACCGATGACATCAGGGGCGTGATTTTAGCGTTTTCATTTAACAGCAGAGAAGAAAGGCTCAGATCTGAGTTGAAATTCATTTTTACAAATAAATTCAAACATTGCGAGATTAAACAGGGATTTGAGTTTAGTCAGAGAGTATAATTTCGACAGGGAGACGCCCGACCTATACCATTCCTTGGAAGAGTAGATCCCACTACATTTTTATCCCTTGTATCGTTGAAAGAGAACACAGGCGTGTTCGAAAATTCCGGCAATAAAATCTTTCTTTTCGTGCTTCAGTTTAGTGAAAATGTTAATTTTTAATAAATATTAATTTTATTGACAGTATTGGTAGCATTTTGTTGGCTTTTTATTCTTTAAATTTTATTAACAGCCGTATTATATTATATATATATATATATATATATATATATATATATATATATATATATATATATATATATGGACTCTCCCGTCTCTTTCGGCGTATGACGATTTGACAACTTAAACAATTGATTCAGTTATGTATTTTGTGCTATAATCTTAAGTAGTACTTAAGACCTGCTAGTGATTTACAAAGAAGGCCGGATATAGAGCAAGATTGTGGGATCAGATCACTGTTAGAAGCTCAACTGCTTTCTCGAGAGCCTGTAGTTTATAATGTTCCATAAGTTTTCTATGGGGGTTGAGGTCAGAAGATTGGGGCGGCCATGTCATAACACTCACCTGCTTCTCATCAAAGTATTCCTTCATCAATTTTGATTTGAGACAGGGAGAAATTATCCTGCATAAAAATGAGCTTGGTGGGGTCGATTTGCACCCTTTCAGCAGAAGGGAGCAGACAAGACCGTAAAATTCTCTTGTACTGCTCGCTCCTGAGGGTCTTTTCAATAGGTTTTAAGAAACCATTTCCATGAAAAGAAAAGCATCCCTAGAACATTATACTGAACGGATGCTTGACAGTACTTACTGCTAAATTCAAAGAGCTTTCAAAGCTTCTTCGGATTTTAGATCGCTTATCCTTTGAATTTAGCTCAAATTTCGTTTCATCAGGGAAGAGAAGATTTAATGAAAAAAATCAGATGAGTCACTTTTATCGAACAGCACTATATATATATATATATATATATATATATATATATATATATATATATATATATATTGGAATAAGAAAAGACGCCTTCCAGAAGCTAAGCAAAGTATTAAAAACAAAGAAAAGAGTACTGATTTAATATCGAACCTTCGAGATGGCAGCGAATGCTGGACTATCTCCTCAGGGACGAAAGGAAAACTAGAGGAAACAAAGATGTTGTTCTACAGAAAGATGCTGAGAATACAAATTTCTTGCTATAGAAAGAAAGAAAGAAATCAGTTAAAGCATTGTGATGCTTTTATTGGTGTATATTTCCCCATATAAATTAAAGTTACATCGTTTCTTGCCTTGGTCTTAATTTGTAATTCCATTGGCAAGCCACCAAGACGCTCTTTGAAATTTCGCTTTGCTATCAAAACAAACGAATTCTCAGCCAGAATTCAGATTGTAATGGATTTAATCCACGTTAGGCGACCAAACGATGGAATGCCCGGATTACGGCTAATCCTCCTGCATCTAATTGTACTGTTTGAATAGAAGTTTGGACAGCGAGAAGGTCTGAGTTTCAAGGCGTATAGAAACAGAAATACAGTCGACATCGAAGCGGATGTTGAAGTATCACGTCTTAAAGAGCTACGTTGGTGAGAATTTAAAGTTTTTTTTCTCTATTCTTTTCGATAATGCTGTCCTATATAGCAGTGACAATCTCATTACAGTCATGTTACTTACATTGTAGCCAACAGACACATTACTTTTGTTATCCATCGTTTCCCCGATCATTACAAACTTTACGTATCCAAGGCTAGGTTTAATCATTATCTTTAACTCCTGTCTGCACAAATTAAAATAACCATCTCCCTGGTGTGAACCCGAGATATTGTAAAGGGTGAACATTAGAGTAAAAAAAAAAAAAAAAAAAAAAGAAATAAAGAAAAGATTGAGGCAAGAGAAATGTAGTCCTACAGAAGGATGTTGAGAATACAATGAACAACAATGAAATTTTAGAAAAAAAAAACAATCACAAAGGGCATGCGTAGCATCAGGATGAGACAGTTGAAATTTCTAGGACACATAATGAGGAAACAGTGCTTGGAAAATATGATACTCACAGGACAGACCACCCGCATTATCTCTGTATTCCATCGTTTCCACGATCATTAAAAACATAACCCATTCAAGGCGAGGTTTAGCCATTATCTTTAACTCCTATGTACAGAAATTAACGCAACCATCTCCCATCCTGTTTTCCCCAGATGTTGTACAGAGTAAATATTATATTAAAAAAATAAATAAATAGACTTGAGACAAGAGAAATATATTTCTACAGAAGGATGTTGAGAATACAATGAACAACGATAAACTTTTAGAGAAAACATAAGCAAAAAGGGCAACAGGAAGAGACAGTTGAAATTTCAAGAGGACAAGTGGAAAGAGGGCTTGGAAAGTTTGATACTCACAGGATAGACCACCGGTATTACCTCTGTATTCCATCATTTCCCCGATCATTAAAAACTTAACCTACTCAAGGCTAGGTTTAACCATTATCTCTCATTCTCATCCGCATAAATTAACGTAATCATCTCCCTCGTTTGGCCCCCTGATCTTGTACAGGGTGAAAATTACGGTAAAAAAATAAATAAATAAATAAATAAATAAATAAAGAGACCTGAGACAAAAGAAATATAGTCCTACAGAAGGATGTTGAGAATACAATGAACCACGATGAAATTTTAGAGAAAACAGGAAGCCGAAAGAGCATGCGTAGCATCAGGAAGAGAGTTGAAATTTTTAGGGCACATAATGAGGAAAGAGGGTTTGGAAAATTTGATACATCCAGGACAGACCACCCACATTACCTCTGTATTCTGTCGTTTCCCCGATCATTAAAAACTTAACCTATTCAAGCCGAGGTTTAACCATTAGCTTTCACTCCAATCTACAAAAATTAACGTAACCATCTACCATCCTGTGGTCCCCAGATATTGTACGGGGTAGATATTACAAAAAATAAAAAATAAATAAATAAAGAAGAGACTTGAGACAAGAGAAATATGGTTCTACAGAAGGATGTTGAGAATGCAATGAACAACAATGACATTTTAGAGAAAACACTAGCAAAAGGGCATGCGTAGCATCAGGAAGAGACAGTTGAAATTTCTAGGGCACATAATGAGGAAAGAGGGCTTGGAAAATTTGATACTCACAGGACAGATTGAAAACAACACATAATCTGCCTAGCGAGCTTGAGCAAATGGATGGCAGACCAGGGGTTAGGAGAGATAACGTAAAGCCAAAACTTATTAAGAGCTACAAAGGACAGGAAAATGTTGGGAGCAATGTTCTCCAACGTCCTGAAGGGACACGGTACACAAAAAAATAAGATTTTACAAATATAAAAATGAATAGATTGTCGATAGATTTATATAAAGCACAATAAATGTCGTGTTTCTCCTCCTTGGCAGTTAATGCTGGACAATGTGATGAAGTCCTCAGATGAAAGGAGGGGACTGAAACAACAGAAATTAGATTCTACAGAAGGATGCTGAGAATGCTCTGAACCGAACGTGTTAGTAACGACGAATGTTTAAGAAAAATGGAACCTGAAAGGACTCTTATTCTTAGAATCAGAAAGAGGCAGGTCAAATTTCTAAGGCACAAACCGAGGAAAGAGGGCTTGGAACAATTTGGGTTTCACGAAACTCAAAAAGGTAGACATAGGTTTGCTTTGGACGAGAGTCAATAATTCCGATCTTGGTGTGGTTTGAACGTGAAAAACATGTTCAAACCCCACCAAAAAAATTAAAGATTCTCCGATTTCAATTCCGAGCCATTATCCATTATGCATATCCAAGCTTACATCACCTGGTAATTCTCAAGCGGTCGTGTTGCTTAACTTCGGTGATCGTACGAGAATCGGGGATGTTTCAACGTGATATGGTCGTACAGTGGGTTCACTGTACGACCCTATCAAGGTGACAATGGGATTAGTGACTCTAATCTCAGTGAGCGTGAGCTTAGTGTATCGTTCGTCTGAGTCATATTTTGCCACTCCTTTGGCAATGTTTCTTTAAGGGTTCCCATTGACGTGAATTTGGTTGCACGCTCTCGATGTTTTCGGTGAAGGTGCTCCCACACGTGTTCACATTGGATTCCTGTTAGGATCTTGGGCTACCCATGGCAATGACTTCATTCCTTACGATTCCTTCCAGGCCTTTACTACTTTGCTCGTATGACATGGCGCTCCATCTTCTTGTCAATCTGACTGGTTTTAAATATTAGGTTGGTGCAAAAATAATGTCGTTTTCTCACATATGTTACTATGTGAGAAAACGACATTACTTTTGCACCAACCTAATAGTAGGAGTAGTCCTTTCTCCAATATTTGACAGTATTTTGGACCATCCAACCGCTCGTCAACAAGAATCAGCTCAGATTTCCCTCCAAACCAAACAACGCCCCACGCCATTACTCTAATCCCTCCATGTTTCACACTCGCCTACAGACATTCAGTGTACCAAGTCTCATCCTGGAAGGAATCGCAAGGAATCAAATCACATACATGGGTAGCCCAAAATCCTGCCATGAATCCAATAGAGGACGTTTGGGGGCACCTTGACCGAAGACTTCGAGAGCGTGCAACCAAAATCATGTCAGTAGCAACCCTTAATGAAACATTTCTAAAGGATTTGTAAAATATGGCTCAGACGATTGTTGATGACTTGATTAAAACCATGAAAAATCGAATACAAGCGCTGAAACTAGCAAATGGAAGACTTACTCCATACTAGTTCCAAATACTGTTTGTTTATGTTGAATAGAGATTACGTAATTAAATTTTGAAATTGGAAGTAATTAATTTCTCCTGGCTAAAAACTTTTCTTAGGCAACTGTACACGCAGTTAATAATAACACTGGCGAACAAATTTCAATTTTGTGTCTGTTGAACTAGATTTGGCAGTCATTTCTATGCAATTTGGGAGCGCTGAACATGAATTTTGACTCGGTTTTGCTATCAGGAACGATCAGGCCCTGATTTTGCTGAACATCTTTCATCTTTCGTCGTATTCATAAAAATGTATTATCTCAATACTATCTTACGGGATTACGTAATTAAATTTTGATTGTTGGATGTAATTTATTTCTCCTGGCTAAAATCTTTTCTTGGGCCACTGTAAGACAAGGTTAACATCGAATAGGTTTGCATGATCACCAGGAAGATAGACAAAGATTTGGTCTGCATGAATGGCAAATGCCAGATATAGTTTGGGCTTTTGCAAGATTCAAATTAGTAAGGCATAGTTTTGGTAGGTATAGATCCGTTTTGTATGAAAATCAGAAAAGCAGACATGTTTGCGTCGCACGAAAGTTAAACGGTAGACACAGTTTAACAGGTGGCCCTCTTATGTAATGGTGGGGGGTATATCTGACTCAGTTCAATGGAGATGTAATCATCTTATTCAGGAACACAACTCAGTCCAAACCTCGGGACGTCATAATCTTTGTACGTATTAAAAAGTTAAACTTTTCTATTAAAATCTCCTGTTCATTGCATTTTTTTTTTAAATCTTTGTATTTCTCGATTATTGCAATACAGTTTCCTTTAATAATAACGTTTTAGAAATGTTCCAAGAAAAGAATAAAGAAAACATTAAGAATGATTTTCTTAATATAATTATTTTCTTAATATATTTTCCCATTCGCGAAATATTCTCCACATTTCTAATAACTTTTCTATTCATTTAACATCCCCAGGAATAATGTTTTATTGCGATTTCATAAAATTAAATAAAAGAGATGCGATTCATTGATTGATTTAAAATAATTTTCTTCCTAAACTTTTCTTATAAAGTTCTCCATAAATAAATTCTTTAAAGATATGCCACGACGTACGCCTTTTTTTTTGTGGTTAGTCTCGGTGATCGTCGTGTTAGTGAGTATACTATTCGTCACCAAAGGCTTAGAGGGTCTTCTGTTATCAATTATAGGCATTTAAGTATATTTGTGGAATTTTCAAAGTTGATTTTGTTTAGGTTAGGTTTCAACTGTTTTATGTATATAGCCTCAAGAATTTTTAGTCTTTTTTTTTATTGTTTTCATGTTTAAGTACAGTTGTGGACCAAATTTTCAGAACGGCATTGTTTTCGTCAGAAAAGTGGGTATAAGTTTTTATCAAAGTTGTTTTATATTCTATAATTTTCACAGACAATAAATACGAAATTACTTGTTATTATCTGAGATTTTGGTGTAATTTGAAAGGATAATACAAAAGTTATGAATGATTTAGTGATTTACTGCAAAATCCATGGCGGCCAAAATGATAAGAACAGTTGCTTGTACTTCGTGTTTTATTATATTTAACCGGCGAACTCTAATTTTTTTAATTTGTTTCCGTGACGGTTCGTTTAATAAACATTAGTAAGAATATCTGCAGTGTACTTTGAAAATGATAGAATATAAAACAACTTTGATAAAAACTTATAACTACTTTTCTGACGAAATCAATGCCGTTCTGAACATTTGGGCCGCAACTGTATACATGAGTTTTTAAGTATATATATATATATATATATATATATATATATATATATATATATATATATAAATATATAATAAACCCTAAATACTGTTTTTTTTTCGTTTTTGCTTTTTTGGCAAATTTTGCCAGGTTTTTGCTGTAAAAAAAAACTGGATGGTACAATTTGCTAGTACACAAAAACAAAATTGTTATCCGAGGAAAAACTTGGGAATAAAGAAAGAACTAGAAACATCCGAACAGGGCGAAAAAAATCGTCCAGTGCCTTACATTTCCAGTCCAAAAGAAAAAAAAAACGCCAAGCGAGTAAGATAAAACGTAGAGTGCTCAATATGCAAAGCAGAGCAAAGACAAATAAAATAAATCGTATAGAGCCAGGAACTACATACCTAGAATTCACCTAGATAGGACATTCAGGGTAAGCTGGCTAAAGAGGATATGGCAAGGAACAAATTTATTTAACAAATACAAGGCATTTTTTAGGCATTTAAAATAAACATGCCTGGCCGCACACACAATTCTGTAAATTCCTTGTCAAAAACACAATTATACTTAAACATGAAAACAATAAACAAAAACTAAAAATCCTTGAAGCTATATACATAAAACAGTTGAAAACTAACTTGAACAAAATAAACTATGAAATCACCAGAAATATTCTTAAATGTCCATAATTGGTAACAGGAGCCATTGGTTTTATACCAACGGCTTCCCATACTTAATAATTCTCGAATTAACTCTCGCATGGTCATGTGTGACGTCATGAGCTGCAGTGCGATTTTCGTTTCTAGCGTCTTATATGCACGTGTTTATGGTTGCTTGGAAATCATCCATGTAAACAATAACAGACTATCATCACTGTCTTGTCCGTATATTGTTAATATGTTGTACAGTAATTGACATCTTTGATAATGGCTTATGTAAGTCGAAAGTTTAGATTGGATAAAAAAATATGGATCAGTATTGTGATTTTCTTTCTTCGTTTAATGATAATGTTATTAAACTTATCAGAAGTTATGAAAAGAATTTACATTAAATAAATAGACAACACTTTTCTATATTATTCAATGAAACATATATGATTATATATATATATATATATATATATATATATATATATATATATATATATATATATATATATCGATGTGTGTGTGTGTGTTAAGGTTTTTTCCCTTCCAGTCAACTTTGATCTTAACAAATTTAAATGCAATGTCAATCGTTGTCGTCTTAATTCCTCTTCTTTTATTGTTCTCGCTACTTAATAATGCTTTTCTTGTTCTTATTCTTTCCATCTCAGTATCCCCTTGAATCTTAGTGGCTTTATTACCTTGCTTGATGAAATTATATATATATATATATATATATATATATATATATATATATATATATATATATATAGAGAGAGAGAGAGAGAGAGAGAGAGAGAGAGAGAGAATAATTAATAGCTTTATTTACGCCGGAAATTTTTTCGTTCGATATATAGATAGCAATAACGTAGGTGCAATTGACATTGCTTTTTTTCATTGGTGGACAGTCATGGACAGACAATGACGTCATTCATCTGTCCTCGTCGAGATACAAGTACTCTTCACCGTTTTAGGATGGGCATTATTATACCTGTTGAGACAACAAGAGAAACTTATTAATATTTAAATAAATAAATAAAAAAAGACTATTTAAAAACAATGTTCTCATTTTTTTTTCTAGTTTATTTGAAGTTAATTTTCCTACAATATTTCGACAAAGAACCGGTTTGTGCTCAACTTACTCTACAGTGACGATCGATCCGATAATTCTGTCTCGGGAATGTTTATTTTTGATAAATTATTTTATTTGCGTAAGGTCAAGCACATTATCAATTTACAAAGACATTTTTTAAAAAAAATATTCAGTATATACATATACAAAATATGATCCATAATATAATAATATATATTAATGTATATATATATATATATATACTAATTTTAACCTGTGAAAATTTCACGATTTTCCTATTTTAATGTGGTGATGAATCTTACTTCTTGAGTTAATGGTTGAGTAAGATCATTGTGAGTTCTCTGACAATAAAATATCCGTATAAATTCCCCTATCGAATCGTTAAATATTTTAGCTTAATAACTTTAATAATAATAATAATAATAATAATAATAATAATAGTAATAGTAATAATTTTTTTTTCTTTCTTTTTTCTTTCTTTCTTTCTTTCTTTCTTTCAATCATTCATTCATTCTCTCATTGTCTTTTCCCCTCTTTCCACGCGATCAAAACGGAATAGTCCATTGTCCATATTGGCAGAAGACTTTAAACAATTCGTTCTTTCTTCCTTTCTTTCTTTTTCGTTTTCGTTTTTCTTGGTGTTAATTATGGAAGTTATATATAATTAACACCAATACACGCAATCTACATAAACCCAAAATTTAAAAAAAAAATAATCAGTTTGTCTGACGATCGCTAAAGCGTGAAAACCAGGGTCACAAACTCACATCTATCCAACCAAATATATATATATATATATAATTTTTTTCATATAGATAAAAACGGGATTCTCACCAGTCGAGGTGCAATTAAATGCACCGAAACGAATTTGCATCTTTGTTGTGGGTAAATTGCTTTTGTCCATATGAAAAAAATATAATAAATAATTATTGCTCTACTATCGGTAATTAATGAATTCATTGAGTCTGGAAAAATACCCAACAGAATGCAGAAAGCATTTTTGGGACTCTTCAGCAGTGGATATCCACTACCAAGAATCGAACAAGGACAGTTCGATACGGCGGAAGCGGCATATGAACTGTACCAACTGGCGTCTGTGACGAAGAGGTAAAAAAACTTTCACTTTCTGTGGTGAAACTCATCCGAGAACACCTTTCCCATACGTTTTCTTTTCCCCAGCAGCTTTCAGTGTTTGTGTTTGTATACATACATATATATATATATATGTCATAGAAAATATGCGTTCTCCGACAGGAATCGAACCTGTATCCTTAATGGGACATTCCCTCATGTAGCCTGACGTGCTTTTACCGATTTCGCCACAGAGGAGCAAGTTCGATTTTACTGTTTATAATTTCTATGAAAATTTCTTGGACATTATATATATATATATATATATATATATATATATATTAAAGACATTTTTTATGTTTAACGTTCTTTTTATAGATACAAGTATTTAAGTAAATGCTCTGTTTATAATAAACAGTATTAAATAACATTTACCGGCCTGAATGTCCGAGAAATTTTCATAGAAAATATTCGTCCTTTGACAGGATTTGAACCAATTCGAATCCTGTCAAAAGATGAATATTTTCTATGAAAATTTCTCGGACATTCAGGCCGGTAAATGTTGTTTAATTATGTTTATTATAAACAGAGCATTTACTTAAATATTTGTATCTATAAAAAGAATGTATAAACATAAAAATGTCTTAAAATAATTGTCGGACTTTGTCCATTTCATTATATATATACATACATATATATATATATATATATATATATATATATATATATATATATATATATATATATAATTAATTAATTAAGTTATAAGGAACTTGGTAAACCGAATTGGTAAATCCAAAGAGGATGAAATCCTGAGAGCTCAATGTTAGGACAGAGCTAATATGTAATGAAAAACAAATCACTTTAATGTACCATTACGATAATTTATTTCACCTAAATCCTTTTTTAAGGATTCAGGATCATCAGGTAAATCTTCCAACAACGAAATGAGAAAAAAAATGGGATTAGAAATTGGTGGGTAGTGTAATTTTTGTAATTTAATAGAGGGGGTTGAGAGTGGTAGTTAACCAGACAATATAAAGTATAGGGAGGGGTTAATTTTATATCTCTCTTAAGTATGTTTTATATTGGAGTAGGAGGAGTGACAGAAAACTTGGCCTCTTTAGATGGTTAATAAAACGGAAATGAATTGTCGAAAATGTATACAAGTGAGTCTTACGGTAAAGAGAGGGATAGGGGGGAGGGGGAAAGAGAGATGGAGTTGTTATATATATATATGTGTGTGTGTGTGTGTGTGTGTGTGTGTGTGTGTGTGTGTGTGTATGTATATATATAACTATAACAAAAAAGAAGAAAAATAAAACAGATAGGTAATACTATCACATCTACTAGCCAAAACAATTTATCCAATCTTAACAATATCAAAATAATTACGAACATATCGAAAGCTATTAGAGCCAGAACACAAAAATGAAGGGCATTTTTAGTTCTATTAATAATTCCGAAGCAGTAAAACGTAAAATAAACTCTCACTATTGCTCTATTGGGGAAACTTGCAGAAATTTAAAAAAAAAAAAAAAGCGTCTTATAGAGACCCATTTATTAGGTTGGTGCAAAAATAATGTCGTTTTCTCACATAAAGTTGAACGACATTATTTTTGCACCAACCTAATTAGACATAGATAGAAATGAATTATATCACGACATTCGATCTAAAGAAAGCCATATTTATTAATGAAGAAAATTACTTCAGTATCTGCCTATATTTCTTAGATGAGGTATCATGTACACTGTTTACATACTATATTACTATAGTCCTCGTCTGTGTCGCCATATTTATTACGTCTCGGCCGTTGTACGCTCCGACCTTCTTCAGGTGGTTGCAATGTCAAACTGAACACTTTATTACGCTCACTGAAGGGACTGTTCTAGTTCCACGTGCCATGTTTTTAATGGATGTCAGTTATCTCCTGTTAATTTCCCTCTGAAAGTTCTCCACTGCCTTAACCGGGTATTGAACTCACACTCTTTGGGTCCTGTCACTGGATCTAACCAACACCTTTATCCTCTGTGCCATGTGTCCTTGAGAATATTACTTAGACGGAAAATTCTTGAATGATATTTGTACCAATTTGAAGCAGACCTCCACGTAAAGTTCTTGTAAAATATTGTTAAGGTTTGTGTAGCAACGTGCTTTATCAAGTGGCCATCTTTAGCAATGAATTTCCTTTCACATCAAATACTCATCTTGTCGCTAAATGTTCCTGAATTTTGGAAATGTGTACATTTGTTACCACCTACTTTTTTCGCTTATTTTGCGTTCAGAGTGGTTTTCATCGCGAAGAACCACAATTTGGGCTCAACGTGTAGGTGGAAATGAGGATTTTTTTTTTGCCGGTATTCTAAGGCTAATTAATTTCACAAATACTACTTCAATGGCTGCTAATTGGGTTATGACAAAACTTTTTTTTGCCATAAATCACATGTGAATAATGGCTGATGTAATAACAAAAACTATTTCCACATAGAATCTCATATGATACAGAAAAAACATTCTTACTTATCAATCTATATATCTAGCTAGCTATCTTACTCACTCTCTCCCCATCCCTCTCTCTACCCCCTTCTCTCTCTCTCTCTCTCTATATATATATATATATATATATATATATATATATATATATATATATATGTATCGTGGCCTGACGATTGCATCTAGCATGAAACATACGGTCGCCTCTAAGTGTTGACTTCTATGTTCACTTTTATATACATACATATATATATATATATATATATATATATATATATATATATATATATGTATATGCGTGTGTGTGTGTGTGTGTGTGTGCACGTGTGTGTGTGTATTTAGGTAGCAATCCTTCTTTCATGCACATTTCATTGAATACGAAAGATAAGTTGCTTTTATTTAGTTTTTTATACAATTTCTCATGCGATCTAAGTTTTTTTTTTCTTTTCAGATAATAAATTATATAAAAACTATCCAAATGTTCTTTTTGTTCGAGCGCTGTCGGCTATACATTTATTTAACATTTAAAATATATAATCCTTGAAAATGGTTAAATGTATAGCCGAAAGCGCTCAGATAAAATGGACATTCAGACAGTTTTGATATAATTTATCATTTGAAAAGAAAAAAAATATTAGATCGTATGAGACATTGTATAAAATCTAAATAAAACCACTTTGTCTGTCGTATTCAATGAAATTCGCATATATATATATATATATATTAAAGACATTTTTATGTTTAACGTTCTTTTTATAGATACAAGTATTTAAGTAAATGCACTGCTTATAATAAACAGTATTAAATAACATTAACCGGCCTCAATGTCCGAGAAATTTTCATAGATTCGAACCTGCATCCTATACGGAACCGTCATTTACGCAGACGTGCCTAACCTCTCGGCCACCAAGGATCGCTCGGTAGACTAGGTCGAATTTACTGCTTATAAACTTGGTGGCCGAATCGGTTAGGCACGTCAGCGTAAATGACGGTTCCGTATAGGTTCGAATTTTGTCCAAGGACGAATATTTTCAATGAAAAATTTCTCGGACATTCAGGCCGGTAAATGTTATTTAATACTGTTTATTATAAACAGAGCATTTACTTAAATACTTGTATCTATAAAAAGGACGTTAAACATAAAAATGTCTTTAATAAATAAATTGTCGGACTTTGTCCATTTCGTAATATATATATATATATATATATATATATATATATATATATATATATATATATATATATATATATATATAATGACAATAGGAAAACTGTAGGTATTTCTGAAGCGTTTCGTCCTATGTGGACTTTATGAAAGCAAAAAACGAAATAAATTTAATTAAAGAAAGTAACTAATAATAACAAAAAAAAACAAAAAACAGAATGTTCTTAGCAACTGGAGGAATGTGGGGAAGGGTATTTTCATATTGTTAACTGAAAATAACGTCAGTTATTGTCACGTGTGGAGAATATTGTCATTATAGCTGCGTCGACGGATTCAACTACTTTTCCATCTTCAATCGAAATTTTTGAAATCAAAAAATTCCAAAAATTTCGTAGTACTTTAATTCAATTAATTATATTGAAGTTTTCGGCTCTTGTTTTGAAACATGAGAACTCTTATGTAGCGAAGGAATCATTTTTTAAAAATAAATAATTATATATATATATATATATATATATATATATATATATATATATTAGCCATGACAGAAGGACGTGTTTCTATGTTTCATAGACTACGCAAAGGCCTTCGACAAAGTACGCCAGAAGGATCTGTTGGAACTGCTCAGCAACTTTGATATATTCGGGAAAGATATTACAATAATCACGAACGTGTACTGCCAGCAAACACCATATGTGCGCATAGAGAACTAGTACAGTAAATTTGCAAAAATAGAAAAGAGTGTAAGGCAAGGATGTGTCTTCTCACCAGACTTGTTCAACTTATACTGCGAGGCAATTCGGAGAGAATTGGAATTCCTACCGCGATTCAACATCGGCGGCCATAACCTTAACAGCATAAGATGCGCAGAGTACTGATAGCAGACACTGAAAAGAAATTACAAAACCTCCTGCAGAAGGTGGCGAAGGAGAGCGAGAAGAAGGGACTAAGCATAAACTACAAGAAGACAGAATGCATGGTAATCAGTAAAAAGGATGAACCCGAAATGCGATTTGAAGGTCGAAAACACTAAGATCAAGCAGAAGTTTATATATCTGGTAATGTTTTGACAGAGGACGGTAAGTGCGATACTGAGATCCGTAGACGTATTGGAATGGCCAAGGACGCATTCCAAAAACTGGGTAAACGATTACGAGACTGGAGAATTTCTTTGGTAACTAAGAAAAGAAGAGAGTGCTATTACGTGACATCTGTCCTTCTTTACGGCAGCAAATATCGGACGATTTCCTCAAAGATGAAGAAGACAGTCGAGGTGACATAGATGTGGTTCTACAGAATGACGCTGGGGATATGGAGCGAGCGTGTGAGCAACGATGAGGACTTAGGTTGCAAACAAGGAGGAGGCTTAACGCTTAAGACCGGGAAGAGGCGGCTGAAGTTTCTGGGACACGTAATGAGGAAAGAGGCCCTAGAAAATCTGATACTCACAGGGCGAATAGAGGGAAAGAGAGACAAGGGTAAGAAACGCATGAATTAACTGGCGGACTTGAGCAAGTGGAAGACAAAACGCGGTCTGGGGGAGAAGGACGAAACTTACTGAGAGCCACAAATGATAAGGAGAAGTGGAGAGCCATGACTGACTACGTCGTTAAAGGAGACGGCAAAAGAAGCAAGAAGCACGGTATTTATTTAGTTTTTGTGCCTTCAAATACTAATGCTGTCTGCGCTTTCAACTGATTACCAAAAATTTGCAATCAGTGGTCAGATTTTATATTTGCTTTTTATTAGCTTTCTTTTTCAGCCTTTACGTCCATCGATCAAGTGTGTCTATTTTTTTAATTTTTTTTTTTGCGTATTTTGAGCTTTTTAAAATTAATAACAAAAGCTTTATAATATAATAATAATAATAATAATAATAATAATAATAATAATGATAATAATAATAATAATAATAATAATAAAAAGGGAAAAGGTCGTCCATTCGCTGATGAGTTAGAAAATAAAGAACATGTTTATAAGAAAACAAAAAAAAAAAAAAAACTGAAAATAAATTGAGAAAAAAAAGCAGCCATATTTTTTTTTTTTTTTTAAACTCGAGTAATAAGCAAATTAGATTAACAAGCTGGAAGAGGAGCAAAATCGAGAGCAGATAAAAACAAAAAAATGAAAATAAAAATAATGGATAGCCATTAGGAAAAAAAGAAACAAAACTATTATATGAAAGAAGGTACAATGTAAACAGTATTAAAAAGAAAAAAGGAGGGAGGCGAAAAAACGACACATAGAACAGAGAGAGAGAGAGAGAGAGAGAGAGAGAGAGATAGAGACACAGAGAGAGTAGAGAAATGAGAAGAGAAATGAAGAGATAAACGAGAAGAAGAGGAATGAAACGAGGAAACGGTAAAAGCAAAAATTACATGAAAAACTAAGGAAGCGTTGCGGTTGAATAAAGAAAAGAAAATGAATCTATCATGCTTTCTCATCTATCTATCTATCTATCTATCTTCTTCGTAGCTATCTATCTATCTATCTATCTAGCTAGCTATCTATCTAGCTAGTTAGCTATCTTATGGACTCTATCTATCTATCTATCTATCTATCTATCTATCTATCTATCTATCTATCTATGTCACTTCATTATGCTTGTATGCATCTATCTATCTATCTATCTATCTATCTATCTATCTATCTATCTATCTATCTATCTATGTCCTTTCATTATCCCTTTATGCCTATTCCTATCTATCTATCTATCTATCTATCTATCTATCTATCTATCTATCTTCGTAGCTATCTATCTATCTATCTATCTATCTAGCTAGCTAGCTAGCTATCTTATGGACACTTTGTATCTATCTATCTATCTATCTAACTATCTATCTATCTATCTATCTATCTATCTATCTTCTTCGTAGCTAACTATCTAGCTAGCTAGCTAGCTATCTTATGGACTCTTCGTATCTATCTATCTATCTATCTATCTATCTATCTATCTATCTATCTATGCCTCTTCATTATGCCGTTATGCATATATTTGTCTGTTTCTTTCTATGTACTCTCTCTCTGTATATATATATATATATATATATATATATATATATATATATATATATATATATATATATTAGAGTGTACAGCATTAAGTGCTGATTTCATGGGTATTTTTATATTGTGCTATCAAGGTCTATTTGAGTAGATGTCTACTGCACTGCATCATTTGATTTTATAAAGAACATAACGGAAAATCTCAGTTGTTCTGTTCGTTCCAAACTTTGTTTATTTAATCCTGAAATGCAAGCAAAACTATACTTTTTGTATGAATTTCATTTGGAATAAACAATCTGTTTGGCATTTGTCGAACGAACGGCTAACGAGCGCTGGATGTGCTCCGAAGAATAGAACATTGAAAAATGGCTTTCCTGAATGTCCCACGACTTAATACGAAAAATTGTGGAAGCTAATTCTAGAAAAAAAAAAAAAGAAAAAATAGCGAGCTCGTTAAGACAATATTAGTATCAATTTCTTCACTGCTTATCGCTGTAGGCGCGAGGGAAGATGAAAATTTGAACAAATATAGGCCAAATATAGTTTTCTGAATTAACAGAAAAGCAGAAATAGCGTCGTCATGAGGTATGATTTTTCTTAATAACAGTCTTTTCTGAAGAGGGCCATCGTGATAAGTACGTTACCGGCTGAATTTAGTAAAATTTGTTTAAAAGAGGTTTTCTCTCAACTTCTCTCTCTATGGTTCACACTGAAGAGTAGACGAAAAGGTCCGGCTACGAAACTCTGATGTCGGGATGCTTTTACTCACATTGGAATCGGATAGCCCAGTTCGAATTCGTGCAAATAGCCTTGGGAAAGGTATTAATCCTCTTGTTCTCCCTACAGCTATGGGTAAATAGCAGGACAGGCTGGGTTCTATAGCCCTGGATGGCAACTGGTCTAGGACAAGGACAACTCTGAATTAAAAGCCTGGGGAGGTTTCGACTCTTAAAAAACCTTCATCACTATAATCAAATCATATGTGCTGTTGTATGGGCTGTCGGCTCCTAGGAACTGATATGCTCGAATACGACATATATATATATATATATATATATATATATATATATATATATATAGTGTGTGTGTGTGTGTGTGTGTGTGTATGTGTGTGTGCATTATATGTACCGTTAGATCATGGCTACAGGAATGTAGGATACAAAGACAAGCTAAAAAGGAACTTGTCAGCAGTCAATATACCATATAACACCCTTGAGCGCTTAGCCTTGGAGCGGGTAGAATGGAGATCAACGTGTTTTCGCGGACTCAGTAATTTTCAATCTGCTTGTCTGAATCATCTTCAAGAAGCGAGAGCAAGATCTAAAAGGTCAGCCAATCTAACAGTGATCCCATCTCATTCTTGCTCCATATGCGGCCTCCTTTGTAAATCACTAGCGGGTCTGAAGTGCCACTTAAGATTATCGCACAAACTTTCATAACTGAACCAAATTAAGCTGTCAGATCTGCCGGTGGTGTGAAGAATAATGGTTCGGAATTGAAAATCGGGAGCAGAGTTTTCAATTTTAGGAGGGTTCGTTATATCCACTTACGCGCAAATCCCCCTCAGAAAACGCCTGAAAATCGAACTCGGCTCTCTGATTACCTCAATCTGAGCCGCTAATAAATACTCCGCTGTGTTCAGATTATCAGATCAACGCGCTCAGGTCACTACCGAACGTGACACATGGTTGAATTTTAAAGTGAGTTTAAAGCAATAGTTCAGAAAAATTGCCCAAATCGCCTCAGAGAGTCTCCCCAGACGAGGGCAGAGTCTTCTCTCGAGAAACAGATACCCGACCCAGTTTTATACGGGGTCTATGGGGAATGTTTGGTCAAGCTTACTGGCTCAGATTGTCCCACTTGAAACGCGGTCTTCAATATCTATCTATCTATCTATCTATCTATCTATCTATCTATCTATCTATCTATCTATCTATCTATCTATCTATATATCTATCTATTTCTCACCAATATCTATCTATCTATCTATCTATCTATCTATCTATCTATCTATCTATCTATCTATCTATTTCTCACCAATATCTATCTATCTATCTATCTATCTATCTATCTATCTATCTATCTATCTATCTATCTATCCCTTTCTCACAAATATCTATCTATCTATCTATCTATCTATCTATCTATCTATCTATCTATCTATCTATCTATCTATCTATGTTCTTTCATTATGCCTTGAAGAATATATTTGTCTGTTCGTATCTATCTATCTATCTATCTATCTATCTATCTATCTATCTATCTATCTATCTATCTATCTATCTTCTTCGTAGCTATCTATCTATCTATCTATCTATCTTCTTCGTAGCTATCTATCTATCTATCTATCTATCTATCTATGTTCTTTCATTATGCATTGAAGAATATATTTGTCTATTCGTATCTATCTATCTATCTATCTATCTATCTATCTATCTATCTATCTATCTATCTATCTATCTATCTATGTCCGGTCTTGTGCCATATCCTACCTCATGTAGAGGCTGGTAAATATAAGAGTCGATTAGATCTCTTCCAGCTGTGCTGGTCAAGCTCTCTGCATCCAGGCAGGCATGATCCCCAGACGAAACTATGTTGAAGGGCCGAATTTCATCTTGGAAAACAGCTACCCGACCCCGTTTTATACGGGGTTTCCGGGGAATTTTTGACCGAGCCTATGGACTCGGTTTGCACCACATTAAACTAGGCCTTGTGCCACATCTGACCTTGTGGGCTATTAAATATTAACAGTCGCAGAGATTGAACGCTGGGTCAACCGACACACACTCACTAGTCGCTTAATACTCTTCTGCTGTATTTACTGTTTAATATATGATATATCTGTAACACTTGTTTTGTTATTTGCTATTTACTTGGTCACAACAGAAAGACAGGAAGTTGTTTAGAGCCATGTTTCCCCAAGGCCTTCTCTCCTACTAATCTTAAAGTAAAAAAAAAAAATTATTAAAAATATATGCGTTTATATGACAGTTAACAGAATCAGAAAAGCGACGTTTTTATATGAATTTAATTTAAACTAAATTTTCTTAATGCTACCTATCAGCTAGAACGAGAAAAATGTTTTATAAAAGTTTCCCGCTCTTTCTGCGATGAGGAAGGCGGTAATGACAACAGTGGAAATAAGTAAATATAAAAAAAAATATATTGATAACAACATGACCTACTTTTGTTATCGTTTCATGAAGAGATTTTTAAAAGCACAATAAATATTTTTTTTTTTGCATTATTTCATTAAAATAGAAAAAAAAATCTAAAAGATATTTCGCATTACTCTTGATGATAGGAATTTATTTTGGTAGTCATTTTGGGAAAAGCAGATCTTTTTTTGCCTACGTAGTGATTTGTTGTCTGTCTTCAGTCATTTTTTTTTTTTTGTTTCGCCATATTTTTTTATCAGTGGGGGTGAATATGATAAGTACGATTATGTTGTTGCTATTTTCTTTAATCTCGGTTTTGTAAGCTCATTTATGACGATTTCACTATAAAATCAGTTTCTCTACATGTATTGGGTCTGTTCTATTAATCACTTGTCTGGCTCGCTGCCCTCCTGCTTATCTATCTATCTATCTATCTATCTATCTATCTATCTATCTAAAGCATTCTTTTCAGTATCTATCTATCTATCTATCTATCTATCTATCTAAACATTCTTTTAAGTATCTATCTATCTATCTATCTATCTATCTATCTATCTATCTATCTATCTATCTATCTCTTTCGGCCTATTCATACTTATCTATCTAAAACATTCTTTTCAGTATCTATCTTTCTATCTATCTATCTATCTATCTATCTATCTATCTATCTATCTATCTATCTATCCCGGTCTATTCATATCTATCTATCTATCTATCTATCTATCTATCTATCTATCTATCTATCTATCTATCACATTCCTTTCGGTATCTATCTATCTATCTATCTATCTATCTATCTATCTATCTATCTAAACATTCTTTTAAGTATCTATCTATCTATCTATCTATCTATCTATCTATCTATCTATCTATCTATCTATCTATCTATGTATCTATCTATCTATCTATCTATCTATCTATCTATCTATCCCGGTCTATTCATATCTATCTATCTATCTATCTATCTCTCTATCTATCTATCTATCTATCTATCTATCTATCTATCTATCTATCTATCTATCTATCTATCTATCCCGGTCTATTCATATCTATCTATCTATCTATCTATCTATCTATCTATCTATCTATCTATCTATCTATCTATCACATTTTTTTGATTATCTATCTATCTATCTATCTATCTATCTATCTATCTCGGACTGTTCATATCTATCTCTGTATGAGAAAATTATTATAAAAAATTATTTAACAAGCCGTTATCTATCAACAAATTTTATCCTTCATAACCATCGATGTATCTAACCCTTTCTATTTATCTTTAACTATGTGGCTGGCTGCTCCTCTCTCATTTTTTCTTTCTCTCTCACTTTTTCTAACTCAAAGAAACACTAGAACGCTTAAGAATAACAAGGACTTTATATGTCTAGAAAACCGGACGTCGAAATGTTTCCAATTGAAAGAAAAGAGAAAAAGCAGAAAAAGAATAAATTATTTAGAAAGTTAATGAAATAATGAAAAATTATTAAACCATAGGCACGAGTTAACGGTTTTTTGCCGACACCAACAAATATTCGCATTAAATAATTAGCATAAAAAATAAAAAAATTTCCATAGTTTAATAAAAGTCTTAAAAGTTTAGCCAAATCATTAAATAGGAAAAACCCTTTCTGTAGTCGTCAAAAAACAAATTGAAATTCAGTGTAATACGGTTTGTATATAAAACACCCACTTGACTAAATAAAAATGAAACACCCAAAAATACTAAGGAACTCCGGATTATGCACCCAACGTGTTCTTTTCTATTTTCTGCATACCGGCGCATATATATATATATATATATATATATATATATATATATATATATATATATATATATATATATAATAAAAATTCGGACCTTCCATTTTTGAAACATGGTTAGAACTGTGTAGCGGAAAAACCATATTTTAAATCAATTAATTTATTATATATATATATATATATATATATATATATATATATATATGGCAACGAATCGGTATTGAAAATCAGAGCGTTCAGTATCTATCTATCTATCTCTTTCGTTCTGTTCATATATATCTATCTCTGTAAAACATTATTTTCAGTATCTATCTATCTATCTATCTCTTTCTTTCTGTTCATATTTATCTATCTCTCTAAAACATTATTTTCAATATCTATCTATCTATCTATCTATCTATCTATCTATCTATCTCTTTCTTTCTGTTCATATTTATCTATCTCTCTAAAACATTATTTTCAGTATCTATCTATCTATCTATCTATCTATCTATCTATCTATCTATCTCTTTCTGTTCATATTTATCTATCTCTCTAAAACATTATTTTCAGTATCTATCTATCTATCTATCTATCTCTTTCTTTCTGTTCATATTTATCTATCTCTCTAAAACATTATTTTCAGTATCTATCTATCTATCTATCTATCTATCTATCTATCTATCTATCTCTTTCTTTCTGTTCATATTTATCTATCTCTCTAAAACATTATTTTCAGTATCTATCTATCTATCTATCTATCTATCTATCTATCTATCTATCTATCGTTCTGTTCATATTTATCTATCTCTCTAAAATATTATTTTCAGTATGTATCTTTAAAATCTGCCCCAGAAATTTCAATTAAAAGAAAAAAAAAAAAAATGAAAAACTGGCCCGTTGACCAATTTCGAACTTCGCTCAACAGAGCATAATCAGAGTTAATAAATAGGTATACAAATAGGTATACATTATCAATAAAAGGATTGGAGTGTGTGTGTGAAAATTTTTTTAAATGAATACCATCTGGAGGGCAAGGACAAAATCCTTCTGTTTGCAAAGAGAAGGTTTCATAGATTGAAGTCATATTACTGTAGGCCGTATACATTCAGTCTATGAAACCTTCTTTTTGCAAACAGAAGGATTTTTGTCTTTGGCCTCCAGGTGGTTCCTATTTAATTTTTTTTTCTTTTTTTGCGTGACGTAAACATTCATTTAGTCCGTCGATAATTATGTAAGAGTGGGTGCTGAAAAACTCCTTACCTGACCCACTTCCCCAAAGCAATAACTGTACATGTCAATTTATGTGCTATGTCCCCTCGGGGCGTAGGCTATGAGAGTCCTCCACAATTTCCGGTCCGTTGCAGCTCCAAATAAATTCTGGCATTTCGTGATTTCTAAACCTTGTTCCGCCATCGATTTTCTTGTTTTCCTCTGTCCTTCTTGGTCTCAATTTCCCCTCTGAGTAGCAGTTTTTCCAAACCCTCCTTTCTCTTTATCTGCTCCGGAAATTTCAACCGCCTCCTCCCGATGTTTCCATTTTCTCTAAAGCCTCATCGTTGCTCACATATTCAGTCCACAGTATACACAGCATTTCTGTTGCTTCAAGTCTCTTCTTCATCTTTGATTTTCTGTCTCTTAATACTTTGCTTAGCTTTTGGAAGGCATCTTTCGCTATCCCAATACGACTTCAGATTTCAGTGTCGCTCTTTCCGTCGTCCTCTGTTAAAACAATTCCTAGATATTTATGTGAACGGTTGCTTTTGGTATCCTCAATTTGTAATTTGCATTTTGGGCTATTTTTTGCATGCATTCTGTCTTCTTGGCATTTTTGTTTAGTCCTTTCTTCTAGCTTTCCTTCATTACATTCTGTAAGAGCTTTTGTTGTTTTCTGTCTGTGGCTGCTACCAGCACTATGTCATTTTTATATCTTATGTTGCTAAGATTATGGCCGTCATTACTCAGGATTTGAACGTCAGTAATACTGGCGAGTCAGTCATGTGCCACGCGTGATACACGCTTAGGCGACCATATTCCTTTCGATACATGACTGACGAGGCAGATTTTTTGTCATTTCTTTCTGCGATAGACCAGGCTGTCCTGCTATTTACTCATAGCTGAGGAGAGAATAATAGGATTCATACCTTTCCCAAGGGTATTAGCACATAAGTGAATGTAATGGATTCAACTAGAATTCGAACTCGGCTCTCCGATTCCTCAATCCGTGCCTCCTAGTCAGTTATGTGCCATGCGTGATACACGCTTAGGTAATCATGTATCTTTCGATACATGACTGACGAGGCAGATTTTTTTCACGCAGTAGTTTGCCATTTCTTTCTGCGGTAGACCAATACAAGGCTACAGAACCAGGTCTGTCCTACTATTTACCCATAGCTGGGAGGAGAAGAAGAGGATTCATACCTTTCTTAAGGGTTTTATTACGTAAGTGAATGTAATGGATTCTCGCAGTAATTTGCCATTTCTTTCTGCAGTAGACCAGTTGCCATCCAAGGCTATAGAACCTGGTCTGTCCTGCTATTTCCTATAGCTGGAGGGAGAGAGAAGAAGAGAATTCATACCTTTCCCAATGCATGATTGACGAGGTATATTTTTTCCCGCAGTAGGTTGCCATTTCTTTCTGGTAGACCAGATGACATCTAGAATCCGGTCTGTCCTGCTATTTACCCTTAGTATAAGAAGAAGATTCATGTCTTTCTCAAGGTTATTAGCACGTAAGTGAATGTAGTGGATTCGACTGGAATTCGCACTCGGCTCTCCGATTCCTCAACCCGAGTCGCTATCTCCGCACCGTATCTCCTTCAGTTATGTGTCATGCGTGATACACGCTTAGGTAACAATGTATGTTTCCAGACCAGACAGATTTCTTCCCGGAGTAGGTTGCCATTTCTTTTTGCGGTAGACCAGTTGCTATCCAAGGCTATAGAACCCGGTCTGTCCTGCTATTTACCCACAGCTGGGGGAAGAAGAAGGGGATTAATACCTTTCCCATGCGTATTAGCACGTAAGTGAATGTAATGGATTCGATTGGAATTCGAACTCGGCTCTCTTATTCCTCAATCCGAGCCACTATCCGTTATTCCCAATGCCTGGTAGGAGTTCTAATTCTCTCAGAAATTCGTTGATGTAGATTACTGATTTTGGTAAGTCAGTCGGACTGAGAACTTTTCGTCTCACCTTTGTATGTCGATATCTATCTAGAATAGAATACCAAATCTATCAGCCGAAATAAATTAATCGCTAGTTCTGTTCCTGCTTCAAGGTTCATTTAACAATAAAGTGGGTAAAGAAAAGAAAACTAGGTAGAAAAAAAAAATAGATTCATTTGTTTCAAATCACGGTAAGTTTTTATAGACTTCCATTTCCCATGTGTAAAATAACGCAAATTACTTCTTTCATCGAATATATTATGAACTATAAAAATATATAAACACCAAATATATATATATTTTTTTTTTCAGATATATATATTTGTGTGTGGATGTGCGTGTTTTTGTGTGTGTGTGTCTATGTTCCTGTGTATTTTCAAATCTGTCTATCGATTTGTATGCGGGTGTATGTGTTTGCACATACACAATAACACCTACATATCCGTCTCTGTGCTTAAATACATACATGCATATATATATATATATATATATATATATATATATATATATATATATTTATGAATAAAAAAAGACAATAGGAAAACTGGTAATAGTAATTACCAGTTTTCCTATTGTCATTTTTTATTCATAAATATTGTCTTTCTACTGGTTAATTCGGAGAAATTTTCATATATATATATATATATATATATATATATATATATATATATATATATATATATATATATATATTTACATACGTATATATATATATATATATTGTGATAGATAAATTATCATCTTAATTACGCAAAAATGAAAAAATACACTGACATTTCATTTTAACAGATATATTTACCAAAATTATACAAGAATATCTTGGAATACTCAAGAGTAAATTTATTCAATAAATTCGCCATTGGCTTCAACCATGGCCTCCAGACGACTATGAAATTTTCTGCAACTCTTTTGGACAGTTTCCTTGTTCAAGTTGGTGAATACTGCCATAATTCTTGCCTTCAGTTCATCTTTGGTGTTACAAGGAATTTTGTTGGTGTCTGGCTTAACTTCGCCGCATACATATTCAAGGGTGTTTGCAATTCCAATTAATTAATCCATAGCTGAGGGGAGATGTGGTGGATTCATACCTTTCCCAAGGTTATCTTCCCGTAAGTGAATATAACGAAACCAACCGGAGTTGGAACTCAACACTTTGAATAACAATTCCGAGCAATTGTCTATTACACCACTTGCACATCCAAGCTTATAGCATCTGTGGTCACCCATCTAGGTAGTGACCATCTTCGACGTTGCTTAACGTAACTGATATCCAGATCTGGCCGTAAGAAAGCTGCTGAGAATACCATGAAGTAAACATATGAGCAATCAAGACATTTTACCAAAAATGGAAACAAAAACATTATACTACAAATCTGAAAGTGACAATTGACGTTTTTAAGGGCATATTATGAGGAAAGAGGGCTTAGAAAGTTCGACACGCAGAGGAGATACTTAGGTTAAGAGGAACAAAGAGAAGCAGCACTATCTACTTAACTATCCTGTGTTAGTGGAAATGGGATTAAGACAGCTAAAAATGGCAAAAAGAAAGAAACAGTAGACATTTATTGGGCACCTCATAAGGAAAGAGGGCTTGGAGAATTTGATACTCACAGGTCATATTAAAAACAAGTGGGTAACATATCCGACGAGATTGTGTAAATGGATGGCAGAACTGTTACTATGATGGATAGTAAGGGGAGAAACGTTGCTTAGTGTTCCAAATGATAAGAAGCTGTTGAGGGCCATGATCACCCACGTCTTGAAGGGAAACGTTATGTAAAAGAAGTAAAAAAAGTAGGGCACGTGGGAATCGTCTATTTTAACGTTAGAGACAGCTGATATATAACCAGGAAAAAGGTTTTGGAAAATTGACATTCACTGGATATATTGAAGGCAACAGGGAGAGAGGAAAACAATCTGTATGACGAGCTTCTGTAGATTTTCAAAAAAAAAAAAAAAAAAAAAGAATGAACAAAAAGATCATGAGAGATAACAAAAAGAGAAAATTTACTAAGAGCTATAAAGGACGGTGTGGAGAGCCATGATTGCCAACGTCTTGAAGGGACAAAAATGTCACTTTTACGGCCGTGAGTTTTCCCTTTTTCTAGATAATTGTCAGAAGCTGAACTATTCCTGAGATGCAACCCGAACCTCGTTATTCATCAGTCAGGGACTCAATAATTTAGACGAAACAAGCAAAGCATTAACTAAATAATTATCCGATAATCTCTTAATGACGGAATATCGTGAAAAGAAGGCTTAGTGAAATTTTGGCGTTTAAATTTGGAAAAAAAAAATAAAAAAAAAAATAAAAGTGGAACTGTCCCATAACTGATTTGAAAATGAGACTCCCTTGAGGGCTGAGTTATCATCAACAGGCCACCAAAAACTTTTCTTCCCGGCTATAATTGCTGAAATAGTTACTGCTTTTTTTTTTTTCCAGATCCGTCAAAGCTGACATTTGCCGCGAGTTTTTCAAGGAACATTTTTTTGTTTACTTTTGTCTTTCTTTTCTTTTTTTTTTTTTTTTTTGCATTCGATTAGGTTTTTATTTATTTTGCTTTTTCTTCTCTGTTGTCATCTTTTTCTTCTCTGTTGTCACCTTTGTCCATTCCTTTTTATCACTTTGCTTCCCCTTTGTGGAATATGTTTGCTACTTTATCCTTTACTTTTTTTATTGTTTTTCTCTTCTTTTTTCTTCTCTATCTTTTTTTTTATTTGTTTCGATTCTAAATTATTTTTTATTCTTCCATCGATATGCATGTCTTCTTCTTATTATTATTCTTCAAAAACGATTCTCCTTCTTCAAACGATTCTTCTTCTTCAAACGATTCTTCTTCTTCTTCTTCAAACGATTCTCCTTCTTCAAACGATTCTTCTTCTTCAAACGATTCTTCTTCTTCTTCTTCAAACGATTCTCCTTCTTCAAACGATTCTTCTTCTTCAAACGATTCTTCTTCTTCTTCTTCTTCTTCTTCAAACGATTCTCCTTCTTCAAACGATTCTTCTTCTTCTTCTTCTTCTTCTTCTTCGAACGATTCTCCTTCTTCAAACGATTCTCCTTCTTCAAACGATTCTTCTTCTTCTTCTTCTTCTTCTTCTTCAAACGATTCTCCTTCTTCAAACGATTCTTCTTCTTCTTCTTCTTCTTCTTCTTCTTCTTCGAACGATTCTCCTTCTTCAAACGATTCTCCTTCTTCAAACGATTCTTCTTCTTCTTCTTCTTCTTCTTCTTCTTCTTCTTATTCAAACGATTCTCCTTCTTCAAACGATTCTTCTTCTTCAAACGATTCTTCTTCTTCAAACGATTCTTCTTCTTCAAACGATTCTTCTGCTTCTTCTTCAAACGATTCTCCTTCTTCAAACGATTCTTCTTCTTCTTCTTCAAACGATTCTCCTTCTTCATCAAAACTATACATCTTTTTCCAATTCTTTTTCTTCTGACGATTCTTCGTCTTCTCTTCGACTTTTCTTCTTTTCTTTTTTTCTTCTGACGATCTTCTTCTTCTTTTCTTCAGACGGTTCTTCTTCTACTGACGATTCTCCTTCTTTCAAACTATTCTTCTTCCAATTCTTCTTCTTCTTCTTCCAATTCTTCTTTTTCTTTTTTCTGACGTTCCTTCCACTTCTTTCTCTTCCGACAATTCTTCGTCTTCGAGTATTCTTCTCCTATTCTTCTCCTTTACTTCTTCCTCTTTTGATGATTCTTCGTCTTCTCTTTTTCGAGTATTTTTCTTTTTCGAGTATTCTTCTTCTTCTTCAGATGATTCTTCTTCTTTTTCTGACGTTTCTCTTTCTTTTAAACTCTTCTTCTTCCACTTCTTCCTCTTCTTCTTCTTCTTCTTCTGGCGGTCCTTCCTCTTCTTCTTCTTCTTGTACTATTCTTCTTCTTGTCCTTTTTCTTATTCAGATGATTCTTCTTTTTCTGACGATTCTCTTTCTTCTTTCAGCCGATTCTTTTTCCATTTTCTCTTCTTCTTCTTGCGATGATTCTTCGTCTTCTTTTCTTCGACTATTCTTCTACTTCGACTATGCATCTTTTCTTTTTCTTCTTCTGACGATCTTCTTCTTCTTCTTCTTCTTCTTCTTCTTCTTCGGAGGAGGAGGATTCGTTGTCTTCTCTTCTTCGAGTATTCTTTTTCTTCGACTTTTCTTCTTCTTCGACTCTTCTTCTTCTTCTTCTTCTTCTAACGTTCCTTCCTCTTCTTTCTCTTCCGACAGTTCTTCATTTTCTCCTATTCCTCTTTACTTCTTCTTCTTCTTCTTCTTCTTCTTCTTCTTCTTCTTCTTCTAACGTTCCTTCCTCTTCTTTCTCTTCCGACAGTTCTTCATCTTCTCCTATTCCTCTTTACTTCTTCTTCTTCTTCTTCTTCTTCTTCTTCTTCTTCTTCTTCTTCCTTTTCATCTTCTAACGTTCCTTCCTCTTCTTTCTCTTCCGACAGTTCTTCATCTTCTCCTATTCCTCTTTACTTCTTCTTCTTCTTCAATGCGTCTAGTCTGATTGACCATTACGACTTAGTTCGATCCATCCTGTGTTCCCCAAACAAATAACAATTCTTCTCTATCTTAGGATTTAGGGCCATATCACTTTGAAACTCCTGTTACCATGTCATGTCACTTCCGATGTTTCAGTAAATTTCCAGTAACTGAACACTCCAAGGTTTTTTAGTTCCCCAAAGAGTTGTGAGTTCAATACTAGGCTACCTAGTATTGAACTCACAACTCTTTGTGTTTAGTCACTGGATCTAACCAGCGTCTTTATCCACTGGGCCATGTGTCCCCAAGAGGCATGGCACGTGAAACTAGAACAATTTACGCAGGTGGACGAAGTAAAGGTTTGGGTTCGAAATTTCCGTCAACTGAAGAAAGCCGCAATCGTTGTGAATATGTCAATGAAGATGAGGATAACAGTCCGAATAATGTAAATAAACACACACACACACACACACACACACACACACACACACACATATATATATATATATATATATATATATATATATATATATATTCCACCTTTCCCTCCTCATTCACTTCATTAAGTTGTCTTTGTATTCATTTATATCTAATATACCAACGAATATCTTTGACAAAGCGTTGGCCGAAATGTTCCTTAGGTATGACGTCCACTTTATTTAAAGCTATATCTATAGCTATATCTATATATATATATATGCCATATTAGTAAAAAAACAAAAAACAAACAAAAAAAACGCTTTCACTTAAATTTTCAAAAATTCAACAATAGCGATTTGGATTATATTTTTTTATCTTGGATGATGCTACCTGAATTTTACCAAAAACAAAATAGTTTCCATGCCTGATGATGACCGGAGAACCTGTCGAACGTACTTGCATATTTAAGAAAGACCTAATACAGTTTATAATTTAAAAGAAACAAAAACAAAAAAACAAAAAACATGGACGATAACATTCATTGAGTGATTAGTGGGTATAAAATCTAGTGATTTAGCCTTAGTAGGAGCTAGACTACAATTACGCCTTAATTTATTTTAATTAAAAACTGTGGACAAAGCAATGAGAAACCACTGCACTAGAAATGTCAATGCATGTTTTTTTTTTAATATCATATCTCTTCAGGATATCAGTGATCATGGCTCGCCACAGATCCGTTTATTCTTTGAATTGCCTTGCCATCTCGGAAATAAAGTGGTGTGTAGTTTTTCGTTAACTTCTCTACAGTTTAGATTTCAGAGTTTTCTCCCTCTTAGATAGAAACTAGACGGCACTGTCTAGTCTGCTTTTTAGCCCATAGCAGGAGAAGTGGAGAAGAACTGGATCCATGCCTTTGTCAAGGCTATTTATTCGAAAGTGAATGCCCCGGACTATGGTGAAATTTGAATTCCACTTTCTATACCGATATAAACGACATCCGCGTCCAGGGTAAGACGATAAACTACGTCCAACAGCAAGGCCTCTGATCAAGAGGTTTTGAGGAGCGTGGAACTACCTCTTAATAGCTGGTGTTCACAGGTTCACCCTGACCCGGGGTGGTAGCACTTGTTAGGGTCCCAGCTTTGGGCAAATAGTTAACCACGAGGTAAAAAGCATTATGAAAGTGTAAAAATAGGTTTTAATACCAGAAATACTTTGTAAAAAATTATTACCAGAAATAAATTTTTGAAGAAAAAAAAACACTATTACTAGCAATATATTTTGAAAAAAATATTACCAGCAAAAAAATATATATGTATATATATATATTAGCAGCAATACATTTTTTTTTAAATAATATTACCAGCTATACATTTTTAAGGAAAAAAATATTACCAGAAATAGATTTTTGACAAAACAAAATATTACAGAGAAAAGTTCTCGGCATTAAATAACCCATTGAGGTTGATATGCCGTAAAACAAAATAAACCAAACCAATCTAAACCAAAGAATACATATTCTATTCATACGAATCTATCCTAAAAATGTTGTCGGTATTAAATAACCTATTGAGGTTGATATGCCGTAAAACAAAATAAGCCAAACCAATCTAAATCAAAGAATGCATATTCTATTCATACGAATCTATCCTAAAAATGTTGACGTCATTAAATAACCCATTGAGGTTGATATGTCGTAAAACAAAATAAGCCAAACCAATCTAAAGCAAAGAATACATATTCTATTCATACGAATCTATCCTAAAAATGTTGTCGGCATTAAATAACCCATTGAGGTTGATATGCCGTAAAAGAAAATAAACCAAACCAATCTAAACCAAAGAATACATATTCTATTCATACGAATCTATCCTAAAAATGTTGTCGGCATTAAATAACCCATTGAGGTTGATATGCCGTAAAAGAAACCAAACCAAATCAAAATCTACGCCTATATCCGCTGTTCCTGAGGACACATCCCGCACACACATTTAATATATCACCACTCATAAATAATCTCTGAACTTTTCCCTTGTTATCTCTCATGCCCATTCTCTCTCTCTCTCTCTCTCTCTCTCTCTCATTCCCACGTGCAAACCCATAAATACACAAAAAAAAAAACACACCATCTACCGATTTTATTCTTTTAATCTTCTCTTGAAAAAATATTTGCAGGATGACAATTCCTCTTGTGCATTCAACTTGTCAGATATTTTTGATAATTTCCATCACAAAGACAGCGGGGAGAAAATTATGGGCGTCATTATGTCTGCGCATGTGCAAAACACGTAAATTCTTGTTAACACGATTAACTTTGAAGATTGGCACGAGAAGACAGCAAGAATTGAATACACGACATGATGTGAGTCAGTTTAGCCGATTGCAACCATGACACCGTCCTTCTTCACCGAGATCGCCTGCGTGTCTTCAATTTAATGTCCGGCCTTGATGGATTGATGCATCCGTATGATCCATTCGCAGCGGGTATCCTAACATCGAGGCGTCCCGTGAAAAACACCAGATTGGTTTTTATCACCACTACAACCAACAGCGTGATTATTTTGTTTTATGGTAGAAACGAATAGTTCTTGGACGGCACCCCCCCCCAACAAATATAAGGTGCGATAGATAAATTGTCGTCTAAAATACGCAAAAATGAAAGTAACACTGACGTCTCATTTTAGCAGGTATATTTACCAAGAATATTAACAGGTATAATTACCAAAAAATATTACACAAAATTATCTTGAAATACTAGAGAGTAAATTTATTCGATAAAATCAGCATAGGCATCAACGACGGCCTCCAGACGGAATCACTTGCAACTCATCTGGGCGGTCTCTTTGTTTAGGTTGGTGAATGCTGCCATAATCCTTGCATTTATATATAATAATAATAATAATAATAATAATGGACTCTCCCCGTCGCTTTCGACGTATGAGGATCTGCCAGCTTATTGATTCAGTTATGAAAGGTTATGCGATAATCTTAAGTGTCATTTAAGACCCGCTAGTGATTTACAAAGGAGGCCACATATGGAGCAAGTGTGAGTATTGTGAGATGAGATCACTGTTAGATTGGCTGACCTTTTAGATCTTGCTCTCGCATCTTGAAACACACACACACATACATATATATATATATATATATATATATATATATATATATATATGGTACATTCTTTGGTGTTACAAGGAGTAGTGTTAGTCTCCCGTTCAACTGCACCCCACACGTAATAATCAATGGGGTTGCAGTCTGGGGTGTTAGGTGGTCAGTTAGATCGACGTTCATACAGAAATGCAATAAGAAAAGAAGAAGAGGACGCATCCTCTCTCGAAATAGCGAAGTCAATTGGCCACCACAATCGTGCGACTTGACGCCTTTAGATTTTTTTCCTTTGGGGTCATCTCAAAAGTAAGGCCTATGCCAACAAGCCAGCAACAATTCAGCAGCTGAAAGATGAGATAATAAGGCATATTGGTGAGATCGAGGACCAAATATGAAGAGCAAATATGAAGTGCCTCCGAAGCGATATTATTTTCCACACATAATTGTCATGACTTAAATAACAGGATCCAGAAATAAATAAATTTTCAACAATAACACTGATTTATTTACTTCTAACTTTGATCCGTCTTAATGAAACACCCTTTATATATATATATATATATATATATATATATATATATATATATATATATATATATATATATATATATATATATAAAGGGTCGAATCATGCTTACGTGCTAATACCCTTGGGATTGGTATGAATCATCTTCTCCCCTCCAGCTCTGGGTAAGTATAGATTGTGTTTTATAGCCTTGTATGTCAACTGCTCTAGGACAAGGACATCTCTGAATTCAAAAGCTGCGCAGGGACCTATACTATAAGTAAATCTCATGTCCTGGTGTCTGGGCTGTCGGTTCCTAGGAACTCAGCTGCTTGACCCTCATACATCGAATACGATGGGTGAGTCGAATAATTATTTATTCGAAAATTATAACATAAATATGTTATAAAATCACTTCAAAAATAGCCATTTTGTTTCAACACTTCTGGTGTCTTATCAATTGATCATGCTCAATGTAGAACGTAGATTCTCCATTCAACAACTTCAATGGCTACTCTGTATTGGGCACTCTTTTAAGAATATTATTTGTTGGTTATTGGAATCTATACCGTATACACCAATCGTACACACACACACACACACACACACATATATATATATATATATATATATATATATATATATATATATATATATATATATATATATAATAAATTAATTGGTTTAAAATATGGTTTTTCCGCTACACAGTTCTAACCATGTTTCAAAAATGGAAGGTCCGAATTTAATTTTGTAATTAAATTAAAGACATTAGTTCCATTTCATCCTCAAGCGAATTTTGGAGTAACTTTTAAAATTACTGGGTTTTAAAGACACAGCTAAAATCGTTATTCACGTTTCCAAGGTTACAGATAAATCCACTTCCACTAGACAAGGGGTGTTTGCATGTTCTTTATGTCTACATTTTGATGTATCCGTTATTAGCTACGTTTTGGTACGGGGTAGGGATGTATTCTTCAATGAAATCTGAAATCCGTTAAATGCATGTCGTCTGGATTTTAATAAAAATTTTATTGTTAACGGCAAAAATTCTTACGACATTATTTCTATTTGTATATTTAAAGATACTACTATATTATATTTACCATATATATAATATCTATATAATTCCATATTACATATATATATAGATAATTTTTGTGCGTTAACAATAAATATTTATTAAAATCCAACGACAGCATTTACAGATTTCATTGAAGAATACATCCTACCCCGTACCAAACTTAAACTATAACGGATACAATCAAAATGTAGACATAAAGAACATGCAAACACCCCTTGTCCTAGTGGAAGTGGATTTATCTGTAAACCTTGGAAACGGAATAACGATTTTAGCTGTGTCTTTAAAACCCAGTAATTTTAAAAAGTTACTCATGGAACTAATGTCTTTAATTTAATGTACAAAATTATTCGACTCCATTGAAAGCGGAAAAATATTTTATACCTATATATATATATATATATATATATATATATATATATATATATATATATATATAAGTAAATTTTATTATTACTGCTATATTTAATACTTTTTCTCTTTATTTCTTTTTACTTTTTTTTTTCCTCTATTCGTTACTTACACTTGTGCTCAAATACATATATGAAATATAGGGAAATATACGAATTCATTTCTTCTCCTCCCAGATATGGGTTAAATAGCAGCGACTGGGTCCTATAGCCTTGGTTCGGAACCAGTCTACTGCAGAAAGAAACAACAAACTACTGCGGGAAAACCTACTGCGTAGTCATTCATGTATCAAAAGAAGCATGGTCGTCCAAGCGTGTATCACATATGGCACTTAACTGGATGCCTGTGCTTTTAATTCTTATTAACAACGCTTTTCTTAATATGACTGTCTTTATTGAGAATTTATTTTTTCTAATACTATTATTTCCTTCTCCTCTTTGTATTATCATGATTTCACTGCCTTAAATTTAAATATTCCTGCGTTTCTCTTGTTTCCTTTCTTTACCTGTCTTTTTCTTAATTTACTACCCAGAATTTTGTTTTTAATATGTTTTTTATCGTTTTCTTTTTGTTTTCGGAGACATACTTCATTGCTAACATTTTCATTACCGTCTGCTACATATCTATTTTTCTTTCAGTTATTTTTTTTTTTTTTTTAGGCTGTTCCCGTTATGATTTCATTAAATTCAAAATTCGTTTTGCCTGTTGATGATTGCAGTAATCTGAAACAGCGACGTGAATTGAAACCGGAATAAAAAAATAAAAAAAAAAATAATAACAAACGAATAAAAGAAAAGATGTTGAAAGACGCAAGCGCAATTTTTTTCTCTATCAAAAAAGAGAGAAAAAAAAAAAAGTAAAAATGAATCCGGTAAACACATTAGTCAATAATGTCTAAATAAATACCTGTTCCATTAAAAATTTTCCTTTAAAAAAATTTCTTCTCCAAATAATAAACAAAACAAAACAAAAAAAAATAATTTAGAACTGTCGCAAAAAAGAATTCATACGTCGTTTAACATTCTTTCAATTTCTAAAAACATAGTCTTAGGTGAAGGTCATTATTATAGCTGTTTCGACTGCAAATCTGTGTGATATCTCATCTTCAAAATGGCCATCTGCTCAGGCCCAAGAGATGGGTACTGATCATTTAAACTAATGTTTCTCAACCTTATTCTGGTTGTGACCCCTTTCAATGCAATGCGAGTACTTTATGCCCCCTCATCACAACTTGAGTTCTTATACCACCTACTCCCTTCTGCAATATCCCTGAACTTAATACATTTAGGCAAATAGGAATATTAAAGGTTGCAGTTATATATATATATATATATATATATATATATATATATATATATATATATATATGTATGTATGTATATATATATGTATGCAAGTATATATATATATATATATATATATATATATATAATTATTTATTTAAAAATATGATTCCATCGCTACATAAGAGTTCTCATGTTTCAAATCAAGAGCCGAAAACTTCAATATAATTATTTGAATTAAATTGAATTAAAGTACCATGCTCTGTTCCATCTTCAAGCAAATTTTTTTTTTGAGGAATAACTAATTCTTAAAATTTACGCGTTTTGTAAGCATATTCATTATTAAAATTAAAATTTTAATTTTAATAATGGATATGCTTATAAAACGTGTAAATTTGAAGAATTAGTTATTCCAAAAATTAAAATAAAATAAGAAACGAATAAAAGAAACTCACACATGTCTTCTCTCTCTCCCCCGTCACTTCCTCACTTCGTTAATTTACATATGTTTAATACGGCCCGTCAAAAATGTGTAAATTTTCTTTTCATTTTTTGTTTGGAAGTAAAGTCTGATGATCTGCAGTCCTTTTAAAAGGGCTCTGGTGAAATAATTTATTACATGGAAACTTGAAGTGGTCTCTTTTTATTTAATATATATATATATATATATATATATATATATATATATATATAAGTTATAAGGAACTTGATAAACCGAATTGGTAAATCCAAAGAGGATGAAATCCTGAGAGCTCAATGTGAGGACAGAGCTAATATGTAATGAAAAACAAACCACTTTAAGGTACCATTACGATAATTTATTTCACCTAAATCCTTTTTTAAGGATTCAGGATCATCAGGTAAAACTCGTTGTTGGAAGTTTTACCTGCTGATCCTGAATCCTTAAAAAAGGATTTAGGTGAAATAAATTATCGTAATGGTACCTTAAAGTGGTTTGTTTTTCTTTATATATATATATATATATATATATATATATATATATATATATATATATATATATATATATATATATATTATAGCAAGGAATAAGCGTAATGGAAAGGACATAATTATGAAAACTAAGAACTAAAACAATCAACCGGTTTCGTCCCAGTACTCCTCAGGTTTGATACACTGGGATTATTTATTCATAAACTTAAAAACAAAAAGCTATTCAATGAGGGGGGAGGGCAAAAAATATATGATAGAAAGAACTAGAGGCCAATCACTAACAAAAGCCAACTAGTGAATGCATCCGGGTCATCTATAGCGGAACACACTATAACTAGCAGGGAATGTGTTGCTGGTTTGAGTGTTGACTGTTTTTCCATTCTTGCGAAGTCACACTCCGCATATCATTTGAAGGTTCTTGAGTCCATTTACATCAAATCCCGCAGGCCGTCTCTCTGTAAGCAGAGAGATTGCTTGTTGGGTTTGAATGTGATTGGCCTCTAGTTCTTTCTATCATATATTTTTTGCCCCCCCCCCTCATTGAATAGTTTTTTGTTTTTAAGTTTATGAATAAATAATCCCAGTGTATCAAACCTGAGGAGTACTGGGACGAAACCGGTTGTTTGTTTTAGTTCTTAGTTTTCATAATTATGTCCTTTCCATTCCGCTTATTCCTTGCTATAATAAAATTTTGTACCTGTAAGAATCTTTTCAAATATATATATATATATATATATATATATATATATATATAATAAATGAACATGATTAATCGGTGATCTCGTTCGAAAGCAATAACAATTTCATGATATCATGGTCCATTTTGAATTGCTTTCGAAATGGACTTTCATTATTTCATGCTGAGCAACACTTTCAAAACCTAAAGATTAGATTGCTCTGTCGAAGGGATTTAGAACAATGTTTCTCAACCTTATTCTGGTCGTGGCCTCATTCAATTCAATGCGAATTCTTTATGGTCCCCTCATGCCAACTTCAGTTCTTATCCCCTGTCCAGAAACATCCCTCAACTTAATGCATCTAGGGAAGTAGGAATATTAAAGGTTGTATTTTTGATAGTACCATGGCATCAAAACACTAACTGCAGTTGTAAATCAAAGAATAATATTATTTGGATAAATATTTTATTTGAATAAACTCATTTATTTACTAAAAAAAACAAATGCATGCACCATCAGCTCTATATTGTATGGTTTCAATAGGATCCCTGTGACTGGTGCTAGGCTGCCAAATTTTCAATGTTTGGCTTGAAAGCCGTCGCAGAGAGAGGTGTAAATCTATCTATGTCAAGGCGATTTCGAGTCTTTGACTGTAGATCATCATCTGATTGAAACCAGACTCAACCAATATGTGGGAAATGTGATAAGAGTAGGTAATTCTTATGCATGTCTTCATTCGTCCACAGCTCCTGGTATTCTCCACGCTTGAGCCTCGCTTGAGCTGATATGTTATTCGTGAAATTTTCTTATAGGGTGATATCAACTTCACATTCATTAGCAATGAAGTGCGGCATTGTCATTTGGAGTAAATCAGAAGTGAGTTTTCATATCATTATACAATTGCTTCAAATAATCAACATGCACTGTTAGGTCAGTCATCAAACATCTCGGTGGATATATTTGCTAAATTTTCTGTGATTTTGCAAAATTAGCCTTGTGGCCCCGGAAAATATCTCATGGCCTCCAAAGGGGTCATATGGCCCAAGTTCAGAAACCTTGATGTAAGCTTTTCATTTAACATCCCAAACGAATTTTTTTCTTTTTTCAGTTTTTTTTTCTGTTTATCGAATCCTTCTTTTTCTGTTTATTGAATCCTTCTTTTTTCTGTTTTTTTTTCTGTTTATTGAATACATTTTCTGTTTTTTGCTTAATGAATCCTTCTTTTTTTTCTGTTTTTTTGTTTATTGAATCATTCCATTTTCTATCATTTCTGTTTATAGAATCTTTCTTTTTTCTGTGTTTTTCCTGTTTATTGAATACTTCTTTTTCTGCTTTTTCTATTTACTGAATTCTTTTTTCTATTCTATTCTTGTTTATTGAATCCTTCTTTTTCTGTTTTTTTTGTTTATTGAATACTTTTTTTTTGTTTATTGAATTCTTCTTTTTTCTGTTTTTTCTGTTTATTGAATCCTTGTTTTTCTGTTTTTACCTGTTTATTTAAACTTTCTATTTTCTATCCTTTCTGTTTATTCTTTTTTCTGTTTTTTCTGTTTACTGAATCATTCCATTTTCTATCATTTCGGTTTATCGAATCCTTCTTTTTTCTGTTTTTCTTTTTACTCAATACTTCTTTTTTTTTTTTTTTTCTGTCTATTGAATTCTTTTGTCTGTTTTTTTCTGTTTATTGAATACTTCTTTTTCTGCTTTTTCTATTTGCTGAATTCTTTTTTCTATTTTATTCTTGTTTATTGAATCCTTCTTTTTCTGTTTTTTTTTTTGTTTATTGAATTCTTCTTTTTCTGTTTATTTTCAGTTTATTTTCTGTTTATGGTATACTTTTTCTGTATTTTTTTCTGTTTATTGAATCCTTCTTTTTCTGATTCTTTTCTGTTTATTGAATACATTTTTTTGTTTATTGAATTCTTCTTTTTTCTGTTTTTCTGTTTATTGAATCCTTGTTTTTTCTGTTTTTACCTGTTTATTTAAACTTTCTATTTCCTATCGTTTCTGTTTATTCTTTTTCTGTTTTTTTTTCTGTTTATTAAATACATTTTCTGTTTTTTGCTTAATGAATCCTTCTTTTTCTGTTTTTCTGTTTAATGAATCATTCCATTTTCTATCATTTATGCTTATCGAATCTTTCTTTTTTCTGTGTTTTTTTCTTTTTATTGAATACTTCTTTTTTGTTTTTTTCTGTTTATTGAATCCTTTTTTCTACTTTTTCTATTTACTGAATTTTGTTTTCTATTTTATTCTTGTTTATTGAATCCTTCTTTTTCTGTTTTTTTTCTGTTTATTGAATACATTTTTTTTGTTTATTGAATTCTTCTTTGTTCTGTTTTTTTCTGTTTATTAAGTCCTTGTTTTTCCTTTTTTTTCTGTATATTAAGTCCTTGTTTTTCTGTTTTTACCTGTTTATTTAAACTTTCTATTTTCTATCGTTTCTGTTTATTGAATCCTTCTTTTTTTCTGTTTTTATTTCCTGTTTATTGAATCCTTATTTTTCTCGATTTTTCTCTCCGAATGTTGAAAACACAATTCCTATTCTTTTTTTTTTCTTTTAACAAAAGTATTTTCTTAACAAAAGTGCTCTACCCCGACAAAAAAAAAAAAAAAAAAAAATAAAAATAAAAATAAATAAATAAAATACCCTTCTTCCCTTCTCTTCTAAACGAGTTCCAAAAATGCCTTAAAGGTCATCATACCTAGCATTTCCTGGCAATAATGAACGATCGTCTTTTTGCAAAATCAGAATCAATATACAGATATGATTAACGAGGTGAAGAAGAGAATAAGACTTCATATCATGGTGCCTATATCATCACGCTCAGGCAGACATTACCGATATTGCAATAAACCTAAATAAGGCCTCATATCTAGAGCACCGAGTGATTATCGAAAGGAAGAATAACTAATAGTATACAAGACTTGTCAAAAAATCACAGCGAAACGCGTGCGCTCACATATACAGAGAGCGCAAAAGTCGGTATACAGTAATGAAAAATAAAACGCGCGCATTAAACGTATCATATTGATAATGTTTGTTTGACATCATGGGTAATTTAATGGCGAAATTTCATTTTCTTGCGAGCATTACTAATTTTATTAAAAAACAATATAATGCAGCTAAATTTTCTTTTCTTTTAATAAAATGTATTTCTAGTAATTTTTTTCAAAAGTTTATTGTTGGTATTTTTACTATAAAAATATACTTTTGTACTTCGTTATGCTTGACACCAGTTTGGGGGTTAGATATTTGCCCATTGCTGGGACCATAACAGGTGCTACCAACCCGGGATGAGGGTGAACCTTGTAGTAACAACAATGAAGAGGTGGTTCCACGCTCCTCAAAACCAGCAATTCCCTGATCAGGGGCGTTGCTGCTGGATGTAGTTTATCGTCATACCCAGGACGATGTATTGATTATATAAACACATCAATGTGTCCTGTCGACTGGGGCTTCATAATACGCCAACTACGTCTCTGCAGAAAGGTACCCCCATAATGAGGTGTCAAACCTTGGGTATGAAGATAAGTTACATCCAGCAGTAAAACTCCTGATTCACGTGGAACTACTTCTTAATTCCTGGTGTTTCTGGGTCTCCCCTGATCTGGAGTGGTAGCACCTGTTTGGGTCCCAGCTATAGGCAAATATTTAAACCCAAAACTAGGGTAAAAAAACTGAAAGTGTAAAAAAAATTTATTGCTGGTATTTTTTTTCCGAAAAAATAAAAATCTCGGCATTAAGCAACCCATTGAGGTTGATATGCCGTAAAAGAAAACAAAATTATATCAATAATAACATATCACCGTACTGTATACCTACTTTTGCACCCCATATATATATATATATATATATATATATATATATATATATATATATATATTAGGTTGGTGCAAAAATAATGACGTAATAATGTCGATTTTGACGTTAAAAAATACGTCAAAAAACGACATTATTACGTCATTATTTTTGCACCATCCTAATATATATATACATATAAAAATAGATAGATAGATAAACCTGCTGAGCCAGACAAACCTACCCAGGTTTCCCCTAAGCGGATCGTCAGGGAAAGTTACATAAAATATTCAATAAAAATAATGTAAAACTTACTTACTGTTGCATATCTAATGTAAGCTGGAATGACCAATCAAAATACAAGTATATGAGAATCCCCCAAAAATTGACAACGAACTTTGGTTATAATAATTAATTAATGCTTTAATGCTAGAGTTAGACTAAAATAGATTTAATTCTAACCAATTAATATAAAATTTTTCTATAAAATTCAAAATTACCAATTCTGAATTTTAAATTTACTCCGTATTAAGTTTAAAAAATTATAAAATTATTTAAGGGGAAACTGAGGAAAAAATATATGTTTTGTTATTTATTTTGTTTTTATTGAAAGGCCGAAACACACACACACACATATATATATATATATATATATATATATATATATATATATATATATATATATATATATATATATATATATATATATATATATATATAACAACTTAAAAGAGACTGTTTGACCAACACAAGGAATGTTAAAAGATTCATGTTAAAAAGGTAAAAAAATAAAAAAAACAAATGAAAACTACAGACAAAAGTTCATTTTCTCCATCAAGACATTCATTTCTGTAGTTTAGTGCTAGCAGCAAGCAGAAATATTTCTTCTCCCAATGATGGCCATTTCGGCCGAAACTAGTCGAGGAATCTAAACGGAATAATAATAAAAAAAACGAAAGAATATTAATCTACAACCCAGTGTGTCTGAGGATTTTAATTTTTTAATTTTTATTGTTCAAAATATATATATATATATATATATATATATATATATATATATATATATATATATATTTATATATATATTCTTGAAAGGAATTTTTGTTCAACATTATTTCTTATTAATATAAACGTTATTTTTAGTGAGTACACGTCTTTAAGTAGGTGTTATTTTATTTTTTATTAAACAATGAAATTACTAACAACTCGACGAGGCTATCTATCTATCTATCTATCTATCTATCTATATATATATATATATATATATATATATATATATATATATATGCTCACATCTATCTATCTATCTATCTATCTATCTGTGCTTGTTTATATCTTTTATTTTACTAATTCTTATTCATCGTCTGTTTTTTACTTCTCATCCTGTCTTTCTCTCGCATTCAAATCTTATCCCACCGTTTCCCTACCCCCCCCCCACACACACACTCTATTTTTCTCTTTCCACATCTGCCTTGCGCCCCATCACTTTTAATCTGCTCTATCTTTGCCCCGTGTAAAATATGAATCAACCAGTTTAAATAAATAAATAAATAAATAAACAATCACATGTTTTGATATTTCCCTGATTAAAGAACAATAAAAAACAAGCATTTCGATTTCACAGTTTAAGGATTCACAATCGATCCGATTATGATCCTCACTGTTTTTTTTTTTTTGTTTTTTTTTCGATCTCCGTTCATAACAACGTGATAGGTGCAAATCTTGGTAACCGTGGCCTTTGAGATGTCAGCAGTTTAGGGTGGATTATACTTATGACGCGGTCTTTTCAGCTGAAGGCCATACCACTTAGAGCGCAGACTGGTAACGACTGCAGTGTATTATTTTCGTATTATCTTCTTATTGTTTTAAATTTAGCAACGGCCTTTATTCAGCTCACATATTAGCATTTGATTGTATTATTTATTTAAGTATATTACCATAAAAGTGTTTCCTGAAGTTATTAAATGAAACATTGATGTTGATTTTAATGAAGCGCTGATTCATACAATTCGGTTGGTTCTTTCCCCGGCTTTCCAGGTCTTTAATCACTTCTCCGACAATTAATTTGGGAAAAACGTTTCATTTTCAGACGAGTTTTTTTTTTTTTTTAAATTTGATTTTAATATAGCAAATAAAAAACTAAGACACCTTAAAATATACAAACGGTGGCTAAAAACCTCTACGAGACGTATGAGATGACAATTAGACTCGTTTTAAACTCAGAAGGGAAATTTGAAATGAATCAAGATCGACGTATAAAAACGTTTTGTAGCTGGTTTTTGAACGATATGTATTGGACGTTTTTATTCGTCTATGTGTAAAAATACACTTTCGGTAAAAACGTATATAGAAGAAGGGGAGGGGTTGAAGCTATGAGATGAAATGGCTTTTATTAATTCCTTACACTAGTCGAACGGACTGAGAAAAATAAGTTGCAACAGCATGGCCCGACGTTGCCGGTGCTTCATTCAAAAATCGTACAACTCATACAGCAATCGCTATCACTTGACTTAAAATATTTTTGCCGTGCTGATGTTGCTACATGCCTTACTTCTTGCCTATCTCACACTGCGAATTTTTTCGAAGCTCTATACTAAATATTAAATCTGTTACGAAAAAAGAACTAAACAAAATGAACACAAAACGATCAGCTTTAAAAAAAAGGACTCATAATATCTATCTATCTATCTATCTATCTATCTATCTATTTCACTTCGATATCTATCTATCTATCTATCTATCTATCTAATTCACTTCGATATCTATCTATCTATCTATCTATCTAATTCACTTCGATATCTATCTATCTATCTATCTAATTCACTTCGATATCTATCTATCTATCTATCTATCTATCTATCTATCTAATTCACTTCGATATCTATCTATCTATCTATCTATCTATCTATCTATCTAATTCACTTCGATATCTATCTATCTATCTATCTATCTATCTATCTATCTATCTCTTCAGTATCTATCCATCTCTCATTCTCTTTAGTATCTATCTATCTTTCTATCTATCTATCTATCTATCTATCTATCTATCTATCTATCTATTTCGCATTCTCTTCCGTATCTATCTATCTATCTATCTATCTATCTATCTATCTATCTGATTCTCTTCAGTATCTGTCTGTCTGTCTCTCTCTCTCTCGTTATCTATCTGATATAGCTGTCATGCAATGACGTCCAACTCGTTACGAATTACCTAAAATCTCAGCTTCTCAGCACACATTTTCTCAAATCACTGTTGAAATACGACTTCCCGCGCATAAAGTATAGAAGATAGATTGATACTAAAGAAAGTGTATAAAGAATTGTCTTCTTAAAGGAGACAATTCTTCATCAGATCTGATGGACTGGCGCTACAGTATCAGAACCAAAGTACTGTAACAAGAAGTCAAAAACAGATCACTGGAAGAGCTTCAAGAGCAGCAATGACTAAAACGGATAGCCCGTTTAACTCGAAGGGAGAAAAATAAAATTAGTACTAGAAAGATTGATAACTTAAAATATGATTAAACCTATATCCAGAAAACCTTGTGTAATGCTCCCGGATCGGTCAATTAATGTCCAATGTTTCCCGTATGGAAACGGTTATTTTGACAATTGGCTTTTATCATTAGCCGTCTAGTAGGTCTCAAGTTCATACCACTATCTCAAATGCAAAAGATTCTTGAAAAATGAATATTTCATACTATTGTAAATGCCGCTTTCCTAAGTGTTGGGGTTACCAAGGTAAATTGTGTTTTCTTGAAACGATTAATGTTCCTGCGTGTTGAAGAGCATCTAACATTTATACATTTTTTAAAAATCAAGGAAAAACAATGGAAAACCGATTTGTGTTTCAATGATAAAATATATATTAAAATCAACACCAAATACAAGGTAATTTTTGTAATGTGTGAATAAGGAGAAAAAAGTATTTTCCCTGTATCTGTTAGTTGAAAATAGTGATATTTAAATAAGCAAGTTTTCTGAATAGAATGTTCAGAGTTCTTTGTTAAAATAGAATGTGTATTCAGAAGATCGTACAGTTGTGTGTTTTGTAACTAACAGAGTTGTTGCAATTTGGCTTGTTCACAAAGAACTGATGGTGAATGATATTCAAGTTCTGTGTCTGTGTGTGTGCGTGCGGAGTGAGTAGAATGAATAATCTGTGTAGACGCGTGTGAGTAGTTGAGTTCTACTGTCTTCAACTGTCTTCTACTCTACTGTTTAATTTGGGAATGAATTCGGACTTATATTACTATCGGTAGGCTCCCAGCACAAACGCGGGATAAATTTTGAAAGAACACGAAAAATATCTGATTGGATGAAAAATTAACCAATCGGTGATTTTATAACAAAAGCATGTTTGTGAGTTAACGTTAGGAAAAATTCAGTGTGGTGAATGCGATCAGTAAATTGTCCTGGGATATTTAGTATTTATTATTTGACCATTCACAATTGAGAAAAATGTAGGCGTGGCAAACATAGTAGTAATCACTACACTATCACTCACGGACGTTTTGTTTTGTTTGTTTTAACGGCATATCAAGTCCTTCTGGGTTATTTAATGCCGAAAATTGTGAGCTTTGAAGTCATAAAAATATGATATATGTTATTCTGCTTTCACAGTTGAGTACATGGTAGATGATAGCCCGCTTTTGTTGCATATACATGATTGTGTGGTTATTAGAGGCGGTGATAGGTGTGTTTTATATTGTATATTTTTAAATACAGATTAATTTATTTAAGAAGTTGTAGGATATTGTATAGATATAAAGAAAATGAAAGATTTCTTCATATGAAGGATTTCTTTCGTGTTGCTTAGTGTGTTGGTTGATTTTGTTTAGCGGCATATCAACACCTCTATGGGTTATTTAATTCTAAAATCGAAATATTTTGAACGCAACTGCATACCTACAACTACCGATAAAATGTATTGCGAACTATTTTATTATAAAATGTGTTGTTGGTTATTTTGTTTTTAATATCTATTGTTGCTCATTTTACTATAAATATATGTTTTTTATACTTTCATAGTGTTTTGTTTTGTTTGGAAGTTCACTATTTGCCTATAGCCGAGACCCTAACCGGTGCTACTGCCCTGGGTCATGGCGCACCCGGGAACAACAGCAATTAAGATTAGGTTCCAAAGCTCCTCAAACCTCCAATCTCCTAATCAAAGGCCTAACTGCCGTATGTAATTTCACGCCATACCCAGGACTAGCTAGTACCAGACTTCTACTTTCCTGCAATCGTAAATAAATATGTTTTACGGCTTATCAACCTTTTGCAGGTTATTTAAAGACAGATGAAAATTGGGCCGGGTAAGATGATAGTGGTATTATTAATACGTCTCACTAATTGGTGGAATCATACTTTCCCCAAGTATATGCGTATATAACTAATAAACTCGACACTCCAATTAACAATTTCGAGCCATTATGCATGAAACTAACCACAAATCTAATCTTACAGCATCTGGTATTCCCAGGCCGTCACCCATCTAGGTACTAAACAGGCTTGACGTTGCTTAACTTCGGTGATCGGATGGGATTGCTATTAGCTTTTTATGTAGATTTAACCACCATCAATGAGAAGCTTTCAAATCGGTGGATGACGACCAGTATGGATTGTATTTGAATCTTTGTTTAACGGCATACCAACACCTTAATGGGTCATTTAATGTCGAAATGTAATTTTCTTGGTAGTTTGGAAGTAATAAATATATATGTTTTTCTGCTTTCGCAGTTGAATACATGGTAGATGATACGCAGATTTTGTGCATGTATATGTTTGTGGGGACATGATTACTAGATGGGGGGTGATATGTGTGGTTTATCTTGTAGTTTTGTTGAAGTTATAGGTTGGAATAAAGTTTGATTCCTTTAAGAAATTGTAGTACAGGGTAGTCCAAAAGTCTTGATGTAATTATCTATTTCAGATGGCTGACACGAGCTCCTAGAGTTTGGAAGAGAGGCTGCTTGCAAGTGCAGGAACGATATGAGTATATACATCAGTTGAAGGACGTCGTTTGGAGAGCCTTTGTAACATTCAACAAAGCAGTTTCGTAAAATATCACTCAGGACATGGCGCCGCATGATTTTGTGCCACGTAAATGATAGTGTTCATAGAGACCTTCTCCATGTGTGACATCGTCAATGAAAGTGAATAAAAGGAATCCAGTACATGTGCTTTGTATTGTTCTTTCATTGTTTTCATTACTTTTTCGTAAGGGGATGACAGGAGACGGGACTGTAGATTAAAGGCGAAAGTATGTTTTTCTCCATGACAACATGACAAGAACAATAAGAACCGCAGCGTACTGCACCCGACACCCCTACCCCACCCAAGCGGGGGTAGTAAGCCTGGGTATTGCTTTGTGATTCTCACTATCTTATCAACATTTGCTTCTTTTCTACCTACATGTATATAAGTTACAAATTAAACTAAGCTACTCTGAAGCTAGGTAAAAATATTTTTAAAAAAATCAAGCCTTGGGCCACTTAACTGGAATTTTACTAATGTATTAGTAATTTCCGTTTTGGGTAACCAGATGTAATGATGAACGTAACATTCCAACTAATAACCATACTAATCGTAGGTAGCAGTTAAGAATAAATTGTGTCCGTTGTCACTGCCAGCGTACACAGTACAGGGTGGTTCGAAAGTCTAATATAATTTTCTATTTCAACGCTCTGTCGGGTATTATCCAAGAGAGATTTACACATGAACGATAGCAGAATATTCATCTGCTGAAGGACGTCGTTCGGAGAACGTTTGCAACATTCAACAAAGCACAGCTTCGTAAAATATCACTCAGGACATGACACCGCATGATTTTGTGTCACGAAAATGATGGTGTTCATACAGACCTTCTCCATGTGTGACATCGTCAATGAAAGTGAATAAAAGGAATCCAGTACATGTGCTTTGTATTGTTTTCATTACTTTTTTGTAAGGGGATGACAGGAGACGGGACTGTAGATTAAAGAGGAAAATATGTTTTTTTCTCTATGACAACAAAACAAGAACAGTAAGAACAGGAGTGTACAGCATCCGACAACCCACCCAACCCGACCGGGGGTGGTAAGCCTGGGTAGTGCTTTGTGACACTCAGTATCATCAACATTTGCTTCTTTTCTACGCGACTCTGAAGCTAGTTAAAAATATATAAAAAAAAAAAAATCAAGCCTCGGGCCACTTAATGTATAATCCGCTTAGTAAGTATTTTTTTTTAACAGAAATACACTAAAACTAAAGCCTTGTCGGCTGGGGCTTTAGAATACGCCGACTGCACCTCTGTAGAGGGGTAAGACCCCCCAATGAGGCGTCCTGGGTATGACGTTAAATTTCATCCAACATCAAGGCCTCTGATCTGGAGGTTTTGAAGAGCGTGGAACCACCTCTTAATTGCTGGTGTTCCCAGGTCCACCTTGACCCGGGGTGGTAGCACCTGTTACGGTCCCATCTATGGGTAAATAGTGAATTGCTAGTTTTCCAGGTTTTGCTCACGTCCTGGGTATGGCGGTAAACTACATCCGCGTCCTGGGTATGGCGATAAACTGCATCCAACAGCAAGGTCTCAGATAATGTTTTCAGAAAAATAATGTTGCCAGTTCTAAGTTTTTGAAACAATAATGTTGCCAGCTCTAAGTTTTTTTTTGAAACAATAATGTTGCCAGCTCTACGTTTTTTTTTTTTGATCAATAATGTTGACAGCTCTAAGTTTTTTTTTGAAACAATAATGTTGCCAGCTCTACGTTTTTGAAACAATAATGTTGCCAGCTATACGTTTTTTATTCCATACAAAATAGGCATTTAAAATTCATATAAACTGGATTTGGCATTAAATAACCCACAGTGGTTGATATGCCATAAAACCCAAACAAACAAACTAAAACTAAGCCATAGTTGTACCTAGTTGTCAATTTCATAGTACCCTTAAATTTACGTGGTTGATATACCAAGGAGAAAAGACACGTCACGCCGGTGGGAAAGTGGCTGTAGTCGAGATGCCAGGTCAGGACCGATAACATTACATACCCTTCTTTGGATGTTGAGATATATAGCAGGAACACCAGACAAGAAATGACTGTGGTATTCAATGTACGGACGAATGGTAGATTTAAAAAAAAAATATGTAATACAGATTATGACTAGAAAAAATTATCTGCCAAGGAACCGTGAACTAATTTTCCCTGCAGCAATTGATTCGCTATAATCAATTCATTTCGTATCAGGGGAAAACCTAAGAGTAGGAAGGCGCAACGTGTCCCTTTTCTAATAAGGAAGCTTATAAATTTCAACCGCTTACCTGGTCGGTCATCGAATGCCAAACGCTGTCATTAATTATCGCATTTGGTCAGTCATTTTATGAATTTATTTATAGCGACAATCTAAATTCTCTAATGAAGTATCGTTTTCTTTAAGATACAGTAAATCCCCGGTTTACGACATTACCGACTTACGACGATTCGTAAATACGACACAATTTCCATTAACCTTGTGTTTCGACTTACATCGTTTTCCCTTCAATTTAAGGCAGCGTGGCCCAGTTCGCTCTCTTTCGTTTGTGTTGCTTTTGTGGAAACATATTACCTTTCATTATGTCTCCCAAATATAATATAACCCCTTCCGATGGTGCTTCGATGAAAAGTAGTCATCACCGTGGAAGTTAAATTCGACATTGTTAAACGCTCTGAAAACGGAGAAACAGTGACAAACATTGGCCGGTTGCTTGGCGTCAGTCGTTCGACTGTCGCTTAAATCATGTACATATGTGTTGACCATGTTCACCATAGTCTATGAATATAGAATGCAGCGCAGTGGAAGCCTGCTGGGCTCATAACCTCTGTTGACCATGTTCACCATAGTCTATGAATATAGAATACAGCGCAGTGGAAGCCTGCTGGGCTCATAACCTCTGTTGACCATGTTCACCATAGTCTATGAATATAGAATACAGCGCAGTGGAAGCCTGCTGGGCTCCTAACCTCTGTTGACCATGTTCACCATAGTCTATGAATATAGAATACAGCGCAGTGGAAGCCTGCTGGGCTCATAACCTCTGTTGACCATGTTCACCATAGTCTATGAATATAGAATACAGCGCAGTGGAAGCCTGCTGGGCTCATAACCTCTGTTGACCATGTTCACCATAGTCTATGAATATAGAATACAGCGCAGTGGAAGCCTGCTGGGCTCCTAACCTCTGTTGACCATGTTCACCATAGTCTATGAATATAGAATACAGCGCAGTGGAAGCCTGCTGGGCTCATAACCTCTGTTGACCATGTTCACCATAGTCTATGAATATAGAATACAGCGCAGTGGAAGCCTGCTGGGCTCATAACCTCTGTTGACCATGTTCACCATAGTCTATGAATATAGAATGCAGCGCAGTGGAAGCCTGCTGGGCGCATAACCTCTGTTGACCATGTTCACCATAGTCTATGAATATAGAATACAGCGCAGTGGAAACCTGCTGGGCTCATAACCTCTGTTGACCATGTTCACCATAGTCTATGAATATAGAATACAGCGCAGTGGAAGCCTGCTGGGCTCATAACCTCTGTTGACCATGTTCACCATAGTCTATGAATATAGAATACAGCGCATTGGAAGCCTGCTGGGCTCATAACCTCTGTTGACCATGTTCACCATAGTCTATGAATATAGAATACAGCGCAGTGGAAGCCTGCTGGGCTCATAACCTCTGTTGACCATGTTCACCATAGTCTATGAATATAGAATACAGCGCAGTGGAAGCCTGCTGGGCTCATAACCTCTGTTGACCATGTTCACCATAGTCTATGAATATAGAATGCAGCGCAGTGGAAGCCTGCTGGACTCATAACCTCTGTTGACCATGTTCACCATAGTCTATTAACATAGAATACAGCGCAGTACGTAATCTGTTCAATGAAACAAGGTTAAAGATTAACACTCACGAGACAGACACTCTACTGAATCTGACTATATCGCCAATACCACCAGCAGCTGTTCCGTAATTATTCAGTCTTCGATATCAAAGGCTGCGAGTGAATATTCGGGAAAAACATGGCTGCCTTTATACACGTCGCATTGAATATTTTGAGCCTTCTGATTGGCTAACCCTTCTATTGGTGAACTATAAAATGAGTCAGCTCATTTTGGCTGGCTCACTAGTACACCTGGGTACCCAAAAATTCCAACAACGTGTGAGCATAATGAGTTTCTCTGTAAGAGATAAGGACATTTTCTTATTAATAAGATATAAGTTGGTGAATTCCCCATAAAAATGATTGTTTTTGATTCTTCCTCAAATTTGCTTCTGCTTCCAAGTACTGCAAGAGGGACAAACACGCGCTTAATTAAACGCGGTGGTAGCCTCAAAAAAAAAAAAAAAAAAGAAAAGAAAAAAAGCGGTGTGTTGGTAACTTAAAATACAACCCGATTACTGACCTCTCACCCTCCACGACTAAATGAACAGTCTCTTCTTCTCAATTGGTATTCCATAGTTCATATAAACACTATTGTTTTGGCATTTTATATTAATAATTCTGACGAAGCACAGATTCTCTGGACACAAACTTCATCACAGATTATTTTTCTTATCTATAAACATAATTCTATACTACTACAATTGTTAATATTTCGAGTGACTATTGCTATCTGCCACACTATGAGTTGGTGAATTCCCTATAAAAATTTTCGTGAGTGATGTAAGTGCGTGTTCACGGAAACTTGTCACGACGCATCGTAGAAACGGAATTCTGTCGTAAGTCCAGGACCCCCTGTATTTAGAAGTGAATTTTTATAGCTCCTGGATGGTAATGTCTAATTTAAGAAAAAAAAAACTTAATCGGTTCCACACGATATAATTAAATTAACCCTTTTACATTATTAATGTTTGCAGCTTGGATCCCACACTTCCGCTTTGTGAAGGTGGAAAATAACAGATTTTTTTAAAGGTCGATTAAACTATTTGCCTAGCTGGGAACAATTAAACTCCAAGAAATTTCATTACGAATTGATTTTCGAAAAAAGAAAATTAGAAATCTTATTCAAGCGTCAAGATTGTTTAATAGTGTAGAAAGCAATAAAGATGTCAAGTGAAGAATTTTGTTCTGTGACGTTCATCTTTAAAAACACGATAAAAAAAAACGAGAAAATGATTGAAATTGAATAAATGCGAAATCCCTGTATCGTAAATTTTGTGATGTCAACGAACACTCGTTGCCACTTTTGTGTTGTCAACGAATAATCGTTGTCACTTTCGTAATGCTCGTTGTAGTAGAGACTTTGTAATCGTAGATACAACTATAGTAACGCCGTTGAAACAATACTGGTGTCAGACGCCTTCGAATAACACTCGCACTAATAGTACTTGCTCGATAATACTCGCTCGACAAGTAACCCGTATAGTGATCCGAATAGAGAAATAGTATAGTGAATAGAATAGAGAATAGCGGCCCGTATAGTAATAGAGGATAGATTAGAAATAGCGACCCGTATAGTAATAGAGGATGGAGTAGAAATATCTTTTGTAATGCCAACGAATACTCGTTGTCACTTTCCTAATGATCGTTGTAGTAGAGACTTTGTAATCGCAGATACAATTATAGTAACGTCGTTGGACAATGCTGGTGTCATACGCCTTCGAATATCACTCGAACTAATAGTACTTGCCGCACGATTAGTAACCCGTATAGTGATCTGAATAGAGAAATAGTATAGTGAATAGAGTAGAGAATAGCGGTCCGTATAGTAATAGGGTATAATGTAGAAATGGAGATCAGAATAGTAATAGACACTAGACTAGAAATGGCGATCCGTATAGTATAGGGGATAGACTAGAAATAGCGATCGTTTCGACTTCACGCTACTTTTCATATATGTGGGTTTCCTCTATGGTCACGTGGTATAATTAATTCAATAGTGGAATCTGTTGGAAGTTTTGGGTAGCCTGGTGTACTAGTGAGCCAGCCAAAATGAGCTGACTCATTTTAGAGTCCACCAATAGAAGGGTTAACCAATCAGAAGGCTTAAAATATTCAATGCGGCGTGTATAAAAGCGGCCATGTTTTTCCCGAATATTCACTGGCAGCCTTTGATATCGAAGACTGAAGAATTACGGAACAGCTGCTGGTGGTATTGGCGATATAGTCAGATTCAGTAGAGTGTCTAACTCGTGAGTGTTAATCTTTAACCTTGTTTCATTGAACAGATTACGTACTGCGCTGTATTCTATATTCATAGACTATGCTGAACATCGCACGTGTTTGATCACTGGCAATCTGTTCAAACTCAAGTGTTGGCAGCGACACTTAATCCTATATAACAGTAAATAAGTAAAAAAAATAAGCTGAAGCGTTCAAGACAATGACTACTGAAGACTCCTAGCTCTTTCCTAAATGAATGATATGCACATATCTAGCTCAGTAGTCATACGACACAGGAACGGTCTGCGAAGATGTATTTTTTACGGCTTATCAGCACTTTGAAGGTTATTTAAAGCATGGGAATATTTTTAGATCAAAGTTATCAATATTTTTTTTATTCAAAAATGTATTCTTGACTTTATGCCTTTTTTTTCAAATAAATTAAAGAAAGCCAAGCAGAGAATTTAGAACCTAAATTTATTAGAAACAAAGAAAAGAGTTCTAAACTGCGATGTAATATGAATCCTTCCGATATGGTACTGAAAAAATTCCTCATCAGTGAAGGGGATATTTCAGTCAACAGACTTATGCTTCTATAGAAAGATACTGAGAATTACATGGACGGAACATGTAAGAAATGAGGAAGTTTTAAGGAATTTGGAAAGAAAATAGACATTTATACTTAAAATCAGAAAGAAACATTTGACAATTTGTTGTGGAGTGAATAAGACACACCCGTTTACATTGATGTCCTCATCTTTGCAGTCATATTCACGACATTTCGACCGTTATACGCCGCGACCTTCTTCAGGTGACTGGAATTTCGAACTGAACCCTTTATTTCATCCACGGGGGTAGATTGTTTTAGATTCACTCTACTCTCCAGGTTTTTGTTCACAACTGCCGTAGCCAGCCGTAGCCAGCCTTAGCGATTCTGGAACTCTGAAGCGGGTGCACACGTTGGGGGGGGGGAGTGCACGGGTGGGGGCGGGATTTTCAGATTTAGCTAAACTCTCGAAATATTTAGAACTTATAAAATTAATGTCACAATAATCATTTTTTTACATCACTGCTGTAGCCAGGTATTGTACGCACAAATCTTTGGGTCAAGTCACTTGATCTAACCAACGCTTTTATTTACTGGGCCATTAGTGCATCAATTTTTGAAACTTAACGTCTCAGTAATAATTTTTACCAGTGCTCATACTGCAATTTTTTGTTGTTAATTATTGCTTTTTTTTTCTAGTACTCCGTATTACAGGTTCCCATTTCTGTGCAGTGACTTGAACCAAAGGGTTGTAAGTTCAATACCTGGCTACGGCAGTGGTGAACAAAAAACATGGAGAAATGAATTAAAGGGAGATAACTGAGACATCTGGAAGGGTCATGGCATGTGGAAGTAGAAAATCTAATCCGGTGGGCGAAATTCTAATAACCTGAAGAATGCCGGAGATTACAGTGGCTGAAACGTCGTGAATAAAGACGAGGACAACAATCCGAATAATATAAATAATTACAATACCTCATCTCATAAATATAAACAAATACACACCTGGTAACACAAATAAACAAGGCAAGACGCCTGAAGTAAAGAACGCAAGGTGAGTCAAGAAAAGCCCGTAAGTGGCATTCGAGGAGAATTTCTAGAGACGTCACGGCGAGTAGCCGAAGCGAGACATGATATTATAAACGCTAGGAGCGAGTTATAAGAGATTTCTAGGGCATAGAATATTGAAAGAGTGTTTGTAGAATATAACACTTACAGGACATAGTGGAGACAAGAAAGAAACGGCGAGTAACCTAACCTAACCTCTTCGTGTAAATGGATGGTAGAACAAGAACTGGGAGATATAGCATCAAGATAAACTCTACAATGGATAGGACCTTTTCGAAAGCCATGATCATCAACAATCTGAACGGACACAGGATGTAGGAAAATATAGACAGATATTCTGGTACTAATATATTACATTGGTGCAAAAATAGTGACGTAATAATGTCGTTTTTTGACGTATTTTTTAACGTCAAAAAACGACATTATTGCGTCATTATTTTTGCACCAACCTAATATATATATATATATATATATATATATATATATATATATATATATATATATAAATATAGATAACTAGACTCGTTTCGAAAAACCCTCGAATTTTTGATTTGCAAATAATCAAATCAATCTCGAGGGAAAAAAAAGGTTTTAAAAAAAGAAAAAGCTATAAACATTAACTACTGTCGAACAAATCGCACAGATGCAGGTCTGAAGCCCAAAGAAAAAACCCGATACGAGTAGACAACTAACTAACAAAAGAGCTCAATACAATCGTAGAGCAGACCTAGATACACCTATGAGCCAGACAAACCTACCTAGGTTTCACCTAAACGGATCGTCAGGGAAAGTATGGGCATACTTTCCCTGACGATCCGTTTAGGTGAAACCTAGGTAGGTTTGTCTGGCTCACTAGGTGTATCTATCTATCTATCTATCTATCTATCTATATATATATATATATATATATATATAATCAAATAAATAAATATAAATAAATGTGCATGCAAATGTTCACACACACACACACACACACATATATATATATATATATATATATATATATATATATATAGTGGGCTATGATAGCCACCCTTGATTACAGCAATTTTGGCATGTGTAATAACGTATCTTTTTTTTTCAGACAATACCGTGTTAGTATCAAGCTATTCTAATCTATGAACGATAGTTGACTTATATTTTGCAATGAAAGTTCGCAGAAGTAAGGAAACTGGCGAATTTCAACGAGGGCCAATAAAAGGATGGCACCAGTGTGGCAAGTCAGATAGAGAAATTGCTAGGTTTTTCCAGGTTAATCATCAAACGGTTAATAATATTGTCAAGAAATTTAATGAAGAAGTGTGGAACAACGTTCAGGAAGATCAAACATCGTGTTTGACCGAACGAAAAGGGCACTGAAGAGAGAAGTCATCAGAAACCGTCGTCAGAGCGTCAAAGATGCCGCCAAAAGCACGGAAATGTCGCCATATGTGGTGAGAAAGACTGAAAGAAGAGTCGCAAGAAAGAAGCCCCTGATTTTCAGAGGTTAACAGGAACAGGCGCATGGATTGGGCGAGGGAATTTGAGAACAAAGATTATTAATTTTGGCAGTCTGTAATTTGTTCAGATGAAAGTAAATTGTGTCAATATTCGAATTCGAGACAGGTTTACGTTTGGAGAAATCAGAATGAGACTTGGAACACTGAATGTCTGCAGGCAACCGTGAAACATGGAGGGATTGGAGTAATGGTGTGGGGCGCTGTCTGGTTTGGAAGTAAATCTGAGCTGGTTCTTGTTGACGAGCGGTTGAATGGTCTAAAATACTGTCAAATATTAGATAAAGGCCTACTACTCCCAGTATTTGAAACCAATCAGATTGACAAGAATGTCTACCTTTTCCAAGAAGATGGAGCAACATGTCATTCGAGCAAAGTAGAAAGGCCTGGAAAGAATCGCAAGGAATTAAGTCACTGCTATGGGTAGACCAAAATCCTAGCATGAATCCAATAGAACATGTTTGGAAGCACCTTGACCGAAGACTTCGAGAGCGTGCAACCAAAATCATGTCAGTAGCAACCCTTAATGAAACATTTCTAAAGTATTTGTAAAATATGGCTCAGACGATTGTTGATGACTTGATCAAAACCATGAAAAATCGAATACAAGCACTGAAACTAGCAAATGGAGGACCTACTCCATACTAGCTCCAAATACTGTTTGTTTATATTACATAAGGATTACGTAATTAAATTTTGAAATTGGATGTAATTTATTTCTCCTGGCTAAAATCTTTTCTTAGGCAACTGTACACGCAGTTAATAATAACACTGGCGAACAAATTTCAATTTTGTGTCTGTTGAACTAGATATTTTACTATTAATAAATTAAGCTAAAAATATAGACGTTTATAATTTTCTCGTGTGTTCTTGTTTTCTGCAGAATATTCGAGAGGAACAACTAAAATATATAAAATCAAGTCGTTTCCGGACTTAATCAGCTAGTTCAATCAATCAGATAAATTTTGGCATTAACATAATTTTGATTTGGCTTATGATTTAGTAAGTAATTTTGTCACCGTGATTTAAGAGTTGATTTAATTAGTCGTAGTATATATTGTCCCCGTGATCCCGCTTATTTGCATAGATTGTAAGAACCTATTCGATAATAAGTTCCTATCTAAACCAATTTCGACGGTCCACAAATAAGAACATTAATTATAGCGTGAAATTTTCTTAATGTCATGAATGAAAGCGAAAAAAAAAAAATGTCTGATTCTCACTCGTGGACTTGATAGAAAACATTCTAAGCAATTACGAAGAAATGGTCAAAAATCGTGATGGACTTCAAAGGGTTACGTCGAAATATGAGTGTGAAATTGCCTTTTTAGGAATAGCCATCTTGACCAATTTCTAAATAGAGAGATTCCACCAATATATCAAAATCATGGACAATGATACCAAGGCCGCTGGCATGCCAACATTTAATGGCTGATTACTGCTGGTTCTTGAAAAGAGACATGACATTAACAAGCAAATACGCTAGAAAGTCTTTTAAGAGAATTTTTTTGTCACAGTGAAAGGTTCATGTGTTTGTTTACATTTTATATCATTTCTATCGCTATAATGGAATTTCAAACCACAATAAATTACATGATAACGATAGAAACAGAAACGGCTTGTAATCATGAAAGTTGAAAAAAAAATTGACGAATTGGATCGTGATTACGATTCCAATGTAATAAATTATAACCATGGAATATTAGCGTTTGAGCCTTATATATATATATATATATATATATATATATATATATATATATATATATATGTGTGTGTGTGTGTGTGTGTGTGTGTGTGTGTGTGTGTGTGCTATATTATGGGATAAAGTACTCAATATCAGAGATAGAGCGTGCGTAAATATAAAAGTGAACATAGAAGTCAACACTTAGAGGCGACAGTCTGTTTCATGCTAGATGCAATATAGGTGGCCTGACGAATTAAGTTATGTATACATCTGTGAGGAAATAGCCAAGCATTCGTTGCTATATGGGAGATTAGATACTAAATAACATCACTATGTTGTTTGTTTCGAACGAAGTTATCTCGTAACAGTCTGTTTAAACTCTGGAAGACATATTTCATTGTTCTAATGCGCCTTCGGATCTCTGTCTCACAATTTCCGAGGTCTCTTGCCAAACAATTCACATTGTCTGTGCTTGCGTTATTCTGATGCCTTTCATTTGAATCTGATACATTGTGCTGTCACACTTGCTTCTATCTTAAAGTTAAAAGTCAGCGCTTGCTTCTCGCTTACCTTTTACTCCCTTTTCTAGGAGTTCTCGCTGTGTAATTCTTCAACTACGCATTTTATGCCGTTAGGATTACCTCCACTGATAATAAATCTTGGTTGTTCTTCTAGACCTCTTAGGTTTGCTTCCCTCTATAGAATGGATAAATATGGTGGAAAACGCATCTTTTAGGCTTAGTCCTATTTTTACGTACTTGCTCAGATCGTTTTCAAGAAGAGGTTTTGTTCCAAATAACGGATAAAAAGAAACAACAAAAAACTGACTCCTATTTATATTCTAAATCCATCGCAACCATAGTATATTTGGCAGACAACCAATGTACATATGACAGGCAACAATGTTATACATAAAACGTAACCAGTGGGTATATACTAGGCAACCATACTATATATGATGGGCAACCATTGCACATATGACAGACATTTTGCATATGGCAGGCAAACATTTTAGATATGACAGGCAAACTTTGTACATATGAAAGATAACCATTGCACATATGAGAGACAACCATTTTACATATGATAGGCAATCACTGCACATATGACAAACAACCATTACACATGTGACAGGCAACCATTGCATATATGGGCAACGACTTTATATATGGCATATAAACATTGTACATATGGCAGGAAATCCTTTCAGATATGGTAGGCAACCATTGCTCATATAGTAGTCAGTCATTGTAAATAGACAGTCATTGCAAATATGACTGGCAACCTTTGTATATATGACAAAAACCATTGTACATATCATTGTTAACCTGATAGGAAACCATTGTTCATATGACAGACAATCATTGCACATATGAGAAGCAACCATTGTAAATAGACAGTCATTGCAAATATGGCTGGCAACCATTGTACATATCGCAAATAACCATTGTAAATATGACTGGTAATCACTGTTCACCTGATAGGAAACCATTGTTCATATGACAGACAATCATTTTACATATGATATGCAGTCATGAACAAAGACAGAGCCATCACGAACGTTTGTTTTGATCTTTGTAAGGTTCTAACGGGATGACATGCTGGAAAAATATGAAATTAATTTCTGAACAATCTCTGGCATTTCGGAGGAAATAATCATTAAAATTAAAAGGAAAAAATCTTAAAAAAAGAAAAACCTTATAAATTATCAATGAGCCAAACTTAATTCACCAACCGACCACAAAAAATAAATAAATAAATAAATAAAATAGAAATAATGCAAAATTTAATCCCACAATGTTTCAAAAAGCAGATCAAGTTGGATTTGAAAGCATTTCTAACCTTTCAAATGACTGGCCTGAAAAGGTCCGGGTGACATTCATCGACGTAAATGTGAAATGCTTAAAATAATTACTTTTAGATTTTTTAATCTGTTTAAAAGGCAAAAATTCTGGAATAGATTTTAATTAAAATGATGACAAAGGATTTCAAAGAGGCTTTCAAAATATGTAAGATTTTATTAAATAAATCAATGTTTCACAATAAATTTGGTACTAACCTAACGATATCGGTAAATATTTCGCGAGCATATATATATATATATATATATATATATATATATATATGGAAAAGGTTCAAGAGAAAAATGTTTATTTTACAAAAAGAGAGAAACCGCAAATGTTTTTGGTTATAATGCGGATTTATTTTTTTAGTGTGTGTGTGCATATATATATATATATATATATATATATATATATATAATGCGGTTCTCCAGAGCAAATACATATATTAATTACTGCATATATGCGTACCTATGTTTTTGACGTGCGACTATACTTTCACTGTGTGGCG
>OZ010575.1:73675867-73705867 GCA_963932145.1 Acanthosepion lycidas | reverse complement strand
TTTTTTTGTATGAATGATTCATGAATATATAAATGTTTATATACAAACAACACTTTTGGACGGAAGATGATCTAACAAGGTGGAATAAAGTTTTCGTGTGAAGCGTTTCGTCTCTGAGGACTTCATCAGGACAGGCTTATTTACGTTGATGCGACTACGCATGAATGAGCCACACAGGGAATTTTATATCGTGAAAATAATTTTGAAATGTGTTTTTGGTATACAATCCAGCCAAATATCGTTTAGATTCTTTTTCTTCTCGTTTCCATTATGCTTCTTATAAAATAACCCACATCGTGATAATAGTAGATACGCCAAGAATGGAGAAACGTTATTGAAAGCTGGATGCAAATTTACTGTGGCCGTAATAGCGATTAAAGCACTTTCATCTTATTGAAATGTTTTATCTTTTATTTAGAGTACCATTTTTATGTCAAATATGGTCAGTCTCCCTCTGGTAAACAAACGATTCGTTTTGTGTGTTGTTTTTTTAAAAATATCTCCTTTGTGTTCATATAATCTTTCATCTAAACTTCTTGAGGTTTCACTAATATATACATACATATATATATATATATATATATATATATATATATATATATATTAGTTTGGTGCAAAAATGATGACGGTTTTTGACGTATTGTTTATATATATATGAAGAACTTGGTAATCCGTACGGGTAATCCCAAGGAGGATGAAATCCTGAAAGTTCAATGTAAATCCAGAGCAAATATTTTAATGAAAAACAAAAAAAAAAAAAAATTTTGGAAGTGCTATCTGATGATCCGGCGTCCTTTAAAAGGGCTCTGGTGAAAAAAATTATTATAATGGTACCTTAAAGTGGTCTGTTTTTCTTTAATATATATATATATATATATATATATATATATATATATATATATATATATATATATATATGTGATAAAAAGTCTGAAACACTAATATTCCATGGTCATAATTTATTCCATTGGAATCGTAAATACAATACAATTCATCAGACCTACAAATTCAAAAAGAAAACAGAAAAAACAACTCCGGGAATAAAAAATAAAATTTAGTGAGAGTGTATGCATGAGAGTGTGTGACAAATGTTAGAGTAAATGAAAGCTATAGGGAGGGGTAACAGACGAGAGAAGAACAGGAAGGTCTAAAGATGAAGGGGGGGATTAAAATTTAACAGAGAGAAGTTTTATAAGAGGGGAGTCAAAGACGGTTTAAGTGAGAGAAATATGAATATACTCAGATGTCTACTACATTAGGATACATTTTGTGGTGACATACACACACAATAGACGATATAATCTTAAAGATCAGAAGATGAGAGAGAGAGAGAGAGAGAGAGGAAAAGAAAAGAAAAAGGGGTGGGGGGAGAGAGATGGGGTGGGGGGAACTAAAACGGAAGGGCATTTACTGAAATGGCCGCTGTGTAATCAAGAAAATTTGACAAAAATAATATCGACTACAGGTTACAATTCAAATATATACAAATATATATGTATGTGTATGTATGTATGTATGTATATATATATTTATATATTTTAGATATATGATTGCATATGTATGTGTATATTTACCACTAATATTATTAGGTTGGTGCAAAAATAATGACGTAATAATGTCGTTTTTTGACGTATTTTTTAACGTCAAATACGACATTATTACGTCATTATTTTTGCACCAACCTAATATCTATCTATCTATCTATCTATCTATCTATATATATATATATACATATAATTTATTCGAAAATTATAATATGAATATATTATAAAATCACTACAAAAATAGCCATTTTGTTTCCACACTTCTGGTATCTTATCAAGTAGTGGTGTTGAATGTAGAATGAAGGGTTTTAAAAGGTTCAAATCGAACAAACACGCGTCGCTAGCGGAAACCCTGTTACATATGCTGCAATGGGCAATCAAAATTTATTCCGTATACACCAATCCTATACTTGGGTATATATATCTAAGACATTTTTATGTTTATACTTTCTTTTTATATATATACATATTTAAATAAATGCTCTGTTTATAATAAACAGTATTAACGACATTTACCGGCCTGAATGTCCGAGAAAGTTTCATACATTTAGATACGCATTGAGCAGATATGAATGTATGAGAGAAAATCATGGAGAATTGTAGTTTAAAAACAGTAAAATCAACCTTGCTAAACGAAATGTTCCTCTATGGCTCAATCGGTAAAAGCACGTCAGCCTATATGACGGTTCCATATAGGATACAAGTTCGATTCCTGTCGGAGAACATATATTTTCTATGTAAATTTCTCCGACGTACAGGCCGGTAAATGTTGTTAATACTGTTTATTAAAAACAGAGCATTTATTTAATATTTGTATCTATGAAAAAAACGTATAAGTATACAATTGTCTTTAAAAAATTCTCCATTTCATTTCGGTGGAGTAATGGATAGCCTTGGATGCCAACTGGTGTAGGAGAAGGACAACTCTGAATTCAAAACCTGCGGAGGGTCGTTTGGGGACCTTGTGGCATTCGGTGCATCAGGTCTCTGTATTCGGCCCTTCAGAAAGTGTGGATGGTCCTGCACGAAACCTTCACCAGTATAATCAAATCTCGTGTGCTGTTGTCGGGCTGTCGGTTTCCTGGGAACTGATCCGCTTGACCCTCATACGTCGAATTCGACGGGAGAGTCGATCATATATATATATATATTATGTGCATGTATATAAATATATATACGTGAAATTTATATATATATATATATATTATTTATATATTATAGATGCGTAGGCACTTATTGGAAAGTGCTGAATATCACTGATAGAGTTAAAATATTTTGTTGGATTTATGTGAATTTGTGATCCTGGGTTTCACGCTATTTGCGATCATCAGACAAACTCCAAATAGCGTGAACCCCAGGGTCACAAACTCACATCAATTTAACTATATATATATATATATATATATATATATATATATATATATATATATATATATATATATATATAGAGAGAGAGAGAGAGAGAGAGAGAGAGAGAGAGAAAGAGATAGAAAGTGACATAGACAGAAAGATAGATATATGGCTGTTGAACAATTACTGTTGAAGTAACTTTGAAACGCGCTAAGGGAAAATAATAATTTAGATCAAGATTGCAGTCCTCCAGAGAACCAACATCTTTTCTTCAGCGAGGGTTGTGAGAAGTGTGAGACGTCTTGTTGACACCATATCTTAAGAATATCACATTAAGAATAAAATTTCCCTTATGTATTTGAAGTTGCGATACCAACTTATTAAAAAAAAAAAAACAAAAAAAAAAGAAACATTTAAATGTTTGCTTCACTTTCAGACGCATTCAATGTCAGTAATTTTCAGGAAAGTTTGACCACACATGTGATATACCTACATTTTTCAATATACTCAAATTCTGCCTTTGTTTTTAAGCAAATAAGCGAAGAATAAATATATTGATACCTACCTATGTAACTATATCTATAATTCTGAAAATGTGTGTGTATGTATGTGTGTGATCGGATGTTGTTTATGTATATCTACAGTTTTCATCTGATTTTGATAAAAAAATTTTCTTTGATCGATAACTATATGAGGGTTTCGTATAGAATACAGATTCGATTCCGGTCGGAGGACGCATATTTTCTATGAAAATTTCTCTGACATTCAGCCCGTAAATATTGTTTATTATAAACAGAGCATTTAATTAAATATTTGCATCTATAAAATGAACGAATAAATATTAAAAATGTCTTTTAAAAATTCTCGGACTTTGTCCATTTCATAATATATATATATATATATATATATATATATATATATATATAATATGCATGTATCCTGTGCCGGTTTTGAGTCCAAATTTTTGGCGACAACGGCTCTCCACTACTTCCTGTTCTTTATAACTCTCAGTAACGTTATGCTATTTCCTATCTGTTCTTGGATATATATCTTTCATAAAATGTTTAATATCAATAAATAGTTTAAATTATTACAATAATATTATTTATTACTATACAGCTAAATTTATAAAATTAATTATATATGTATATCTATATTTCTCAAAATATGTGTGTGTGTGTGTGTGATCGGATGTTGTTTATGCGTTTCCACAGTTTTCATCAGAGTTTGGAGATTTTTTGTTTGATAGATAATTCTTCAGTGACGGTTTTGAGTCGAAATTGTTTGTGACAATGGCTCTCCACTATTTCCTGTCCGTTATAACTCTCTGCCACGTTTTACTATTAACTGTTATTGGAGATATAGCTTCATGTCTCGCACCTCCCGTCTGTGGAATTCCCTTCCTATTATTTATTTCCCTGATAGCTATAAGCTCCAACTATTCAAATTGACATCTCTAGATGCCCTGAACTATCTCCTGTCCTTCTCTTCATCCTTTCCTCCATCACACCTCTTTACTCTCGCTCCCACTCTGTAATCCCCCTGCGTACTAGTGGCATCCCGCCTTGCTTTGGGTGAAATGCTTAAAAAAAAAAACTATCATGAAAGCTTTAATAAAATAGATAGTTTAAATTATTACAATATTATTATTATTATTATACCGTTCTCTTTTCAATTCCCACCATTCAAATTGTTAAACAAGCCCCATTTGGGGATTTGCCTCAGCTGCACTCAAATTTCGTTGCTAATATTGTTTTTCGGGTGGGCTGACTTTAAAATTAAACTGCTCCAATTGAACGGCAAAAATTCCTAGTAATGAAAGACTCGGTCGAAGTCGGGTTATACCGCTAGTATATGGGATGAAACACAAACGCGACAACCTTTATAAACAAGAAGAGAAAATATATGGTCATCAGCAAAAAAAAAAAAAGATTAGTCCAACATGTTAATTACAAATTGGGATCTCAAAATCAAGCAAGTGCAAAGGTTTAAATATCTAGTTTTATCGGAGGATGGAAAATGAAACATTGAAATTCGAAGGGACATTGGAATAACGAAAGACGCCTCCCAACAGCTAAGCAAAGTATCAGGAAACAGGAAAATCTCGTTAGAAACAAATAAAGTAGTACTTATGCAACGTCAGACTTTGGAGATGGCACTGAATCCTAGAAAATCACCTCACAGATTAAGAAGAGACTTGAGGCAACAAAAATTTGATTCTAAACAAGGATGCTGACAATGCCATTTTAGAGAAAATGGAAAAAGAAAGGATACTTATACTTGGCATCAGAGACATTTGAAATTTCTAGGACACCTAATGAGGAAAGAGGGCTTAGAAAATTTAACGCTCAGAGGACATATTAAAGAGGGACAGAGGAAAGCAGACCTTCCGAGTTTGGTTGGTAGAACAAGGAAATTTACTAAGAGCTACTAGGCACAGGAAATTGTGGAGAACCATGATCGCCCACGTCCTAAAGGGACATGGCACATAGAAGATTCTTCCTCGATTTGATTTTTTAGGGCTTATCAACCTTTTGGAGGTAATTTAAAACACGTAAATATTTTTTGGATTGATAATGATGAATGGCAGATACAATTACTACCATTTAACACATAGCTGGAGGACGAGAGGTGGATTTATAAAGGTCATTTGCGTGCAAGTGAATATAACAAACCCGGCTGGAATTGGAAATCGGATCTACGATTTTAAATTCTGAGCCGTCAGACATTTTACCCCCGTACCTGATATTCCGGAGCAGTTACTAATCTAGACACTGACCAGGCTCGACTTTGCTTAACTTCTTGGATCCGGCGAGAAAAGACAACAGACTCCTAGTTGCATAAAAATATCTTTTAATTTAATCGAGTTCACTCCAGGAAAGGCAGTAAAGCCACTAAGACGCAAGGTGGTTACTGGATGGAGATGGATTCGAAAACAGAAAAATTACTAAGAAGAGAGAAAAAAAAAAGAAGAGTAACCAGGAGTAGAGCCGATAGCAACTAGAAATGCATTTACGTTTTTGCAGATAACATTTGGCTGGAAATCATATAGCCGGAAGGGAGTTTCACAAGCGGGAAGGGCGAGAGAAGAAACTATCAGCATAGAACTTACGATGGAATCTAACCAACTCAAAATGATGAGATCTTGACGCCAGTATCTGTCTATATTTCTGAAATGAGATATTATGTACACTATGTACATTATTCGGACTATTAACCTCATCTTTGTCGCCATATTTATTACAACGTTTCGGTCGTTGTACGCTCCGGCCTTCTTCAGGTGCTTGGAATGTCGAACTGAACCCTTTATTTCGCTCGCTGGGGTAGACTTTTCTAGTTCCACGTGCTATGGATGTCAGTTATCAGTTATCTCCAAGCTCTCCACTGACTTAACCAGGTACTGAACTCACAACTCTTTGGGTCCTGAAGAAGGCCGGAGCGTACTTCGGCCGAAACGTAGTGATAAATATGCTAACAAAGATGATTTCCCAAAGATATTAACACGTAAGTGAATTTAGTGAACTCGACTGGAATTTGAACTCGGCTCTCCGATTCCTCAATCCGAACCGCTATCCATTACTCAAACATCTCAAATGAAGCACCGATATTTTATATGGAGTGCTTGAAAAACTCACGGTACTAGTTCTGTGACAATGCCTCGCAGGTCGGTTTATAAAGACACATTTCGGAAATTCAGGCAGGAACAAAATATTAAGTTAATTAACTCATCATTTTAATTAACCCGAGCGGAACATCACATGGAAATCTACCGACAAGCTCAGAATATTTGCTTTGGTTTGTTTTACGGCATATCAACCTCAACGGGTAATTTAATGCCGACAAAATTTTTATTATTGGTAATAGTTTTTTTTTTCAAAAATCTATTTCTGGTAAAAATTTTTTCTTCATTTCGGGTAATTTTCCTTCAAATATATATTGCTGGTAATATTTTTTTTCAAAAATGTATTGCTGGTAAACTATTTACCCATCGCTGGGACCCTAACAGGTGTTACAGCCCCGAGTCAGGGTGGACCTGGGAACACCAGCAATTAAGAGGTGGTTCCTCCTTCCTCAAAACCTTCCGATCAAAGGCCTTACTGTTGGACGTATAGTTTATCGTCATACCCAGAACATGGATGTAGTTTATCGTCATACCCAGGACGCGGATATAGTTTATCGTCATACCAAGAACATGGATGTAGTTTATCGTCATACCCAGGACGCGGATATAGTTTATCGTCATACCCTGAACGAAAGGATATTTGAACAAGTCGGATAAAGCATTGTTGCCGGTGTGCTTTGTAAACTAGTTTGAGTAAACATCAGGCCTGAGACTACGTCGAAAGAGATGGTGGAAACTGGGTACTTTTGTTAATGTTTAAGTTACCGGAATATCTGGGTAGCATGTCGTATGATAAAATGTTTTCAAGGCAAAATGCCGGGGACAAAAATCTTCGTGCTGATAATCGGAGACTCGGTTATCGTTCCTGGAGTCGAGACATACAAAGGTCTACAAACGAGTCTGTCTTTTCAGTATATTTTGTGTGAGCTGGATTTGGGGCAATTGGGTGGGAGTTTGAGTGGATAATCCTCTTTAAATCATGGATTAACCATGACCTTATTACATTTCTAATCTCATTTCATTTTTCTAACACGATCCTCTGTTGTAGACCTGTTCGTTTCTTTCTCACTCGGTTAAAAAGTTTATTTTTTCTTGCTCTTTTTTCCCCAACAGGTCCTTCCGCCTTTTTTTTAAAATGCAAAACATTGCATGCGCCAATGACACTCTGCATTTATCGGTGGTTAGGATCAAAGTGTAGTATCTGCGCTTTGTGAGCTGCCGGGTCGGGTGTCTGTCGTACTCTCTGCTTGCAGAGAGGAACCCGGACGAAGCTCCGCCGAAGGGTAGGGTTTCGTTGGGGGAGGTTGACGGAACTGGCACGCCTCGGCGGGTTTGGATGGTTATTTATTTTTGGCTGGGCCTACGGGCTCGGAGATACCCACATTAAAAAGGCCTTGTGCCACATTCGATCCCCGTGTGTGGATTGATAAATACCATCTATCAGATCATCCCATAAGTTCTGTCCGAATTTTGAATAAAGAAAACAAGTGACCAAATGTTACATTTAATTACAGATTCAATCAACAATGTATTTTCCCTGATTATCTATGACTTCCTTCCATCTATTAACAAGCTTACTAATTACTGTAAAATTCTTTTGGCTTTGATTCGAAGAACTCACAAATGTCAGTTTTAACCTCTTCCTGTCTTGCAAAAGCTGTTTCATCCAAATGATTCTGTAAGCTCCGAAACAAATGGTAGTCTGAAGGAGCAAGATCGGGAGAATAAGGTGGATGAAGAATTTTCTCCCAAGTTCTTCGATCTTTTGTGACGTGATTCTTGCTGTATAGGTTCGCGAATTGTCCTGATGAAACATCACCCCTTTTCGATTCACTAGAGCAGGTCTTTTTTTTCCTCAAAGCTTGGTTCAAACGCTCTAATTGCTGGCAGTATATTTGAGCAATAATTGTTGCATTAGGTAGTAAGAATTCAAAGTGGATTATTCCTTGGTGATCCCACCAGATTGAAAGAAGAACCTTTTGCTTATGAAGTTCCCTTCTCGGCTGTGTCTGGGCTCCTTCCTCTTTACCAAGTCACTGTCTACAACGCTTAACATTTCGATAAAAGATCCATTTTTCGTCGCCAGTCACAAGTCTATCCAAAAAAGGTGAAACAAGCTGGCGAGAATGGAGAGAAGACCAGATGTCAACTCGGGATTTGAGGTTGTTTTCAGACAATTCATGAGGCACCATTTTCCAAGTTTAGGAACTTTTCCAAGTTGTTGAAGATGACGATGAACAATTGTATGATTTGAACTGAGAACCACTGCCAATTCCTCAACTGATAAAGCAGGATTTTCTTCAAGGTCTGCTTCAAGAAGCTTTTCATCAAACTCAACTGGACGTCCGGTTCGATCTTCATCTTTAAGGGTGAAATCTCCACCTCTTAATTTTGCAAACCATCTTCTGCAAGTTCTTTCATTCACACATTCCTCTCCATAAACTGAGTGAATGTTTCTAACCGCTTCGGCTGCTGAGTTTCCTTTCTTGAACTCATAAAGCATCAAATGATTCTTGGGTACTTCAATGTTACCAGGGTTTTAATCAAACAAAATTTAATTTTATTGTTCTCTGAAATAAAATTTGATCAGTTTAAATGCATCTAAACATAAAAATAATGTTCAGCTCCATTAGACATTATAAAATACTCTTTAAATTTCGTTCATTTTTAACAAAAAGATAAAATTCGGACAGAACTTATGGGATGACCTGATACATCTATGGTCAAAAGAATTATTTATATACAAAGTTTTGAGGACATGTCTTCTGATAACTTTAACTCTTTTTTTTCTAAAGCGTGTTCTCGTTCTTGTTTCATTTCAAATGTGTAGTCACTCACATCATACCAGTAGAAATAGCCTCGTGTTCAGTCAGTTATGTCCCATGTGTGATACACGCTTAGGTAATCATGTATCTTTCAATACATGACTGTCGAGTCAGATTTTTTTCCCGCAGTAGGTTGCCATTTCTATCTGCGGTAGACCAATTGCCATCCAAAGCTATAGAACCCAGTCTGTCCTGCTACTTACCCATAGCTGGGGTGTGAAGAAGAGGACCCATACCTTTCCCGAGGATATTATGACGTAAGTTAATGTAATGGATTCGATTGGAATTCGAACTCGGCTCTCCGATTCCTCAATCCGAGCCGCTACTTACATTGAGCATTACTCCATCGTGTTCACAGGAATAATATATATATATAAATGAAAACTACCGACATCTATGGTTTCGACGAGGGTCACTTCACTCTATGGATTAACAGTATTTTAATGCATATATTATGTCTCTAGTGACGGATGTCACCATTAATCGCTTTAATATTTCTGATTGATTCAATGTGTGATTATTTCTTTGTATGTAAATTATATGCTGCCTAGTGTTTTAGGTTTATAAAAAACAATTGATCCGCAGTACAGAAAAATTCCTATAAAAAAAAATACTACTAAGACATTACACTACATAATTGAACTATATGCTTAGTTCATGCTATTATAAACTGAATACACTTGTAAAATAGAATTTGTGGATTTAACACATCACAAGAAATATTTAAATAAAATTCTCACTTAAAATTTTGAAAAACTTAGCGTTGCGTTTTTGCACGTTCCGAAAATTGTTCCTAACCGTCATTAATAGCAGATATTCAAAAAACATCTTTCGGTCGACAAACAAGTATTTCGTCTACAAGATTTTGATTTTATAAGGAAAAAAAACACATGCCTGATGATGAATAGAGGACTATTCGTAAGTACAAGCATTTTAACATCAAATAAACTGAAAACTACAGACATCAATGGTTTCGACGAGGATCACTTCACTCTATGGATTAACAGTATTTTAATGCATATATTATGTTTCTAGTGACGGATGTCACCATTAATGGCATTAATATTTTTGATTGATTCTATGTGTGATTAATTCTTTGTATATATATATATATATATATATATATATATATATATATATATATATATATATATATATATATATATAGGAATGATGGTAAAAGCATATTAAATTGTAAAGTAAAATCATACAATTAATTTATTTTTGTGTTTTGGCATGGGGGTATTTTTGGTTACACGTATTTTAAAAGTTGATAAAAAGAAAACAGTCATTTCGTATTATGACACGCAATATCCCGAAGAGAGAAGCTAGACGTCTTGACTTTTCAACGGCCGTTAGCGAAGGGACTAAATTCAGCGTCTTTTGGCGCGAAGTCGGTTTTCAGGCAAAAAATGTTTTTGTTGCATCCTGGGAGAACTTTTCTTTTTTCTTTTTGCGTTTATTTAATTTATTTTAAACAAATTTCTGATGTTATTTGTTTAATTTGATTTTTATTTATGATATTCATTATTATTATTATTATTATTATTATTATTATTATTATTATTATTATTATTATTATTATTATTTTATATATCTACTAGCCGAATTACCCGCGTTTTGGTGGGTGTCATACATGTTTTTGTAAGAAAATTATGACTGATTTTATATGATTGTTATAATTTAAGGAGAAAAATGATGCATTTCAATATTACTCAATGATTCTGCCGATGTGACCTTCATCTTCTGGCTTTCTCCCTCTATATTTTGGATAGGAATCATTTTCTTATTCAAATGTAAATTTTATTTAAATCAAAGGGAAATAAAATCAGTGGGGAAGAGGATTGTGTCCCCCCCCACCGGGATCGCTTTTTGATCAAAATGAAATATACTTATCCAAGTACCTTAGGAGTCATTCCCTTGTTTAAATTTAAACTTAATTTATATCGAAAGAAAAAAAAAATAGTGGGGTTGTGTGACCCCCACCCTGGATCTCCTTTTGACCAAAATGAAATATACTTATCCAAGTATTTTAGGAGTCATTCCCTTGTTCAAATTTGAATTTAATTTATATATTAGGTTGGCGCAAAAATAATGTCGTTTTCTCACATATGTTACTTTTAGATATGATTTCTGAATTAATTCATTGATATATATATAGCCATGTTATATATCATTTTGAAGCGCGTGTTTTCGCTCTATCGAATCGTGTTATTCGTTACCGTTCTCAATCTCTTCATTCATTTTTTTTCGCAGGCTTTTCGACAGCATAGATAAAATTCAAATCCGCACGATTTTCTTGTTCCAGTTCAAACTAGGCCGAAAAGCTGCCGAGACCAGCTCGTGATATCAATGATGCGTTTGGCCCAGGAACCACTAACGAACGTGTGGCAGAACGGTGGTTCAAGAAATTTCGTAATGGTGACGAGAGCCTCGAAGATGAAGACGGTCGCGGCCGGCCGACTGCGGTTGATAACGAACATTCGAAAGCCTTAATTGAAGCCGATCCTCGCAAAACCACACGAGGTCGACCACTCAACAGTCGTTCCCCATTTAAAGCAAATAGGGAAGTCAAAAAAGTTGGATAAATGTGTGAACGATAATCAAAAAAAATCGTCAAAAAACGATATTATTTTTGCACCAACCTAATAGAAAGGAAAAAAAAAACTAGTGGGGAGTAAATCCTAGGACTAGTTCGATAACAAACAGACAGACAGAGGCATATCAATAACTTATGAGTCATTCAAGGTACAGGTTTAATTATTGAGAGCATCAAAATCAAGCAAGTAAACAAATTTAATAGACAGACGATGAAAAATATAACGGAAATTCGAAGGTGCGCACGAATAGCTAAAGATGCCTTCCAGAAAATAAGCAACGTATTAAGAGATAAGAAAATATTGCTAGAAACAAAGATAGTTTGGAATGACTGATTTGTTTTTTTTACGGCCTATCAATCTTTTGCAGGTTATTTAAAACCAGAAAGTATTTTTAGATTGTAAGAACTTTTCCGTGACATCTGTTCTTCTTTACGGCAGCGAATGTTGGACGATTTCCTCAAAGATGAAGAAGAGTCTCGAGGCAACGGAGATGTGGTTCTACAGATGGATGCTAAGGATATCATGGCCCGAGCATGTGAGCGACGATGAGGTCTTAGTGAGGTTGCAAAGAAGGAGGAGGCTTATACTTAATATCAGGAAGAAGCAGCTGAAGTTTTTGGGACACCTAATGAGGAAGGAGGGACTGGAGAATCTGATACTCACGGGTCGAATAGAGGGAAAGAGAGACAAGGGAAATCAACGCGTGACATACCTGGCGGGCTTAAGAAAGTGGATGACAGAACTTGGTTTGGGGGAAGGAAGCAGAGGGAAAGAACTTGTTGAGAGGTGCAAGAGATAGAGGGAGGTGGATAGCCATGATCGCCTACGTCCTTGAAAGGACATGACACATAAGAAAAAAAAAACTTTTTGGAGATAATGATTGACCGATACAAATCTTACTAATTAACCCATTCCTGGGAGACGAGATGACGTGGATTGATAACTTCGCCAAGAGTAACTGTATATAACGAACCCGACCGGAATTGGAACACAGTTCACTGATTTCCAATTCCGACGTGTTAGCCATTATACTAGCCGCACATTAGAACATAATGCAACTGGTATTTCGAAACGGTCGCCCATCTCGGTATTTACCAGGTTTGACGTTGCTTAACTACGGTGATCGTACGAACATTTCTTTTGCGAGTGAATATTGCATTGACAATTTTCCTGGAGATAATGATCCCAATTTATAATTTTTCAATGATTTCTAGGAGGCTGAACAATTTATGCCAGCCACCTGAAAAAAGAAATACTGTTTTTTTAAGAAAAAAGTGTTTTTGAGTCAATGTTAATTTTTACAATTTATTGCCAAAATTTAAGTCGTCTATTTAATTCACAATTTTAATTTTTTTACTTTTTAAAGCCGAAATATATTTTTATTTTTTTTTTTTTGTTTTAGCTTTTTTTTTTGTTATTTTTTTTTAACTGCTGACCAAATTTTTCGGGTTATTCAAAGCCAGAATATATTTTTAGAATGTAAGAATTTTGGGGAGATAATAATGATTTACTGATTCAAGTTCAGCTAATTAACCTATATCTGTTGGGGGAGAAGATATAGATTCATACACTTCTCAAGTGAATCATCAGGAACCTATTCTCGTTACTGCCAAACGAAGAAAAATGGCGTGGTTTGGACACATTTACAAGGCACGACAGCCTGTGCAAAACCATCATGCAAGTCAACGTTAAAGGAGAGGGCGCCAACGCAAAACACTGCTTGGCCAATATCAAAGAAGGGGCAGGTGTGATTATCTCAGAAATTCTGATGGCTGCCGTTGATAGACCGTTGTGGAGAAAATACAGTGTGGCATCTGTATTCGGATCCCCGCTCCGATTACAAAAGTTAAAGAGATGATGATGATGATGATGAAGAGGATGAATCTAATGAACCTGACTGGAATTAGAACTCAGCTCTCCTATATCCAATTCCGAGACGTTATCTATTACACCAGCCGTACATCCAAGCTTACAGCGACTGCCATTCTGAAACGGTCAACCATCTCGATACTTACCAGGATCGACGTTGCTTCAGTGATCGTACGAACGTGATATGGCCTTACCCGTTAAAAACAAAAAAAATAGTACTTAAATGGCATGTAGTATCTAATCTCCCATATGGCAGTGAATATTGGACAATTTCCACATAGATGAAGAATTGTTTCTCCGGGGATTGGCTAAGGCAAAACGTATGGGCATTGACGGAAAGTAGTTAGGGAAATTATGCGAATATACGTCTTTATTGTCATATTCACGACGTTTAGGTCGTTGTACACTCCGACCTTCTTCAGGTGATTGGACACAAGGCCTATGTAAAAAAAAAAAAAGAAGCTTTGGTTGGATCTAGTGACTTGACTCAAACAGTTGTGAGTTCAATACCTGACTATTACAGTGGTGATCAAAAACTTAGAGAGTTGAGTTAAAGACACCCGGAAGAGGCATGACACGTGGAACTAGAACAATCTACCGCGGTGTCCGAAATAAAACGGTTCAGTTCGAAAATGCCAATCCCCTGACGAAGGCCGGGGCTTATAACTGCCGAAGCGTTGTGAATATGGCAATAAAGATGAGGACCATAGCCCGAGCAATGTAAATAATGTAAATAATTACAATACCTCATCTCAGAAATATAGATTGATGTAGTATATGGAAAATGTAACCTTCGCAGTGCGTAATGAACCTAAGAGAATAACTGGAGGATAACTGGAGGATAAGTGGAGGTAATCTCTTAAAAGTGTTTGTACGAATGGAGGACAGAAGAGGGATACAGTGGGAAAACTTCATGACAGCTAGAAAAGAAAGGAAATTATGATAAGCCAGGATTATCTCTATCCTGAAGGGATAATACACATAAAAGAAGATAATCTTTGATCGCTCAAGGCTAATTAGTGCGACACGAAGACTATTTTAATCCAATAAAAAAATATAATAATATTTATAATTACGATTTAATAATAAATTACTAGCGTAATCCGAGAAAATCTTGCGGCTTTCCTATTCGAATTATCTGCTACGTAGCGATATCTCAGCTGATATATTGTTAAATGAAAACATATGTGTGATGTTACCGAAATTGTTTCAGTCAGTTATTGCCTTTCTGACTAAAATTTGTGCCAAGACAAAAAAAAAAAAAAAAATTAAAAAAATAAACACGTCTTTTAGCTAATTTGGTGGTGCTGATTCCGATAATGACCTTAGTTTTTCATGGTTAGCTACCTTTTTTGCTGTACTGAAATTACTCATTTTGGGGGAAAAAGATAGATTTACGATCTTAGTTGATCACCAAATTTAATTAATTAAAAAAAAAAACTGTCAGTTTTCATTTAGCCCAAGCAATTTATGCCAGCCAGCTGAAATAAACTGTTTTCCCAAGAAAAAAAAGTGTTTTTGAGTCAAAATTTTAAAACAGAAGTACCAATTTTTTCCAATTTATCTCCAAAATTCAAATTAACAGATAACCTTTATTAGTAATACAATTTAGTAAACCCGATAATTAAGGTGACATAAAAAAAATAATGAAACCCTAAAATCTTCCGTTTGATATACATACATTATTTTCGCTTCACTACGGAAGGAAATCAAGCACATTAAGAGTATTTTGTTATCACAGTTAATAAGAAAGTCCAACATCCCATTTGAACGCGCCTATTCTATTGTACATGATACTGTTGGAGTATCAAAAGGGATTTAAATAACATTGAACAAGTCAGACAATCAAGAAAGAGAAAATGTTTATGTCTATAAAATATATATATATATATTTCTGCTTATTAAATGATCTGATGAAAATATTTGTTGTTCTTGGTATATTCAATCGTTTTTTTTTTCAAAGACTTAGATTGTTATTGCAAAAATATTTCCCAATAAGCGGAAAAGTATTTGGTTTAAATACAAATTGAGAGGTTTCTACGATTTTATTTTGAGAAATATTGCTATCGGATCAATAACATATATACAGAAAACCAATGAGAAAATGCTTATTTTTTCCCCCAAATTAGGTATTTCTGTACAGCAAAAATGGTAACTAACCAAGAAAAAGTAAGATCATTTTCAGATTCAGCACCCTCAAATTAGCTAAAAAAAAGAAAAAAAAAGAAAGAAAAAAGATATTTAGTGTTTTGACACCATTTCATTTTTTTTTTATCGACTAAGTGGACCTCACAAGAACCATGTCAAACAATCCTGACAAAGAAGCCATGAGTGTAGCCAGAACTTGGGTTCTTGATAAATTACATTTTAGATAAAGGCAAAGACGTCATGTGTATAACGACAAACTACCCCAAGCAGCAATGCCTTTGATCAGTAGATTGGGGATTTTGAAGAGCTTTGAACCACATTTTATTTGATGTTGTTGCCAAATTTACCCTGATCCGTGATATCACCAGTTAGAGTCTCTGATATAGGCAAATAGTAACCAATAAGAAACAAATGAATAGTACGTTTTTATAATAAAATGGCTAACTATACATTTTATAGCAAAATGACAATCAATGCAACACTAAAAACTACTTTGAATATACGATCTTTTAGCGCAAGAGGTCGTCGTCAGTGATGTCCTGATTTGGATCATTGGGCAGTTTCGGGTCTTTCAAACATCATACTGACCTCACTAAGTCGACCCCATCATAGCTGATCAGACTCTGATACGCCCTCTGAAAAATACTTGTAGACACTGACTTCTATAAATATACCCCGTTATCACGCATTTGATTGGAGGTTGACCAATAGCCAATCACGATAGAGGGAACTCTATTTAAGTTGTTTACGGGGAATTTTTCCTTTTTTTTTTTTTTTTTTTTTTTGAGTGGACACCCTTTCATCGGATACTTAGAAGGTAATTTTGTTTTCCGTCACCAACTAATAATTACTAATTGCAGAGATAATAAGAACAATTTGGCATATATATATATATATATATATAGTGTGTGTATTGTGTATTTAAGCAGCAATCCTTCATTTATACATGTTCCATTAAAAACAAAAGACAAAGTACTGCGATTCAGATTTTTATCTAATTTTTCTTGTGTTCAAACAAGTGTCTTCTTTTCTGGACACAGAGTGTGCAGAAACTGTCCAAATGCTCTGTGATTCCGAGCGTTTTCGGCTATGCTTTTAGCCATTACTAAGGATGATTTTATTTTTGCTTTCTAATTGGGTGCATAGGTTGTTTGCATGTTTCTAGAGTTATAGGGATGTTTTATTTTCCGAATACTGTTAGCACATTTTGGCCGTGTTCGTATTTAATATTATTGAGTGTTGGCTTTTTCTTTTTTTATTCCATTATTTTTAATCTTTTTTAGATGGGGATGAGGTTATTATGTTTGTATTTTCTTCTGGTATATTTCGGTTGGAGAAAATTCGGACATAATAACGTCATCCACATGTAAAAAGAATTCTCACTAACAATAAGGAGTGGAAGAATACAAATGGAGCAAAATAATACGTGATAAGACAATGGGATGCAAGGCAAAGCAAAGCAACTATAAGAAAACGTAAAAGGAAAATTTCACAAAATAGAAATGGTCGTCACGTGCAAGAGGCGGTACAAAAGTCGTTTTATCCTTATTTCAAGACAAGAAAGAAAAAAAAAAGACAAGTGGTAAGACAGGTAATTCTTCATTTTTAATGGTTAGAAAGAACTCCCCAGCATGCTGATAGATATATAGATTTGTCGATAAATTTGAATAAAGGGATTTTTAACCGCTATTCCCAGAGATTCCTGTCGGATTGAATGGAAAATGGTCCGATAGCCAAATTGAAGAGAGGTCTGATAGCCCATGCCTTAAAGAACTAAAAAAAAAAAAATTGTCATCATAAGTACTAATCACACATTGTGATGAGCTTTATCTACGTAAAATCTGTGGGATCTTAGTTTTTCTTTTCATTTTCTTTTTTTTCTTTTGTTTATTTTTCTTTGTTTATTTTTATAAAAATGATCAATGGAAAGTGTCATGAAGCCATTTCTGACTTTAGGGACTCGGAAGGAAATGTGTATTCAACAGAAATCAAAGGAAATAATAATAATAATAATAATAATAATAATAATAATAATAATAATAATAATTATCTGCACTGGAAAATCTGCAACTTCTACGGGAAGGTAACTGAAAGAAACTGGTACCAACACCACCCAGACCCGGTTACGGAGATAGGACCTGTTACAATTCTATGGGACTACACAATTCACACTGACAGAACAATCAAGGCCAACCGCCCAGATATTGTTATTAAAGACCACAAACAAAAACGGTGCCTCCTTATTGATATGGCAGTCCCTGCCGACTGCAATGTATCTTTGAAGATATTCAAAAAGCTGTCAAAATACAAGGAACTTGAAATAGAAATCTCGAAAATGTGGCATATGGGAACATCAACAATCCCTGTTGTAGTTGGAGCCCTAGGACTGGTTGGAAAAGATTGCAGTAGACTAATTGCAGGGATTCCTGGAAGCCCATGCCTCAAGGAGATACAAAAAATTGTTCTGACAAGTACAGCCCACACTTTACGAAGGGCTCTATCTATGTAATTATTTTATTTTATTTTATTTTTATTTTTATTTTTATTTATTTTTATTTTTTTTGTCAGTGAAAAGTGTCATGATGCCATTTCTAACCTTAGGTCTCTGGGTGGGACCCGGAAAGAAATGTGTAAACGCCAGAAAGCAAAGAAAATAAAAATAAAAAAAATAATAATAATAATAATCGAAATCTCAAAAATGTGGCACATGGGAACATCAACAATCCACGTTGTAGTTGGAGCCCTCGGATTGTTTGGAAAAGATTCCAGTAGACTCATTGAAGGGATTCCTGGAAGCCCATGCCTTAAAGAAATACAAAAAAAATTATTCTCACGAGTACAGCTCACACTTTACGTAGTGCTTTGTCTATGTAAAAAATTTTTTTTTCTTTTTTTTGTCAGTGGAAAATGTCATGATGCCATTTCTAAGATTAGGTCACATATTCCCCGAGATTAAAACCAAAAATTAGGAATAATTAAAAGAATACTCTTCTTTTCAATTGATTGATTTAGTTGGTTTTGTTTAGCGCCATATCAACACCTCTATGGGTTAGTGAGTGCTGAAATCTAAATATTTTGAACACAATTTTATGACTTCAAATAAATATATTTTGAACTCAAATGCATGTCTTCTGCAACAGAAAGATGTATTGCTGATCATTCCGCTGTAAATATGTATTTTTTATACTTTCATAGTGTTTTTTTGGGGGGTTCATTTGCCCATAGCTAGGACCCTAACTGGTGCTACCACCCCAGTCAGGATGGACCTGGAAAGAACAGCAATTAAGAAGTAGTCCACATTCTTCTAAAGCTCCAATCTTCCAGTCAGAGGCATTGTTGCCCGATATAGTTTATCGTCATACCCAGAACTCCTTTTCAAATTTGCCATCAAAACTTATAAAAATGTGTTTGCAAAACTGTTGCATCGTCGAGGTGGATGATAAACAGAGAAGAACGAATGCGTAATATATTTATTCAACAACTTACGGATGCGTACAAAACACACAGAACAATAAGTTACAAAACAATTAACAAGACAACTTACAAGGAATAAATGAGGGTCAAATGCTGTATCGCCAAACGAAGTAAGATCAGTCCGAATATTAATCAGCTTAGTATCAACTTATTAATCATCTGTTGAAGTCCTTAATCGAAGACTATTTAAGGCCATGAGCCAGGCCATCTAGTAGAGTGCTGAAGGGGTGCTAGCCACTCTACAACAAATATGTATATATTTAGAAAATGATGTTTACTTCAAAGAACTATATATTGCTATTGGAATATATATATATATATATATATATATATATATATATATATATATATATATATATATATATATATATGTGTGTCATGGGTCCTTACCTATAACTACAGAATGAACTCTTCCTAACACTATGTATACTACGCCTCTCAAGAGAGAGACTCGAATCAAGCCGAGCTTCTCGGCTTGACGGTCGAACTCTCTGCCTCTGAGCAGAGAGGAACCCGGACGAGGCTCCGCGCGAAGGGCAGAGTCTCGTTCGGGGAGGTTGACCAATCCGATCCCGTTAATACGGGTTCTACGGACATTTTTTGGCCGAGCCTACGGGCTCGGGAAACTCACGTTAAACTCGGCCTTGTGCCATATGCAACCCTCGTGGGGGGGTGGGGCTGGATACCGAATCAAGCCGAGTTTCTCAGCTTGACGGTTGAACTCTCTGCCTCTGAGCAGAGAGTAACCCGGACGAGGCTCCGCCGAAGGGCAGAGTCTCGTTCGGGGAGGTTGACCAACCCGATCCCGTTTATACGGGATCTACGGGCATTTTTTGGTCGAGCCTACGGGCTTGGGAAACCCATGGTAAACTCGGCCTTGTGCCACATGCAACTCTCGTGGGGGGTGGCTAGATACCGAATCGAGTCGAGCCGATAGTAGTTCACTCCAAACCAGACTGACAGTCATACTAACACCTTCCACATCTTGTATTATTATTTCGTGTAATATACCTTCGTTATTTCTAATCTTGTGATCGTGTTGTTCTTCCTTGGTCCTAACCTGGACCATAACACTAAGTCACTTTAATATCTATCTATCTATCTATCTATCTATCTGTCATGGGTCCTTACCTATAACTAAATTATATATATATATATATATATATATATATATATATATATATATATGTAAAGAGAAAGTGCTTAATAAAAGAAATGCACATTCGGGAAAAGTTAATAAAAATGTACTTTTTTGAGCTCGATAAAAAAAACTCGACGTCTATTATAAACACGGTTATACCCTACCATCTACTGATACTAAAATTGCAAAGAGTAAAGTTTATCTTCAGATGAAGGCATGCAAATGTGTTCAAAATATTTAGATTTCGGCGTTAAATAACTCATAATGTTTGATATACAAAATCAATGAAATAACCAGCATTCAAAATACACTTTCATAACATTAATCCATATAATATCCTACAATTACTTAAATCAAACTATATTCCAAAATATATCTTCAACATAAAACTGTTGTATCGTCGAGGTGAATGATAAACAGAGAAGAATGAGTGCTTAATTGAGCAACTTACGGATGCGTACAAAACACACAGTACAATAAGTTAGAAAACAATTAACAAGACAACTTAAAAGGAATAGATGAGGGTCAAATGCTGTATCGCCAAACGAAGTAAGATCAGTCCGAATATTAATCAGCTTAGTATCAACTTATTAATCAACTTATTAATTAAATTATTAATCAACTTTGAAGTCTTTAATCGTAAACTACTTAAAGCTATGAGTCAGGCCATCTGCTAGAGGGCTGAAGGGGTGTTAGCTACCCAGAACAAAAACTTTGAAATTCAGATAATGCTGCAATTGTTCATAATTATAATTATTTATATGACTATACCGAATTGCGTATTTGTGTGTGTTTGGGTCGGTTCGTTTGTTATGTGTGTGGGGGTTTTGGGAGGGTGTTCAGACTTCACGGCAAAATCATTCGATGTCTATAGAGGTCATCAAATGAGAGCAGTATGTCATTTCTAGCCCAATGAAGCAAGTTGTAACAGAATCGTGTGAGATATTGATTTCCCTGTGAAACACGAAAATATTTTTGACCTCACAACACGTAGGGCAGACAAAGATCAGATTCAGCCTCCGGGGTCAACAGAGGTCACTGGCGGGAGAATTCATTTTTGGCCTTTATTATCACTATCGAGTTTAAACAATTATATTGTCAGCAGTGGGCAGGTACGCAGTCGGAGTAAGGTGTGTTAATAAAGATGATAAGGGAGATGGTACTGTTTTTCTAAGTTCAGTGGTAGATTGGAATAGCATTTTTTTTATTTTCTCCGGGTCATAAAGTTTAAAATTTTCCACGTCTTGTTTGTAAAAGCTTTTCGAACACTGAAAAAGTATTCAGGAAAAAAAAAATTTTTTTTCGCGTAGTTACGTGTGGATAGCGGCTCGGATTCAAAAATCGGAGAGCCGAGTTCGAATTCCAGTCGAATCCATTACATTCACTTACGTGCTAATAGTATGAATCCTCTTCGACTCCCAGCTACGGATAAGTAGAAGACAGGCCTTGGATACCACCTACGGATAAGTAGAAGACAGGCCTTGGATACCAGCTACGGGTAAGTAGAAGATAGGATAGTAACTGCTCTAGTCTAGTCTAGCGCAGAAAGAAATGGCAACTTACTACGGTAAAAAATCAGCCTCGTCAGTCACGTATCGAAAGATACATGATCGCCTGAGGATGTATCACGCATGGCACATAACTGACTATATTTGAAACATTTTTTCTGGTCTTGGCAAAGCCAAGTCCCAATGTTATCCTATATCCTTCATACGCAAACTGCGGTCTGCCATCCGTATGAAGTCAGTTTGGTTTTCTGAATGGCATTGATAATTTGCGCCTAAATAACACTTAATTTTCTTTCGTTTTCGTCCGTTCACTCAAACTCTACATAGCCACATTGGGATATTTTCTACTAACTGACACCTAACGATGTAAAGTTACTTATCACAAATATTAATTCACACCAAGAAATTAGAAATTTTAAATCAAAGTTTGTTTAGCTTTCCTCGAAACAACTCCAACAATCTTCAGAAGGAAAAAAATTACCAAAACTCTGTGAGTTATTCATATTTCGTGAATGCGGATAATTTTCGAGGTACTTACGAAGAATTTTTCTTATAATATAAAAGAAAAGAAAATATCTGTTTTTGGCATGAGGGCGATCGGAGATCCCACATTTAGAAATAGTCCACCTGAGTCGGACACAAATATTATTAGGTTGGTGCAAAAATAATGACGTAATAATGTCGTTTTTTGACGGATTTTTTAACGTCAAAAAACGACATTATTACGTCATAATTTTTGCACCAACGTAATAATTCACTTCAAGTAATTAGAAATTTTAAATCAACATTTGTTTTTTTTTTGTTTTTTTTTTATTTTTTTTTTATTAAATTTTTGGCACTCTTTTGAAATTATAAATTTTAAATCAAAATTTATCTTTTTATTATTTTTTTGCATTCTTAACTGAAATTAAAAATTTTAAATCAAAATTTCTTTAGCTTGCCTCGAAACAACAACATTCAGAGGGAAAAATTACCAAAATTCAGGGAGTTATACATATTTCGTAAACACGGATAATATTCGAAGTAGTTACAAAGATTTTTTTTACAATATAAAAAAAATATATATGTTTTTTGGCATGAGGGCGATCGGGGACCCCACATTTAGAAATAGCACACCTGAGTCGCCCACAAATATTAATTCACTCCAAGAAATTATAACTTTTATATCAACGTTTGTTTGATTTTTCGGCACTCTTAATTGAAATTATCAATTTTTAAATCAAAATTTGTTTAGAATTCCTTCTAACATCCCTAACTCTCAGAATTAAAAATTACCAAAAATCAGTAAATGATATTCGAGGTACTTACAAGGATTTTTTTACAGTTAAAAAATAAAGGAAATATCTGTTTTTGGCTCGTTTATTGGGATGAACGCAGATGTAGATAGGACACTTAGAAATAGCGCACCTGAGTCGCCCACATTTGGGGCTATCGCAAATGTCAATCGAAACAAAATGCAATGGAAGGGGGTCTCATCCTAGGAGAATTTGGTGTGAATTAACGGAAAATTATCTATCTATCTATCTATCTATCTATCTATCTATCTATCTATCTATCTATTAGGTTGGTGCAAAAATAATGTCGTTTTCTCACATAGTAACATATGTGAGAAAACGACATTATTTTTGCACCAACCTAATATCTATCTATCTATGTTTGTTTGTTTGTTTGGGTTTTATGGCATATCAACCACTGTAGGTTATTTAATGCCAAATCCAGTTTATATATATATATGCCAAATATATGATTTTTAAATGCCTGTTTTGTATGGAACATTTTTAGCAAGCTAGAGCTTATTTGCTTGCACACTGCAAAATAATCCTAGATATTTTTTGTTTAAGTCAAGAATTTCCATTTGATTGTTGATTGTTTTGTTTAACGGCATCTCAACCTTAGTGGTCACTTTATGCCGAAATTGATTTTGTGTGACTTTAAAAGTCAAAAAAGCATAGCTGGCAACATTATGGTTTCAAAAACATACAGATGGCAACATTATTTTTCCGAAAACATTATCTGAGGCCATTGTTGTTGGACGTAGTTTATCGTCATACCCAGGACGCTCTATCTATCTATCTATCTATCTATCTATCTATCTATCTATCTATCTATCTATCTATCTATCTATCTATGTTTATACAGGCATACATATCTATCTATCTATCTATCTATCTATCTATCTATCTATCTATATCTCATTCTGCTTCAACCAAATTATCTATCTATCTATCTATCTATCTATCTTATTCTGCTTCAACCAAACTATCTATCTATCTATCTATCTATCTATCTATCTATCTATCTAAATTTGTTAATATCTATCTATCTATCTATCTATCTATCTATCTATCTATCTATCTATCTATCTATCGTTTCGTGTATAACCACATACATAAACAAGGAATAATGTCATGTTTATTGCATTTTGTTTTAACTTTCGTTGAAAGTAACGTTTAAAGCAGTTTAAACCATTGACGATTTTTAATAAGGAAGATCATACGTGTAAATATCTCTTGTTTTTGAAACAGGAAACCTTAACAAAGTTAAGATGCTTGTCTCCGTTGATAGATGCGTAATTGAAAGAAGAAAAAAACTTGTAGTTCCAACGAATGATTTATTTTTAGGGAAATATTTCGACAAGCAATTGCAAGTGTTGGTCAGTCTTTAACTTGAGTAAAAACAATGCAAAGAAGCTCGAAACGCTTAAGAATTCAAATCAAGGAAAACAAACCGAATTGATGACGATATTCAGTCACCCCCCCTACACGAGGGTGTCATGTGGCACAAGGCCTTTTTAACGTGGGCTCTCCGAGCCCGTGGGCTCGGCCAAAAATATGCCCATTGAACACGTATAAACGGGTTCAGGGCCGGTTTACCTACCCGAAAGAGAATACGCCCTTCGACGTAGCCTCCTTCGGGTTCATCCCTGCTCGAAGGGAGAGAGTTCAACCGATCTGTCGTTCAAGAGTTGAGCGACTGACTCAAACCGAGTTGATGACGTTTACAACGTAACAGCAAATTGAGGCGTAAAGAAAAAATATCATGTTATTACAGAAGGTCACAGAATTGACTTCGACTATCAGAAAATAAAACTGACGAACCAAAAGCCTTTCAATCAAAGAAGAGTAGCTGGACAAATGGTAATAGCAACTACAAAAAATGCCTGTAATAGGATAGATGCAGGATAAGTCCATCTTGTCTCGACATCTTTGCTCCAAAGAAAAATATGATATGACAAAAAAAAAAAAAAAAAATGAAAAATAAAAAAAATGGAACTGATCGCGTAAAAAACATTTTTTTTTTACGTTTCAACTTGCTATTACATTGTTAACGTCATCAACTCGGTTTGTTTTCCTTGATTTGAATTATTAAGCGTTTCTAGTTTCTTTGCACTGTTTTTACTCCAATTAAAGACTGACCAACACTGGCAATTGCTTGTCGAAATATTTCCCTAAAAATAAATCAATCGTTCGAACTACAAGTTTTTTCTTTTAATTAAGCAACTACCAACGGAGACAAGCATCCTAACATTAAGGTTAATTTCGATTGAAATTTATAAACTCACTCTCTTTAAACAGTTTTTCTACTACGAAGAGTCTTAGAGCCGAGCAATGGTTGGATGGTTGGGTTTTATGGCATATCAACCATTGTGGGTCATTTAATGCCAAATTAATATATATATATATATATATATATATATATATATATATATATATATATATACCTATACATATATTAAATATACAGTACTATTAAACATATAGCTGGCAACATAATTGTTTCAAAAACGCAGATCTAGCAACATTATTGTTTCTAAAACGTATAGCTAGCAACATTATTTTTTCCAAAAAACGTATAGCTGTCAACCTTACTGTTTCAAAAACGTATAGCTGGCAACATTATTTTTCCGAAAACATTATCTGAAGCCTTGTTGTTGGACGTAGTTTATCGTCATACCCAGGACGCGGATGTAGTTTATCGTCATACCCAGGATACGGATGTTGTTTATCGTCATACCCAGGATGCGGATGTAGTTTATCGTCATACCCAGGATGCGAATGTAGTTTATCGTCATACCCAGAACGAGAGCCGAGCAAGATTCTATTAAGGAAACATCTCATTGTTAGGAGTGGTCTAAAGCAGCCCTGATCATATGGGGATTCCTCATCCGAAGGGACAGAGAGGCTGGAACGCACAATTCCCTGTCCTTTTTATCTTTTAGCAATATTTTCTTCATGCTATCCCTACTAATCCCTGTTCTGACATCAATATACGGAAATCCGTGAGGTAGATTATTTCTCTGTCTTTTTCGCTTTCGATATATCCTGTGTGTGTCAAATTCTGAAAGCCCTCTATCCTCATTATGTTTGATTTACTTTTTTTACGGTTTATTAACCTTTTGCAGTTATTGAATGTTTTTTTGTTGTTGTGATTTTAAGGATTTAATGTTACTAATATTACTATTTAACCCATAGCTGTTGGAGGAAGAAAAGGTGGATTCATACCTTTTCCAAGTTAACATAACGATCCCGACTGGAATTATAACTCAGCTATCTGATTTAGATTTTAAGAATTATTTTCGAGATAAGAATATTTTACTGATACAAGTCTTACTATTTATCCCATAGCTAGGTGGAGAAGGAGTGGGCTTATACCTTGAGCGAAAGGGAATATAACACAGACGAATGAAATTGGAACCAGGGTCTCCGATTTTAAGCATTTCTAGTTTCTTTTAACTGTTTTTACTCAAATTAAGGAGTGACTGGCAACTGCTTGCCGAAATATTTCCCTAAAAATAAATCAATCGTTTTTTTTCTTCTTTTAATTAGGAATCCTTAACATTTTTTTCCATCTGGGGAAATTATTTTATCTTTTAAAAAATATTTTTCGTATAGTGAAATGAATAAATTAGAAACAAATTACTCTCAACAGTTCGTATTAATCAAACTATCATCATACTAAAACTTCAACTTTGTAATGAAAGAAAAATATTTTTCTACCCCCCCCCCCCAAAAAAAAAATACAATTAGCTGGACAAGCCTGAATCATCATCATCATCCTTATTCGATTTCTCTATGGTTGATCGGAACTCCATTGACAATCTCTTTTCAAATTCTTTGCTGTCCTCAGTTCTCCATTGTCCAATTCATAGTCCCGAGCTATGGTGTCTGGGATAGTCAATTTTCGTGAGAAGACACTTCCAGAAGGATTGCGTTAGAAGTAAGGTTGAGACGATTTTTCTGTCCGCACGGTGGCAGTGACCGGGAAATTGTAATCGTCTTTGTTTGAGCTTTAAAGAGATTGGGCTCGGTGCTTCGTAAATTGTATCAAACACTGCCTGAATACCAGACCCCCGTCTACCCCCCACAAAAAAAAAATCCTCTTCTCAGAACTCACATCTGGTAAGAGATCACATGGAGCCGTATGTCGGTGATTCAAGGATCAGCTCAAACACACCTTGCTGAGGACGGAAATCGATTGGGACGCCGGAAGCTGCAGGAAGAACTAATTGGAGAAGAGGAGTCCAAGAAAAAAAAAAGCATCCAAAAAGCAAATTCAAGAGACTGAGAGAGTTTAAGATAAGCCAGACCTTAACTAACCTACCCTGCCATGCAGTAGCTTTGGGATGCTCTTCAGACCCAGCATAGGACATTTTACATAGGAAGAAATGTCGATGAGAACCCCAATAATCGGCAACAACTTCCGCCATCGAAAGGAGCCAGTCGCAGAAATATAGTGTTTTTCTACGCTTTAACATTTCTAAAAACTCGCCTCAAAATCCATATTACAATCTCTCAGCGCATAAGTGTTTAAATACATATTTATAATATCGGGTCATCCCATAAGTTCTGTCCGAATTTTGAATAAAGAAAACAAGTGACCAAATGTTACATTTAATTACAGATTCAATCAACAATGGATTTTCTCTGATTATCTATGACTTCCTTCCATCTATTAACAAGCTTACTAATTCCATTACTGTAAAATTCTTTTGGCTTTGATTCGAAGAACTCACAAATGTCAGTTTTAACCTCTTCCTGTCTTACAAAAGCTGTTTCTTCCAAATGATTCTGTAAGCTACGAAACAAATGGTAGTCTGAAGGAGCAAGATCGGGAGAATAAGGTGGATGAGGAATTTTCTCCCAACCAAGGTCTTCGATCTTTTGCGATGTTATTCTCTGCTCTGTGGGTTCGCGCAATGTCCTGATGAGACATCACCTCTTCGATTCACTAGAGCAGGTCTTTTTTCCCTCAAAGCTTGGTTCAAACGCTCTAATTGCTGACAGTATATTTCAGCATTAATTGTTGCATTAGGTGGTAAGAATTCAAAGTGGATTATTCCTTGACGATCCCACCAGATTGAAAGAAGAATCTTTTGCCCATAAAGTTGCCTTCTCGGCTGTCGCTGGGGTCCTTCCCCTTTACCAAGCCACTGTCTACGACGCTTAACATTTCGATAAAAGATCCATTTTTCGTCGCCGGTCACAAGTCTATCCAAAAAAGGTGAAACAAGCTGGGGAGAATGGAGAGAAGAGCAGATGTCAAATCGGGATTTGAGGTTGTTTTCAGACAATTCATGAGGCACCCATTTTCCAAGTTTAGGAACTTTTGCAAGTTGTTGAAGATGACGATGAACAGTTGTATGATTTGAACTGAGAACCACTGCCAATTCCTCAACTGATAAAGCAGGATTTTCTTCAAGGGTTGCTTCAAGAAGCTTTTCAGCAAACTCAACTGGACGTCCGTTTCGATCTTCATCTTGAAGGGTGAAATCTCCACCTCTGAATTTTGGAAAACCATCTTCTGCAAGTTCTTTCATTCACACATTCCTCTCCATAAACTGAGTGAATGTTTCTAGCCGCTTCGGCAGCTGAGTTTCCTTTCTTGAACTCATAAAGCATTATGTGCCTCAAATGATTCTTGGGTACTTCCATGTTAACAGGGTTTTAATCAAACAAAATTTAATTTTATTGTTTTCTGAAATAAAATTTGATCAGTTTAAATGCATCTAAACATAAAAATAATGTTCAGCTCCATTAGACATTATAAAATACTCTTTAAATTTCGTTCATTTTAACAAAAAGTTAAAATTCGGACAGAACTTATGGGATATATATTATGCTATTTTTCTTTTACGAAAAGCTTTCCAGCAGACGTACCTTTCTAATTATGGACACATTTATCTAAGTCGATGGATAACAACAAACATCGCTTCTTATCTTCGCCGCTCCTTATTATCTCTTTAACTAAGAATTCCCACGACAACTGCAATCAGACCTTATTTTAGTGTCAGTCACTTTTCCTTTCTGTTTGATTTGAATCAAACGACAAACGCCAACACGTCTTTTCCATTAAGAAATAACAATAATAGGAAAATCACTCTTGATACGTGCTATGACATGACGTCTGTCCTTACGTTGAACTGATTTGGTATTATTTACACGAAAAGCAGATGCATTGCATCTTTGTTTCGCTTTTATTTTTTTGTTTTTTGCTTGTCACCATTTATTTTCAAATGCATTTTGTAAGTGGGCAGATAAACAAGTTCCCGTAACATATGGAGATTACCGTGTTGAGAAATGACACCTGTCGATTGAAGGATCATATATAATTTAATATGTCTTACTCTCCCTTCTCTTTCTCAGCCCGAGTATTCTTGGATACGGACACTACCTAGAATTGTTCAGATCTATCTATCTATCTATCTATCTATCTATCTATCTATCTATCTATCTATCTATCTATCTATCTATCTAAGCCTGTTCATATCTATCTATCTATCTATCTATCTATCTATCTATCTAAGCCTGTTCATATCTATCTATCTATCTATCTATCTATCTATCTATCTATCTATCTAAGCCTGTTCATATCTATCTATCTATCTATCTATCTATCAATCTATCTATCTATCTATCTAT
>OZ010575.1:73665867-73673367 GCA_963932145.1 Acanthosepion lycidas | reverse complement strand
GGATTTAAAAAAAATATTTTATTGTTTGTTTTTATGCTAATTATTCAATACAAAAATTTGATGATGTCGGCAAAAAACCGTTAACGCATATCTATTGTTTAATAGATTTTTATTATTTTGAAATTTAATAATGTGTAGTTTCTCATGTAGGCATAAAGGGCATGGGTCATTCAAAGTTTTACAAGTTCTAGTTTTGTTTATAATTTTCCATTTTACTTTTGGTGTTTTATTCATTTCCTTCAAATGCCAAAAATATTTAGATAGAGAAGTCTGATTTCTTTTATTTATATTGTTGAAAGAGCACTTATGCTGCCTCCATCTGGCTTTAAATTCATTCTTCGTAGACCCAATGTATATCAGATTAGTATTAGGTCTCTCAATGGATGAGATAGTACATTGTTATACCACAGATTTGATATATATATATATATATATATATATATAATTATTTATTTAAAAATATGATTCCATCGCTACATAAGAGTTCTCATATTTCAAAAAAAGACCCGAAAACTTCAATATAATTATTTGAATTAAATTGAATTAAAGTACCAAACTCTGTTCCATCTTCAAGCGAAATTTAAAAAAAAAAAAAAAAATAAAATAAATTAAAAAAAAATCATTTCGCTTGAAGTTGAAACAGAGCTTACTTTAATTCAATTTAATTCAAATAATTATATTGAAGTTTTCGGCTCTTGTTTTGAAACATGAGAACTCTTATGTAGCGATGGAATCATATTTTTAAATAAATAATTATATTTATGCTTTACTTTTGTATCGAGCACTGTTTTTCAAAAGTAATAACAAAAATACTAAAGAACTTTGGATTATTTATTTGAGTTCTTTCCTATTTTCTATATATTTTCACCGCCCCCATATATATATATATATATATATATATATATATATATATGAATATTAAGGTGTGGTATATTTATGGGATAAAATGCTGAATATAAAAGATAGAGTCTGTGTAAATATAAAAGTGAACATTGAAGTCAAGACTTAGGCTGTTTCATATCGTCAGGCCATGAAACATCCTGTCGCCTCTAAGAGTTGACTTCAATGTTCACTTTTATATTATATTATATATATATATATATATATATATATATATATACATTAAGAACTGGACAAAGTCCGACAATTTATTTATTAAAGACATATTTTATGTTTAACGTTCTTTTTATAGATGCAAGTATTTAAGTAAATGCTCTGTTTTTAATATAATTTCTCGGACATTCGGTAAATGTTATTTAATACTGTTTTTTATAAACAGAGCATTTACTTAAATACTTTTATCTATAAAAAGAAAGTTAAACATAAAAAATGTCTTTAATATATATATATATATATATATATATATATCTTTGTATTGTTCATTATTTTCGACTTTGATATTCTTTAATTAATAATAATAATAATAATAATAATAATATATATATATATATATATATATATATATATATATATATATATATATATACCTACACGGACACTCACACATAACAAACACAAACAAATCTATCTATCTATCTATCTATCTATCTATCTATCGCTACGATTTTGAACCTAAACATAAACCTACTACTAATATCTATCTATCTATCTATCTATCTATCTATCTATCTAGATAGATAGATAGATAGATAGATAGATAGTTTGCTAGCTTATTTTCTTCAATATCGATTATCAATCTATATTGAGAGACAGAGAAGAAAATACATAGGCAGATAGATGGATAGGTATAAGCAGACTGATATATATATATATATATATATATATATATATATATATATATATATATATATATATATATATATATATATATATGTTCACCTTCATCGCTGCCATGCGCCAACGACTTAGGGGTAAATTCTCCGCCAGTCAGCCGGATTTCGATCCTAGCTAGAAGCAACCGACCGGATGTCTATGATGTAGCGAAGTGTGTATAGGGATAGAGAGAGAGAGATAGAGCTGGAGAAAGAGGGAGGGGACTGCTAAAAGTTACATCATCCAGCTAAATGCCAAAACTTTACTTCTGCTTCTTTAATTAGTATTATTTGAACAATAAAAAATATTAAAAAAATAATTTTTCAGACACACTGTCCTGTATATTATTATTTTTTTGTTTTATTATTTCAGTTAGTTTCCGCGACTAGTTTCGGGTAGCATGGCTATCATCAGGAGAAAATATCCCTGCTTCTCAGTAGCAGTAAACTACAGGAATTAATGTCTCTGGAAAAAATGAACTATATCTGGAGTTTTCATTTTTTTATCATTAATTTTGGCCGGTCCTTGTGTTTGTATATTTGAAAAGAAAAGAATTACATTAAGAAAGAAAAGAAAATGTGATTATCTGGAATTAAAATGAAGTATAGACCGGAAATAAATAAAGAAAGAAAGAGACTAGGAAAAAAAATAAAACATCGGACACTTAGAGGAGAAAGATTTGGAACGAAAGAAAGAAAGAAAGAAAGAAAGAAAGAAAGAAAAAAGAAAGAAAGGAAAAAAGAAAGAAAGAAAGAAAATAGAACGAAGAGAGGAGGAAGGAAAGAAAGAAGCAAGGAACAGTAGAACATCAGACAGCCGAAAGATTTGGAATAGAAAGAAATAAACAAAAAAAAAGGAAGTAAGGAAGGAAGGGAGGAAGGAAGGAAAATACAACATCAGACAGACGAAAGATTTGGAAAGAAGGAAAGAAACAAACAAAACAAAGGAAGGAAGGAAGGAAGGAAGGAAGGAAGAGAAAGAGGGGGGAAGGAAGAGAAAGAGGGGGAAGGAAGAGAGAGAGAGAAGGAAGGAAGGAAGGAAGGAAGGAAGGAAGAGAAAGAGAGGGGGAAGGAAGAGAGAGAGAGGGAAGGAAGGAAGGAAGGAAGGAAGGAAGAGAAAGAGAGGAGGAAGGAAGAGAGAGAGAGGGAGGAAGGAAGGAAGGAAGGAAGGAAGGAAGGAAGGAAGGAAGTGAAAGAGAGGGGAAGGAAGAGAGAGAGGGGGAAGGAAGGAAGGGAGGAAGAGAAAGAGAGGGGGAAGAAAGAGAGAGAGAGAGAGAGAAGGAAGGAAGGAAGGAAGAAAGGAAGGAAGGAAGGAAGGAAAAATAGACACCGGTCATATAGAGGGAGATTTGCAAAGAAAGAAAGACAGAAGAAAGAAAGAAAGGAAGGGAGGGAGGAAGAATTATGAAAAGAAAGAAAGGAAAGAAAACAGATCACCAGAAATTAAAAGGCAGAAAATTTTGAAACGAAAAGAATTACGTTAAGAAAGAAAAGAAAACGGAAATAAATAAAGAAGGAAAAAAAGGAAAAAAAACAAAAAAAACATCGGACACTTAGAGGGAAAAGATTTGGAAAGAAAGAAAGAAAGAAAGAAAGAAAGAAAGAAAGAAAGAAAGAAAGAAAGAAAGAAAGAAGGAATAATAGAACATTATTGAGACGAATGACTGATTGAATGAATGACGTTAAGAAAGAAATCTTTAGAAATTAAAACGAAGAAAATACCAGCAAAGAAAATACCGATGCAGGTGAGAATTTAATAATGTGTTTGTTGTCAATTATCGCAAGCGAAAATGCCCAAAGGAGAACGGGAAAAGCCGAAAAGTGTGATTTCTGCGAGATCTCCAGCGTAAATCTCACTTTCGATGCACGAAAGACAGACTGACTGAACCACGACCGACTTTAAAGATTGTCCTCTAAAAACAACAGAGCAACAAGAAACTCATTTTCGCTTAGTTTCTTTCATGCGACTGTGAGCGAGTGCGTATTAGCGTTGGGCAGCGTCTTCAGAGCAGTTATTTTCCCGCCTACACCAGCTGTCCATCATTATTCCAATCAAGGATAATTGCTATACGAAGATGACGGTTTTGCTTGAGAAAATTTTGTTTACTTCATTCATGCCAGACTCTATTTCCCGCCTCTCTTTCCCCATCTTTCTCTCGTTCGTTCTTGCACTTTCTCTTTCTCTCTCGATATATATATATATATATATATATATATATATATATATATATATATATATATATATATATATATACATATATATATATATATATATATATATATATATATATGTATATATATATATATATATATATATATATATATATATATATATAACTATATAGTTAAGTAATGAAATATATATATATATATATATATATATATATTTAAGTAATGAAATATATATATAGATAGATATATAGTTAAGTAATGAAATATATATAGTTAAGTAATGAAATATATATATATATATATATATATATATATATATATATAGTTAAGTAATGATATATATATATATATATATATATATATATATATATATATATATATGTATATATATATATAGTTAAGTAATGAAATATATATATGGCTAAGTAATGATATATATATATATATAGTTAAGTAATGAAATATATATAGTTAAGTAATGAAATATATATATATATATATATATATATAGTTAAGTAATGATATATATATATATATATATATATGTATATATATATATAGTTAAGTAATGAAATATATATATGGCTAAGTAATGATATATATATATATATATATATAGTTAAGTAATGAAATATATATATATAGTTAAGTAATGAAATATATATATATATATATAGTTAAGTAATGAAATATATATATATATATATATATAGTTAAGTAATGAAATATATATATATATATAGTTAAGTAATGAAATATATATATATATATCTATATAGTTAAGTAATGATATATATATATGTATATATATATAGTTAAGTAATGAAATATATATATATATATATATATATATATATGTATGTATATAGTTAAGTAATAAAAAGTTTTTTAATCCGTATGGATAATCCCAAGGAGGATGTAATCCAGAGGGCTCTGTGCTAAACCAAAAATTTAGATTTTAATTATTAAATATTTGCTCCTTCATTGTTATTCATAATATTTATAATGTTAATAATATCAATATTTATTGTTTCTCTTATATTTACATTATTTTAGTTTCCCAGTTTGTGCTGTTGATAATTTTTAAATCTTTAAATTAATGTCAAACGTTAACAGTCAAATATATAAATCTCTGTTTTTTCTTTTTAAATTAACCGCAATATGCCCATATATGTTAATTTATTCTTCCTTTTCTTCTACCTTTTATTCTTACTCTCTTTCTTTTCACCTTTCTTTCCTCAAACCCTTGCTTCTACATCTGCTTTCTTATATCTCTACTTCTCTTTTTTCTCTTCATCTCGTTTCCTGTGAGAAGACTTATCAAATAGGTCAATGTCTGGCCCTTACCCCCCAGCCTCCCATACTTTTAAGTATCTTAATAAAAGTAGATTTAAAATTATTCATGTCTCTCCCTTCCCTCTCTAATTTCGACAATATCTGTCGTCCTCCTCCTCTCCTTCTCTCTATCACCTTACATCAACTTTGAACTACCCTTCAAAAGTGTATAAGAATAAAAAAGTAAATTTAAAACCATTTTTCACCCTTGGAAATGTGTTCTGTTGAATCAGGTAAAAATCACCTACCTGGGGTAATAAAATATAATCAATTGGCCCTTAAATTTGTTTGTTGTGTAATTAAATTGAATTTATATATATAAGACATTTTTAAGTTTATATATTCTTTTTATAGATGCAAATATTTAAGTAAATGCTCTGTTTTTATAATAAACAGTATTAAACAACATTTAAAGCCTGAATGTCCGAAAAATTTTCATAGAAAATTTTCGTCCACCGACAGGAATCGAACCCGATTACCTCAACATCGGAATAGACTATTCCAAACCGTCCCTTACTTGTCTTCGGGGCGCTTATTTATGTATTTTTCAACTAATGGATCGTTTAGCTGTACAATATTCGTATGACGCGTTTCGTTCTTCAGGAGCTAATCGGGCTAAAGGGAGGTTTACGTTAATGTGATTACACATGTGCAGGAAGGAGAGGGGACGTTTAAAATTAGAAATTTGAATCTTTAATCTTTTTTTAAATGTCTTTAGGTATATACTCTAACCATCACTATATTTTTGCGAGACGGCTGCTCAGACAGAAATCATTTCAGCATCATCTCATATATAAAAAATAAATAACAATATTATATATATATATATATATATATATATATATATATATATATATATATATGTGTGTGTGTGTGTGTGTCTGTGTGTGTGTGTGTGTGTGTGTGTGTTTATAAGCAGGTAAAGTTTTATTTATATATTCAACACGAGTTAAAAAAGTATAGTAATAAAGATGAAAAACTGCAACATCTAAAATATTTATTTACAGTAGATTTACTGGTTTTACAGTTCTGTGATTTTCAAAAGTTAAATTGCGATGAAGTGAATTGTAGCTGTGCGACTGGCCGGAGTTGGAGAATTCTTTCTGTCTTATCCTGAAAAAAATTGACTCTTTATAAATTCAATCTGATTGGTTGATTATGATCACTAGATCAGGCATAGCAATCCTTTGTGCTAAAACTTAGTGATCATTTGTTATCAAAATGTTGTAAGTACAATGAGAGTGGTTAAGGACCACAAAATTATAAGAAGTTCATGGCAACAAAGTAGTAGAAGTGTCAGGGATTCAATTTGATTTGACCTTAGTGGAAATACCCAAAAGTTCTATATACGAGGATTAAATGTCTGTGCGTCTGAAAAATGGTTTTAGTGTTTCATACATTGTGCAGAGTCATGGTCCAAGGTCTGGAGAAGATGTCGAACTATAATTTCCAGTTTCTTCAAGTCATTGTTGTATAGGATTTCGACATTAATAAAAGCCTTTGTTAGCTAGTGCAGCGGTGTCAACGAATTTGTATCTAAATACGCTCTTTGTCGATGTAAATAACAGAAATTTCCCATCACTACAAAACCGGCCCCATGCCACAGACACGTCCCTACATGACGTATGGCGTAATTCGCCAATGAAATATGACAAATGTGTGTGGTAACTCAGCGACTGTTCATACATCCTGGACAGGAAGTTGGTTATCGGCCTTGGGACTACTTTTCGGTGTCAAATAGAGTGACATAATATGTATTTATAATGTTAAAGTGTGTTAACAATAGGGAGCAATGAAGAATTCGGATTTCACCCAAGGGTCGTTGTAATAGATAACTATATGCAAAACTAGAATAATTCCGATACTGATGATTGTTTGTTACATCTTTTTCGTTATCTATCTATCTATCTATCTATCTATCTATCTATCTATCTATCACAGTATGTTCATATCTATCAATCAATCTATCACATTATGTTCATATCTATCAATCAATCTATCACAGTATGTTCATATCTATCTATCTATCTATCTATCTATCTATCTAGCTATCTATCTATCTATCTATGTCATTCTGTTCGGTATCAATCGTAGTCCGTAATATCTATCTATCTATCTATCTATCTATCTATCTATCTATCTATCCCATTCTGTTCGGTATCGATCACTTTCCGTAATCTATCTATCTATCTATCTATCTATCTATCTATCTATCTATCTA
>OZ010575.1:73630867-73663367 GCA_963932145.1 Acanthosepion lycidas | reverse complement strand
ATAAATCTAACCAAATATGTTTGGTCTATCTCTGATATTGAGCGCTATCTAATAAGTACCGCGCATATAATATATAAATAATTATATATATATATATATATATATATATATATATATATATATATATATATATATATTTATATACACACGCTTTTCATATATATATATATATATATATATATATATATATATATATATATATATATATATATAATTATTTATATATAATATGATATAATTTTATTCATTTTTTAAAAATATAACACTCTGCACAAGATTTCTCATGTTTCAAAAACAAGAGGGAAAAGATCTGTTTCATCCTTAAGCAAAATTTTTGGGAATAACTAATCTTGAAGTTTACGCATCTTTATAAGCAGATTCATTCGTAGAATTAATTACTATGGAAACGGCTGAAGCGACCAGTCCAATAGCGGTCGTAAGGGTTAACAATTTGTATCAACATATCAGTCACCCTCGGTAAGAGGCCAAGCCAAGGCAGCGACGGCGTGTCCATTTCAAAGCGAATGATGACATTCATATACGCACATCGTCTAGTCCGTCTTAGCGACAGAGAGTTATTGGCACCGTTGTACGCACGTTAAGTGTCTGAGGATTTTTTTCTCATAGTGCTATCCGTATATAAATGCATAGCACTGAACTACAATTTGTTTTTTTGACGACTTCATAAAGGGTGTTTTTATCTTGTGATTGGGTTAAGAATTATATATATATATATATATAATATATATATATATATATATATATATTAGCTTATATATATATATATATATATATATATATATATATATATATATATATATATAGAACTAAATAGATCATAACCCCCCACACAAAAACACACAACATGCACACAAGGTGACTAAACACAATGATCAAATCACTCACATACATGAGCGCACGCTCATATACGGGAAACACGAGGTTATATATATGTATGCACACATTTACATATATATATATTGACAAAACAGGGGAACTACTCCCGAGCACGCGCCCAAACCCCACACAATTTAGGAAGTACGTGTGTATGTATGTGTATGTGTGAGTGTGTATACTGGTTCCATGTAGCTTGGGAAGTATGTGTGTATGTGTGTGTGTGTGTGTGTGTGTATGTACTGATTTCTTGTGGTGGGATGGTGTGTATGTGCGTATGTATGTGTATGCGTGTATATGTACAAATGAGTTTACTAATTCCTCATAATAAAACAGTATATGTATAGAGGGAGAATATACGTACGCATATATACACGCATGCTGACAGAGACACACAAAAATAGAAACAGATCCAAGAACACATAGGGGTCAGTAAAACATTAAAAGATAAAATGCTGATAAGTAATTCATCATTTCGCTTGGACCAGCCTTAAGTGTTTTATGACCCTTCGCGCAGAACTCTTCATCGCCAATTCAAGAAAGAAATTCGGATTACAAACACAGAAAATGTCTCATATCGAGAATATTTAACATTGAAAAACAAAAGAAAAAATTAATTATTTTTAATAATATGTGGAAATCTCCGCTTTTACCTGAAGACGGTCACGAGACCAGAAACACGTGTAGTGTAACATTATGTAAAACAAAGCATAATATTTTTTTCTAAATAAATCCACATTACAACCAAAAACGTTTACGGCACCTCTCTTCTCTTCTTTTTAATATATATATATATATATATATATATATATATATATATATATATATATATATATATATATTCATGCATGCCTTAATTTATATTGGTACAGGTAAGATTCGTTCTTGAAAGACAGATGAACAGATGTTCTTTGACAGATGTAAAATGAGTCATCTCCAAAATGGAAGAAAGAAAAGACAGCAGGAAGGGAAAAAGCTAGAAAAAAAGAGTAAAAAAAAAAAAAAATTAAAATAAAGAAATAAAATAAACAAATATCCACCAACAAATAGAGCAAAAATAAAACCCCCAAAAAACAACAACAACAACAACAGCAACAACAAAAAAAGCCCGGGATTTTAACGACATACACGCAATCATAAATATTCATGCATTAATGCCGAGGCGTAAGTCATTCACGTCTTTCGAGATGTGCAAATCGTTGCTAGCTGCAGGTAGGAGCATTTGTAAAGATGGCGGTGATGCGTTATCGTCGATAGGCTGACATCGATATTAATGACATCAAATGGGCTCCATTGGTGCACCGATCAGCGACAAATGGTAGGAAAAAAAGGCGGGAAGGAGAGGAGTAGAAGAAAAAGGAGGGAAGAGAAAATGGCGGATGTTAAAGAAAGACATTAAGGAATTATATTGTGAATAAAATGAAAAAAATATGCAGGAAAAAAAAATGGAAAATTTAAAAGAAATTATATAAATAAGAAAAAAAGGGTGAAGAGGAGAACGAGGCGAAAGATAGAAATAAAGACAGAAAGAAAAATAAAGAAAGAAAACGAAAGAAATTATTAGGTTGGTGCAAAAATAATGTCGGTTTTTGACGTTAAAAAATACGTCAAAAACCGACATTATTTAATACAAACGTCGTGGGAAAGGCCAGAAGAAGAAGAAAAAGAGATGGTTAGAAAAAAGAAAGATAAAAAGAAAGAAAAGAATAAAGAAAGAATTGAAAAAAAGGATAAAAGAAAGAAAGAAACGAAATAATAAATATTTAGAAGGAGGTCAAGAAGAAAGAAAGAAAGGGTATAAAAAGAAAAAAAAAGAAAGAAAATAAAAAAGAAAGAAAGGAATAAAGAAAGAAAGAAAAATGAAAGAAGCGAAGAAAGAAAAAGAAAGAAAGGAAATAATAAAAGTCAGAAGAAGGAGAGGAAAAAAAGAAGATGGCGTAGAAAAAGAAAAAAAGAGAGATAAAAAGAAAGAAAGAAGTAAAGAAAGAGACAAGAAAGAAACAAAATAATAGAAACACAGAAGAATGTCGGGAAGAAAAAAAAAGAAGGGTTAGAAAAAGGAAAGAAAGATAAAAGCAAAGAAAGGAATAAAGAAAGAAAGTAAAAGGAATGAAGTAAAGAGAGGGAAAAAAAAGAAACGAAATAATAAAACGTCTGAAGAACGACAGGAAGGAAGAAAGAAAGAAAGGAAAGAAGAAAGCAATAAATAAATAAATAAATCAATAAATAAATAATAAAGAAAAGAAACAAAGAATGAATAAGCGTAATAAGAATGAGGGGAAAGAAAGAAAAAAGAAAAGGCGAAAAAGAATGAAAGAAAAAAAAGAAAGATTAAAGAAAGAAAAGGATGAAGGAAAGAATAAATAAAAAAAAAGTTAAAACGCGGGAAAGAAGAAAAGAAATGAAAGAAGGTTTTTGAAGGAAGAAAAGTTCAAAATAAATGACAAATAAAAGAAAGAAATAGAGTAAGGATGGAAGGATAAAATAAAAATTAAAATTAAGGAAAAAGAAAAGAAGAGAAGAGAACAATGAACGAAGGAAGGTTGAAAAGAAGAAAAGTAAGAAAGTGAATAAGGAAGGAAGGAAAGAAGGAGGAAAAGGAAGGAAGAAAAAGTTAAAAAGTAGGAAAGCGGAAAGGATTTAAAAAAAAAAAGATTTAAAAAATGGGGGGAGAAAAGAAAGGAAGAGATTAAAGAAAGAAGGAAGGATTAAATAAAAAGAAAGTTGGAGAGAAAAAAGTAAAAAAAAAATAAGTAAGTAAGTAAGTAAGGAAGGAAGGAAGGAAGGGAGGAAGTAAATATTAAATAAAAAGTAGGAAAGAAGAAAAGGACGGAAGGAAGAAAGAAAGAAACAAACAAAGGAAGGAAGTGAGGAAGGAACAAAGGAAGGAAGGATGGAAGGAAGGAAGGATTAAATAAAAAAGTAGGAAAGAAGAAAAGGACGGAAGGAAGAAAGAAAGAAAGAAACAAAAAAAGGAAGAAAGTGAGGAAGGAACAAAGGAAGGAAGGATGGAAGGAAGGAAGGATTAAATAAAAAAGTAGGAAAGAAGAAAAGGACGGAAGGAAGAAAGAAAGAAAGAAACAAAAAAAGGAAGGAAGTGAGGAAGGAACAAAGGAAGGAAGGGTGGAAGGAAGGAAGGATTAAATAAAAAGAAGGAAAGAAGAAAAGGACGGAAGGAAGAAAGAAAGAAACAAACAAACAAAGGAAGGAAGTGAGGAAAGATCAAAGGAAGGAAGGATGGAAGGAAGGAAGGATTAAATAAAAAAGTAGGAAAGAAGAAAAGGACGGAAGGAAGAAAGAAAGAAAGAAAGAAACAAAAAAAGGAAGGAAGTGAGGAAGGAACAAAGGAAGGAAGGATGGAAGGAAGGAAGGATTAAATAAAAAAGTAGGAAAGAAGAAAAGGACGGAAGGAAGAAAGAAAGAAACAAACAAAAAAAGGAAGGAAGTGAGGAAGGAACAAAGGAAGGAAGGATGGAAGGAAGGAAGGATTAAATAAAAAAGTAGGAAAGAAGAAAAGGACGGAAGGAAGAAAGAAAGAAACAAACAAACAAAGGAAGGAAGTGAGGAAAGAACAAAGGAAGGAAGGATGGTAGGAAGGAAGGATTAAATAAAAAGAAGGAAAGAAGAAAAGGACGGAAGGAAGAAAGAAAGAAAGAAACAAACAAAGGAAGGAAGTGAGGAAAGATCAAAGGAAGGAAGGATGGAAGGAAGGAAGGATTAAATAAAAAAGTAGGAAAGAAGAAAAGGACGGAAGGAAGAAAGAAAGAAACAAACAAAAAAAGGAAGGAAGTGAGGAAGGAACAAAGGAAGGAAGGATGGAAGGAAGGAAGGATTAAATAAAAAAGTAGGAAAGAAGAAAAGGACGGAAGGAAGAAAGAAAGAAACAAACAAACAAAGGAAGGAAGTGAGGAAAGAACAAAGGAAGGAAGGATGGTAGGAAGGAAGGATTAAATAAAAAGAAGGAAAGAAGAAAAGGACGGAAGGAAGAAAGAAAGAAAGAAACAAACAAAGGAAGGAAGTGAGGAAAGATCAAAGGAAGGAAGGATGGAAGGAAGGAAGGATTAAATAAAAAAGTAGGAAAGAAGAAAAGGACGGAAGGAAGAAAGAAAGAAAGAAACAAAAAAAGGAAGGAAGTGAGGAAGGAACAAAGGAAGGAAGGATGGAAGGAAGGAAGGATTAAACAAAAAAGTAGGAAAGATGAAAAGGACGGAAGGAAGAAAGAAAGAAAGAAACAAAAAAAGGAAGGAAGTGAGGAAGGAACAAAGGAAGGAAGGATGGAAGGAAGGAAGGATTAAATAAAAAAGTAGGAAAGAAGAAAAAGACGGAAGGAAGAAAGAAAGAAACAAAGGAAGGAAGTGAGGAAGGAACAAAGGAATGAAGGATGAAAGGAAGGAATGATTAAATAAAAAAGTAGGAAAGAAGAAAAGGGCGGAAGGAAGAAAGAAAGAAAGAAACAAACAAAGGAAGGAAGTGAGGAAAGAACAAAGGAAGGAAGGATGGAAGGAAGGAAGGATTAAATAAAAAGAAGGAAAGAAGAAAAGGACGGAAGGAAGAAACAAAGAAACAAAGGAAGGAAGTGAGGAAGGAACAAAAGAAGGAAGGAAGGATTAAATAAAAAAGTAGGAAAGAAGAAATGGACGGAAGGAAGAAAGAAAGAAACAAACAAACAAAGGAAGGAAGTGTAGAAGGAACAAAGGAAGGAAGGATGGCAGGAAAGAAGGATTAAATAAAAAAGTAGGAAAGAAGAAAAGGACGGAAGGAAGACAAACAAATAAACAAAAGAAAGAATTGAGGAATGATCAATGGAAGGAAGGAAGGAAGGGTGGAAGGATGGATTAAATAAAAACAAAGAAAAGTAAGAAAGAAATGGAACAAGGAAGGAGGGAGAAATGAAGGAAAGGAGGATGAAATAAAAAGACAGAAAAGTAAGAAAGAAAGCGAATAAGGAAGGAAGGGAGAAAGGAAAGAAGGAAGGATTAAATAAAAAGAAAGAAAAGTAAGAAAGAAAGGGAATAAGGAATGAAGGGAGAAAGGAAGGAAGGAAGGAAGGAAGGATTAAATAAAAAGAAAGAAAAGTAAGAAAGAAAGGGAATAAGGAAGGAAGGGAGAAAGGAAGGAAGGATTCAATAAAAAGAAAGAAAAGTAAGAAAGAAAGGGAATGAGAAGGAAGGGACAAAGGAAGGAAGGAAGGATTAAATAAAAAGAAAAATAAGAAAGAAACAGAATAAGGAAGGAGGGGAGAAAGGAAGGGAAGGATAATTAAATAAAAAAGAAAGAAAGATAAGAAATAAAGGGAATAAGGAAGGAAGGGAGAAAGGAAGGATTAAATAAAAAGAAAGAAAAGTAAGAAAGAAAGAGAATAAGGAAGGAGGGGAGAAAGGAAGGAAAGGAGGATGAAATAAAAAGAAAGAAAAGTAAGAAAGAAAGAAAGGGAATAAGTAAGGAAGTGAGAAAAGGAGGAAGGAAGTATTAATTAAAAAGAAAATTCAAATGTATGAAAGAAGGAATGAAAGAAAGAAAGGTATGATTAATAAAAAAAGAAATATTAAAATTAAGGAAGGAGAATAGAAAGTAACGTTGTAAGGAAGAAAGAAAGTTTGAAAGAAAAAAATGAATAAAAGGAAGAAAGAAAAGATTAAATAAAAAAGTAAGTTCAAGAGAAGAGAAGAAGCGAAAAAGAAAAGAAGGAAAAAAATTCAGCATTAAATAAAAAAAAAACTTTAAGAGCAGTAAAGAAGAGAAAAAGAAAGGAGAGTACGATGAAGGATTATATAAAAAGAAATGAACAAGAAAGAAAGAAAAGGAAAAGAAGATTAAATAAAAAGAATGTTCGAAAATAGAGAAGGAAAGGAAAAAAAAGAATGTAAGAAAGACGGGGTTAAATAAAATAGAAATTTCAGGAGAAGAATGAAAATGGGTAAAGAATGAAGGAAAGTAAGAAAGATTAAATAGAAAGATTGTTCCAAAGTCGGGAAGGAAGGATGAAATAAAAAGAAATTTCATCATGAGGAGAAAAGAGAAGAAACGGCTTGAGGAAGAAATGAAGGAAGGAAGGATTAAATAAAAAAAAAAATGCATAGGAATCCAATTTGCTAATAACGCGTTCGGCAGAAGTACCCCGCTCGCAACCCTTCCATATATATATATTAGGTTGGTGCAAAAATAATGACGTAATAATGTCGTTTTTTGACGTTAAAAAATATGTCAAAAAACGACATTATTACGTCATTATCTTTGCACCAACCTAATATATATATATATATATATATATATATATATATATATATATATATATATTAAGTTGGTGCAAAAATAATGACGTAATAATGTCGTTTTTTGACGTTAAAAAATATGTCAAAAAACGACATTATTACGTCATTATTTTTGCACCAACCTAATATATATATATATATATATATATATATATATATATATATATATATTAAGAAATGGACAAAGTCCGACAATTTATTTATTAAAGACATTTTTTATGTTTAACTTTCTATTTATAGATACAAGTATTTAACCGCCATTTAGCTCGGCCACAAAGGATCGTTCGGTTGGCAAGGTCGAATTTGAAGTTTATAAGCAGTAAATTCGACCTTGCCAACCGAACGATCCTTTGTGGCCGAAGCGGTTAGGCACGCCGGGATAAATGGCGGTCGGTATACGATGCAGGTTCGAATCCTGTCCAAGGACGAATATTTTCTATGAAAATTTCTCTGACATTCAGTTCGGTAAATGTTATTTAATACTGTTTATTATAAACAGAGCATTTACTTAAATACTTGTATCAATAAAAAGAACGTTAAACATAAAAAATGTCTTTAATATATATATATAATTATTTATTTAAAAATATGATTCCAACACGCTACATGAGAGTTTTTATTTTTAAATGAATAGTTATATTTATGCTCTACTTTTGTATCGAGCACTATTTTTTAAAAATAATAACAAAAATATTAAAGAACTTTGGATTATTTACCTAACCAGTTCTTTCCTATTTCCTATATATTCCCCCCCCATATATATATATATATATATATATATATATATATATATATATATATATATATATATATATATATATATATATATCAGCAGAGATGTAGGTAGTTCTTATTATCTTATTTTGTTTCACCTAATACATATTAAGACATATATCAACATATATGATAAAAATATATTTTTTATAGATATCTGTGTGTTTGGAATTTTCGTTTTTTATATATTAGATAATGTTATTTTTTACCTTTTTTATCTATGTATATTTGCCCGTATAAATTATATTTTAATAAGTGGTTAGCATTCGTTCAATAACACTTTCAGTCTTGAATATTTCTTGGTTGTTTTATCAACAATGTAGGTGGATGTGTGTGCATGTATTTATCGGTATCTGTGTGTATAGATGTGTATGTATCTATGTGTTCGTTTTTTTTTTATTTTTATTTTTTTTTATAAATGACCATGGTGATGTTTCCTGTCTCGTCACTTTTTTTTGTGTGTATATATCTAAATATGTCTGGGTGCTTATGTATTATAATCTAAGTGTGCTTGTATTGTTTTACGCGAGTGGTTAGGTCCCCACTCATACACTTGGGATTAAAATGTATACATTTTGTCGGGAAGACCAGAAGATATTAACGTCTATTCTAACGTAATTTCAATGAAGAAATAAATTGAATAACATATGAATTTTTTTCTTTTCTCCTCAGTAATTTTATATTTTTAAACTTAATAGAGATTAAATTTAGATTTTAAAATTGGTAATTTATTACTTTTAATATTAATTTCAAATTTGATCATATAATTTAATACTTATTGGTTAGAGCAAATTCTATTTTAGTATAAACCCAACTTTAAAGTTTTTAATAGCTATTATAACCTTACTTCGTTGTCAAGATTTTTGAATTCTCCTATACTTGTGTTTTGATTGGTTATTCTAGCTTTTGTAAAAGCGTTTCCCCCTAGCGAAGGATCGTTAATTAATTTGAAACTTTTAAAACCAATTATTCTACATTCAACATCATCACTTGATAAGACACTGGAGGTGTTGAAACAAAATGGCTATTTTTCTAGTGATTTTATAACATATTTATGTTATAATTTTTAAATAAATAATATATATATATATATATATATATATATATATATATATATATATATATATATATATAACCCACATAACGATAAGATATTTCCCAGATGAAGACACTATTACAGCAAATGTCTTCGCGTTGTGTCGGTGGTATTTCTAGGAGGTTTATGATGGAGGCTATTTCTGCTGCATCCGGTATAAGAAAATGAAACGATGAAACACGAGAAGATTATAAAAAGTGAAAGAAAAGTTAATTGAAGAATAAAGAATTATAGAATAATAAATGAAAAAAAAGGAAGAATGAGAAAGGATTAAAAAAATAAATAAATAAATGAAGAAAGGGAAACGAACTAAAACAAAATAGGAAAGATAATGTCAACTGAATTATGAAAAAGAAATATTAAAGAAAGAGTAAAAACATATAAGGAGGAATTATTAAACGAAAAATGAAGAAAGAGAACAATAAAAGGTAAATAAGAAAAAGAACGGACATGAAATCTCTGAGAAAGAAAGAAAGAAAGAAAGAAAGAAAGAAAAACACTGAAGCAGAATTGGGATAAGACAGAAAGAAAGAAAGAAAGAAAGAAAGAAAGAAAGAAAGAAAGAAAGAAAGAAAGAAAGAAAGAAAGAAATAGACTGAAGCAGTATGGAATACGAAAGAAAGAAAGAAAGAAAGAAAGAATGAAAGAAAAACACTGAAGCAGAATTGGTATAAGAAAGAAAGAAAGAAACTGAAGCAGTATGGAATAAGAAATAAATAAATAAATAAATAAAGAAAGAAAGAAAGAAAGAAAGAAAGAAATAGACTGAAGCAGTATGGAATAAGAATGAAAGAAAGAATGAAAAAAAAAAACACTGAAGCAGAATTGAGATAAGAAAGAAAGAAAGAAAGAAACTGAAGCAGTATGGAATAAGAAAGAAAGAAATAGATTGAAGCAGTATGGAATACGAAAGAAAGAAAGAAAGAAAGAAAGAAAGCGAGACGGGAAGATAGAACTGTTTTTTTTCTCCTGCCAATGCATCATAATAATTGTCCGTTTTGATCGCGTAGAAAGAGGGGAAAAGACACTACTTGGTTTCAGTGAGAAAACGAATGAAAAAGAAAGAAATAAAGAACGAAAGAAAGCACAGATCTCAAAGTCGAAAAAATCCTTTAAAATGTTTAAACCGGAAGCAATTTATGAATGAAAATGAAAGAGATAAAAGAAAAAGGATCACTAATGGGAAAAAAGATGCATGAGAAAGAAAGAAAGAAGCTGAAGCAGATCTTGGATAAGAAAGAAAGAAAGAAAGAAAGAAGGAAAGAAAGAAAGAAAGACATTGAAGCAGATCTGGGATAAGAAAGAAAGAAAGAAAGAAAGAAAGAAAGAAAGAAAGAAAGAAAGACATTGAAGCAGATCTGGGATAAGAAAGAAAGAAAGAAAGACATTGAAGCAGATCTGGCTTAAGAAAGAAAGAAAGAAAGAAAGAAAGAAAGAAAGAAAGAAAGAAAGAAAGAAAGACATTGAAGCAGATCTGGGATAAGAAAGAAAGAAAGACATTGAAGCACATCTGGGATAAGAAAGAAAGAAAGAAAGAAAGAAAGAAAGAAAGAAAGAAATGAAGGAAGGAAGGAAGTATGGAAGGAAGGATGGAAGGAAGATGAACGGTCTGACGATTTAAGAATAATTGAAATTATAAAAAAAGTTAAAAGAAGACTGAAGACGAATAAAAAAAGAAAAAAATATCTTTCTAAAAAATCAGGAAAGAGAAAGGAGAGAATAAAAGAAAGAAAAAGAAAAGAGTAGTGTAACCAAGGTCTATTGGACTGACTAAACGAATAAATGGATTGGAAAGAAAGGGAGAAAGAGAAAAAAAAAAACCCCAAAAAACAAGCAATAATGAATATATAGATATACATCAACGTAAACTATAAAAATAAATGCTGAGTTAAATGGACATTGAACAATGAACAGCAAAATGCAAAAGAGAGATAGAAAAATTAATGGAATGAAATAAATTAGAAAACACGAAATCGATTCGAATAAATTCAGTGGAAAAAGGAGAGAGGGGAATCCAGAATGATCTCTGAAGAGAGAGAGGGCGTGATAGATAGATAGATAGATAGATAAATACTGTGTGTGTGTGTGTGTGTGTGTGTGTGTGTGTGTGTTACTGTGTGAGATAGGATCGTTGAATCGAGAAGAAAGATAAAAATAAACAATAGTTGCAAGTGAGTCGCCGGGGAGTAGGAGTAGGAAAATGTCGCTGGTAGATAGATGTCAAAAATGGTTGCAGCCTGACAAATAAATCTGTATCTAATAGAAGCACTTAGCACGCTGTGGCGGTGCGGCTGGGTCGGGGGTGGTGTTGGGGTGATGGGGTAGTTGTGGGTGGGCGGAGGAATTCTAGAGATGATGGCGCGAAATAGATTTCCGCAGTTTGAGGCGGAGCGAGACGCGAAACGCGGCGATGGAAGCTCTGTCAAAATGAGAAATCGAGACAACGCTGATTGAGACAGAGAAGGAGGCGGGATGAATTAAAAGCAACGTTGGTAAAAACGTATAGCCGTGGAGGGAAGAAGATGGCGCCAACGTTCGTTTGACAATATTGGTGGAGCGTCGGGTGCTTTGAAAAGCGTTTACTAAGTTGAATTGTTTTTTTTTGTTTTGTTTTTTTGTTGTGATATAGATATGCTACTGCAGGGTAATGTTGTATGCATGTGTTATAAGAAAGAGACTATGATACTAACAGGAGAGTGAACCGCTAGAAAATTGCTACAAAATAGCTTTCTTACCTATGATCATTATATATGCTATCTTTTTCTCACTAGAACCAAACAGGGCTTCATATGCATTCCGTCTTGCCACGCGGAATGGTTTGACGGGATGGTGTAGTGTGTGTAGGTTTTATTTTGCCTTTAATAATATCTGCCTTTACTGCCAAAATACACTATATATATATATATATATATATATATATATATATATATATATATATATATACTATTACTATTAAAACTCGTAAATTTCAGAAATAAGTTATTCCAAAAAAAATTTCGCTTGAATATGGAACAGAGCCTACTTTAACTCAAGTTAATTCAAATATTATTTTGAAGTTTTCGGCTCTTGTTTTGAAACACGAGACCTCTTATGTAGCGAGTTGGAATCATATTTTTAAATAATTATATATATATATATATATATATATATATATATATTGCCATCCACATAAACAGACTCTTTTGCTGTATCAGTGCCTCTAGCTGGCGTCAGTCAGGGATTCTACCACTAAGCCATTGGCGCACGGGAGGGATGAAGGTGAATTTAAGCGTATTTATTTTTTAGATAAACGCCCAGTGACTGAGAGAACTCGATTCGATTTACTGAAGAGTCTTGCATTATTAATCGTAATAGTCATTGTTTACAAACCCACACTTCCTCCCCAGAGAGCTCAACTGAAATGAATTTTTCAGGAGCATATATATTGTCATCAACAGTCTGGTACAGTTCTTCGAGATAACGCCAATTCGCAAGGTTCGAAGAAGTGCGCTCTTCGCGAAAACGCACAGGCTTCCCACGCTCGAAGTCATTTTTAACCATCTTGATCTTAGAAAATAGTTGCATTGAGCTGACAGTTTAGATATTTCTGGACAGATTTGTCGACATGCATTGCATCTATATGAAAGTCTCTAACTGATGAGGCTATTTAAGGACATGACTCCAGTTTTTAGGTATTGTATATTCGATTTCCTTACTTCTTATCCTAACTTAACCAAACACTGAGCGACAGGCCACAGTGATATTGGCCATGATCCACAGGTTTCACTCACTCAAAGCTGTTTTTAACCATTAATCTTAAAGTGGTTATATGAAGTTGACATCAAATATTTCTGAACGGGTTTGATGTCATGCATGACATCCATGTAAAAGTCTCTATCTAATATTTAAGAACATATCTCCAGTTTTTAGGTTAATGATTTGGTTTTGCAACGATTTCTGGTGTCATGCGAAACTATCCCCTCCCTAAAATTCTATGTTTGATTTACTTATTTTTTTATACTAAACTTGTTTTAACTGAACCAAACACTGAGCGGTAGGCTACAGTGGTGTTTGCCAAGATCCACAGGCTTCATTCACTCAAAGCCTTTCTTCACTATTGATCTTAGAAAGAGGTTGTATACAGTTGACACGAGATGTTTCTGAAGGGGTTTGATGTCATGCATGACATCCATATCAAAGACTATATGTAATGAGGCTATTTAAGAACATGTCCCCAGTTTTTAGGTAATGTATATTGGATTTCCTTATTTCTTATACTAAACTTGATTTAACAGAACCAAACACTGAGCGGTAGGCTACAGTGATGTTTGCCAAGATCCACAGGCTTCATTCACTCAAAGCCTTTCTTCACTATTGATCTTAGAAAGAGGTTGTATACAGTTGACGCGAGATGTTTCTGAAGGGGTTTGATGTCATGCATGACATCCATATCAAAGACTATATGTAATGAGGCTATTTAAGAACATGTCCCCAGTTTTTAGGTATTGTATATTGGATTTCCTTATTTCTTATACTAAACTTGATTTAACTAAACCAAAGAGCGGTAGGCTACAGTGACGTTTGCCAAGATCCACAGGCCTCATTAGCTCAAAACCTTTCTTCACCATTGATCTTTAAAAAGCTTGTAAGCAGTTGACACGAGGTACTTCTGAACGCGTTTAGCGTGATGCCCGGCAATTATATGATGATATCGATCTGAAGAGGCTATTTGAGAACATGAGTCAAGTTTTCAGGTTATGGTTTAATTTGAACAACAGAAGTGAAACGGTCTCCTCCATCCAGTTCATAAAGCTCTCTCTGCTTACTGGAGCTTTATCTAAATTTGAGACTGTTATTACTCTCTCTACGTCTTCCAACGTTGGAAGGTCATCTAAAATTTCAAACCTTGGTTTTATCGGAAATCATATATCTGATCCTCTGTCCAACAGCTCAGAGAAATGATCTTGGGATATCACTAGCATTTGTTCTGTCAGCTTTTTCATCATCTGATTTCACGTGAGATACTGTTGTTCCGTTCGATTCGAAAGCGGGTCTGAGGAGATTTGTATATCTGTTAACTGACATGATTTGCATATCTCTAGGAAACGCGAAAGATCGACCTACTCCAGGTCACTTAATTCCTTATTTTGCTGTTTTGATAATAGATAGGTATACATAGGCTCGGTTCTCACCTGAGAGAAGAAGGTAGATATAAATTTGGTATGCACGGTGGAGTAATGGATTGAGAAATCGGAGAGCCGAGTTCGAAACCCAGTCAGATCCATTACATTCACTTACGTGCTAATACCGTTGGGAAAGGTATGAATCCTTTTCTTCTCCCCCAGCTATCGGTAAATAACAGGACAGACCGGGTTCTATAGCCTTGGATGGCAGTTGATCTACCGCAGAAAGAAATGGCAAACTACTCCGGGGAAAAATCTGCCTCGTCAGTCACGTATCGAATGATACCTGATCGCACAAGCTAGTATCACGCATAGCACATGACTGACTAGGAGGCTCGGATTAAGAAATCGGAGAGCCAAGTTGGAATTCCAGTCGAATCCATTACATTCACTTACGTGCTAATAAAAAGTATGAATCCTCTTCTTCTCCCCCCAGCTATGGCTACATATCAGGACAGACTGGGTTCTAAAGTTTTAGATGGCAATTTGTCTACCGCAGAAAGTAATTGCAATCTACTGTGGGGAAAAATCTGCCTCGTCAGTCATGTATCGAAAGATACATGATCGCCTAAGCGTGGCACATAACTGATTGATGCACGAGAATAAAAAAAGGAGATTGAGGTCAGATTTGCATATAAGTCGTTAAGACCAGACGGATCCCTCGTCTTACGAACATTTCTTTTAATAATCAAGTATTGTCTTTTCCTCTCTCTCTCCTCCACACGATCAGAACGGAATAGTTCATTTATAGTAGTTTCAGTAAATGAGATACTAAAAGCAGTATGCCATAGTGAATGCCAGTCGAGCTACCATCTGTTAACCCGACAACGTCAATTCCAAAGTATGCAGTACTTCATAATAATATGGCGTCGCCGATAGGATCCCTAATCGCGTTAGATAAAACGGATCGCATAGAAAACGTGGATTAGATGTTTCGCATTGTTGGCTAGAGTTAAAAAAAAATGAAATAAAATAAAGCCTCCGGAGGGGAGAATGAAATTACTGATTTATTTTTGGTTTTGGCAAGATGTGGAACCACAAAAAAGATATCCATTATCGTGCATCCCAAAATACTAGAAGACTCAAAATATGAGGGAACTTCAGCCATTATAAAAAGAAACATGCGAGCGAAAAGTTTCTGAAATACAGACAGAACCCAAATGAAACCGTAATGCAATATTTACGCAGATTAAGAGAAGCATCAAGATATAGTGAATTTAAAAAAAATGGCTTCAAGAGAAATGTCTATAGAAGACGAATTAATTCTTCTAACACTAATTGAAGGCATGTATGACATTACATACAAACATAAGACCCTAGAACGGCTACGAGTGAATGTTAGAAATTTAGAAGTGTAGAATTCTTGCAGCAATTAGAATTAATGAATTTATTAATTTTACAAACAATGTGGGACCATACAACAAATAAAATCTTAAGCGCAAATATTGAAACAAAGAACACGAAAGAAACAAAAACAAATGCCTAGCCCTTTTATAAATTCTCATAATGGAGGTTGACACGGGAGTGATGTTATCTTATGTCAAGAAATTTCAGTGGGAAAATGGGTAAACCCAAATTAAGAAAAAGCAATCTCAATTAAAAACAATTTGATGGATCTGTCATCAAAAACTCTAGTCTCCTTTGAAGGAACTTTTGAGAAAAAAACAAAAAAATACGTTTTGAGGTATTTTCCATCACTTTGTAGAATGCACAAAAATCGTAGACTCCTGAGAATAGATGCTTTAAAATTGTATACGGCGAAATTAATGAACTGTATAAGTCAGAAGAACCCGATATATGCCTATTAAAAAGATATAAAGCGAGTATTTGTCTAAAAAAAATAATCACCCGAGCTATTTTAAATCTCGGAAAATATCTATTCCCAGTCTACCCATGGTAGTTGTAAAACTAAAGAAAATAGTAGTAAAGGCATATTGGAAAAAGTTACCCAAGGTCGTAGCAGTTGGATACGAAAGCCCAATGGCGATTTGAGGATATGCGGGGATTACAAAGTACGTGTGACTCATAAGATATGTTCTGATTCATTCCCTTTACCTAACACAGAAACGGCAAGTCATGAATTAGCAGGAATTGAATACTTATCTGAAATCGGCATGTAACAAAATAGAAATCGCCAGAAAATTTAAAGAATTGCTACAATTAATACCCCGATGGGCTTAATGAGATGAGATTGCCTTCCATTTGGAGTTTAGGCTTCAAGCCATATTTTTCAAAGGGCAATTGAAAAGGTTCTATCGGAGGGGGCAAAATATATAATCATATATCAAGGCGATATAGGCATAGGTGCTTACAGTAAAGAGGAATTAAAAAAAAAAAACTGAACAAGTTTCAAACAAATTATAAAGTTCTGGTCTGATGGCGCTAAATGTCAGTTAACTTGTAAAAAAAAAATCGTATTTGGAATCCTAAATATCTAAAGAAGGAATTTCACGAGACAATAAACTGATAAATAATATATCGGAATTATCTACACCAAAAATTAACCGCCGTGGGTTTGACGATAAACTACATCCGCGTCCTGGCTAAGACAAGAAACTACATCCGCGTCCTGGGTAAGACGATAAACTACATCCGCGTCCTGGGTACGAGGATAAACAACATCCGCGTCCTGGGTAAGACGATAAACTACATCCGCGTCCTGGGTATGACGATAAACTACATCCGAGTCCTGGGTAAGACGATAAACTACATCCGCGTCCTGGGTATGACGATAAACTACACCCGCGCCCTGGGTAAGACGATAAACTACATCCGCGTCCTGGGTACGAGGATAAACAACATCCGCGTCCTGGGTAAGACGATAAACTACATCCGCGTCCTGGGTATGACGATAAACTACATCCGCGTCCTGGGTATGACGATAAAGTACATCCGCGTCCTGGGTAAGAGGATAAACAACATCCGCGTCCTGGGTGAGACGATAAACTACATCTGCGTCCTGGGTAAGACGATAAACTACTTCCAACAGCAAGGCTTCTGATCTGGTGGTTTTGGGGAGCGTGGAACCACCTTATAATTGCTGGTGTTCCCAAGTCCGCCCTGACCCAGGGTGGTAGCACCTGTTAGGGTCCCAGGTATGGGTAAATAGTTAACACCGAAACTGTGGTAAAAACACTATGGAAATGTAAAAAAAGGTTTTAATACCAGAAATATTTCGTAAAAAGTTATTAGAAAAAAACACTATCATCAGCAATATACTTTTGAAGGAAATATATTGCCAGAAATAGATTTTTGACAAAAACAAGATTTTTTCCGGCAAAATAAATTTTGTCGGCATTAAATGACCCATTGATGTTGGTATGTCGTAAAACAAACCAAACCAAAAAAATAAAAAACAAAACAAAAAAAAAAATAATAATTAGAAGAATCCTTTTTTAGAACTGACGAATTTCTATAGCAAATATCTGCCTAGATAAAACGACTTAAAAGAAGCCTTTTCAGAATAGCGGTAAAATAATACCGCATTTAAATGGACTCAAAGTTAAAATATAGCTTTTGAAAGCTTAAAAAAATAGACAATAATAAGAAAAACGAGTGCAAAAATCTTTCTACGAAAACGGGACATTGACGACGGATGCAAGAAATCATGCTGTAGTTACAATTTTATCTGAAGAAGGCCATCCGATAATGTACTTGTCGAGAAAATTAACGTCAGCTGAAGCTAACTACTCAAATATCGAGAAAGAGCTCAACATTTTTTGTAAAGAAAAAGAACCATGGGCTCGGGTACACATGGAACATATCCATATTAAAGGCGCGTCCTGAGTAAGACGATAAACTACATCCGCGTTCTGGGTAAGACGATAAACTACATCCACGTCCCGGGTAAGACGAAATACATCCAACAGCAAGGCCTCTGATCAGGAGGTCTTGAGGAGCATGAAGCGGCCTCTTAGTTGCTGGTGTTCCCAGGACCACTCCGACCCGGGGTGGTGGAACCTGTTGGGGTTCCAACTATGTGAAAATAGTTAACCACTAAACTGAGGATAAAATACCAGCAATAAAGGTTTTGAGGAAAAAATATTACCAGCAATATATTTTTGAAGGAAAAAAATAGACTCGTAAACTTAAGGAATCAGCACATATGCTAGGCCACAAAAATCTGCTGAGCCGACCAAGCATAGAAATAAATACAATATGGGAACCAGTAATAAGGAGTGCCAGAAAAAAGCAATGATAACAAAAAGTTGCAATATGAGCTCTGGTAAAAACATCCAATGAAGAAACAGCAAAATTGCAATATGAACACTGGTAAAAATGGTTGCTGAAAACATTAGGTTTATAATACCCAGAAATTCATACTCAGATGTCCTCAAGGACACATGGCACAGTGGATAAAGGCGTTGGTTAGATCCAGTGAGAGACCCAAAGAGTGTGAGTTCAATATCCGGTTAAAGCAGTGGAGAACTTACAGAGGGAAAATTAGCAGGAGATAACTGACATCCATCAAACATGGCACGTGGAAGTAGAACAGTCTACCCCAGGGAGCGAAATAAAGGGTTCAGTTCGAAATTCCAACCACCGGAGCGTACAACGGCCGAAACGTTGTAACAAATATGGCGACTAAGATGAGGAGAATAGTCCGCATAATGTAAATATTGAAAAAAATATTACCAGCAATAAAAATCTTGTTGGCATTAAATAACCCATTGTGGTTGATAAACCATATTAAAGGAATAGGGCGATTTTCAATTTTCAGGATGGCCTGACAGAAAAACCACCACTGTAAAACAAATATGAAGAACAATATTTTCAAGGAATGCCTAAAACTTTGGTCTGAGATAACGCGTCAGAATGTTGGTGCTCGTGGCTAAAGCGTATTGGATGCGTCCTGTATAAAACCCTACCACCCACAAGCGAATGGAATTGCAGAAATAATGATGCAGCTTGAAAATGGGACTAAAAGCATTTTCCCCATCTAATGATAGTATAGAGTATTATTTAATCAAGATTACTGTTAAACAATTCCACATGCCGACAGACTACAGAGTCCCTCTGCATTAATGGGTAGACAGATTAGAGCTCCTATAACAATATCATTTCAACAAGTGAAAGAGTATGGTATAAAAAAGGCAAAGAATTTAATCCAGAGAAGGCGATTTTTGTTGGACAGAAAGAACACAACACAACAATCCTAAGCAAAAAAATAGACAAAAATGTACTGACCCATGCGGATCAATTCAGAAGCAGAACGGCAACCGTGGATATAGAAATGGACGAAGAATCTGAAGGTGAAGAACAAGAATGAGGTGAGGGTACTAATGAATTCAGTAGTGAAATGTATGAATGATAACGACCAGTAATCTGATGAAAGAAGTCAAAATACACACCTAGAAAGACACCTAGAAAGGCATAAAACCGTTACTGTTCAGAGTGGTGTAGTATTGTATGCAAATCAAGTGCTACTATAAAAGCAGTACGCCGAAGCGAATGCCAGTCGAGTTCCTATCTGTTGACATGACAACGTCTATTCCAGAGATTATTCTACTTCATAACACATTGATTATTTATGAGATATTGGCAGGAGACTTTAAATACATCTTTCTTTCTTTCACTTTATTACTGAACCATTGAACATTTCACTGTTTTCCTATTTTAATGAATCTTAATTCTTGAGTTAATGACTGAATAAGCTCATGGCGAGTTCTACGACAAAATATTCGTAGAAATTCCCCTATCGCATCGTTAAATATTTGAACTTAACAAATTTAACAAAACATTGCAACAACCATAACCTGGTCGATATTTTAAGAAGTAGATACAAATGAAAAACATTTGAAATTGACAATTTTTTTCCATTTCACTAAAGCAGACGTTAAACACTTCTGTCTTCCTTTGTCTCTTTTTTTTCTTTCTTTGTTTTTATCATTGAAAACAAGTAGTGGCTTTTACCTCTCTTTCAACGTGATCGAAATGCATTATTTATGAGGTACTGGCAGGAGACATTAGTTAAACATTTTTTCGTTTACATTATTTCTTTCTTTATAGCGAAATCTCCGTCTTACAAACATCTATCTTAATAATCATTTAAAAACAATTCAGCCGACGATGTTATTGTATTTAAGACTAGCAGTAAAGCCCGGCGTTGCCCGGGGATGTAACAGTAAGAGATAGATCAAGTATCGACCATCATAAAGACTGAAAAATAAAATTGACAAAGATTATTGTTTAAGGTTGACGGGCACGCATGTCTTAATTAGTTTTTTTTTTTTTTTTTTACGAATTGGACAAACCCAAACTCAAACAAAAACATTGTTTTCAATCGTTATGAGTCTACCGATTGAATAGAATTTTATTATAAACAATTGTCTTGTAAATGGAATTTTTAAAGCATTCTGAATGTAAAAATAAAGAAAAAAAGTGTGCAAGACAATAAGAAACACTACCTGCCAAATAAGTGAATTTTTGTTGAAATCGGTTGAAAAATGTAGGAAATCCGATCCAATATATAAACGAACACACACACACACACACACAAAAAAACCTGGGTTTTATAATAAGTATAACTCGATATGAATTGGCTCCCTTTCATTCTGGCGACAGAATCGTGTTTTATCGTGTACAAATTAATTTCGTGCAAAAACAATTGTGTTTTTCCAATTTTGGGGGCTGTCAGAACCATTGCAAAGTAATTTTACGCAGTCCTGTGAAGTTTTGTTGAAATCGGTTGAAAAATGTAGGAAATCCGATCCAATATATAAACGCACACACACACACACACACACACACACACACACACACACACACACACACACACACAATCTGCGTTTTATAATGAGTAAGATATTGACTTTGTCGGCATATTTATTACAACTTTTCGGCTAAAGAAGGATGGAGCGTACAACGACCGAAACCTTGTAATAAATATGGCGCCAAAGATGAGGCCAATAGTCCGAATAATGTAAATAGTGTACATAATACTTCATCTCAGAAATATAGACATATATATATATATATATATATATATATATATATGTTAATTTTAAATGCTCAGCGTCTCTCTTTCGCTCGTGCGCATGTGTAGTTGGATTAACGTAAATATAAACTTAGACTGATGAAGCCTTAAGGGACGAAACGCCTCGCAGGAACACTTTTTACACTTCTTTTCCCTAAAAATGCTTTTTTTTTTTTTACATCGTCATTTTTATTGTCATATTCAAGACGTTTCGGCCAGTGTACGCTCCAGCCTTCTTCAGTTGATATACGTTGGAATTTCCGACCGAAGCCTTTTTATAAGTTTCCAAAATTCATTGATGCCCTCAAGAACCAAAGTGTTGGTTAAGTGATCCAAAAATTGATTTGACCCAACGAATTGTGAGTTCAATACTTGCCCACGGAAGAGGGGACAAAAACTTGGAGAGTTAGTTACTAAATGTAATTAACTGAAACTGAGATATCCAAATAAGGCATGGCACGTGGAATTAGAACAATCTACCCCCCCCCGTCCGTGGACTAAATAAAGAGTTTGTGGTGTCAATGAACCCTTGTTGCCACTTTTGTAATTTCAAGGAATACTCTTTGTCCCTTTCCTAATGCTCGTTGTAGTAGAGACTTTGTAATCGCAGCTACAACTATAGAAACGCCGTTGAACAATACTGGTGTCAGACGCCTTCGAATAACACTCGCACTAATAGTACTTGCTCGATAATACTCGCTCGAAAAGCAACCGCTGTCTAGTGATCCGAATAGCGAAATAGTATAGTGAAAAGAGTAGAGAATAGCGATCCATATAGTGATAGAGAATAGGGTAGAGCTAGCGATCCGTATATTAATAGAGGATAGACTAGGAATGGTGATAGTTTAGATGTCACGCTACCCCCATCAATATATGCGTCTCCTCTATGGTCACGTGGTCTAATTAATTCAATAATGGGATCGCCAGTGCTTGCTCAATGTCGGTATATGTTCAAGCTCAAGTGTCGGTAGCGACACTTTATTCCAATATAACAAATTTATATTAAAAGTTCCGGTAGGCTACATGCAATTTTTTATTGATTGTGCTTGTTTTGTGATGTCAACGAAAACACATTGTCACTTTTGTAATGTCAACGAATAGTCGTTGTCACTTTCGTAATGCACGTTGTAGTAGAGACTTTGTAATCGCAGATACAACTATAGTAACGCCGTTGAACAATACTGGAGTCAGACGCCTTCGAATAACACTCGCACTAATAGTACTTGCACGATAATACTTGCTCGAAAAGTACCCACCGATTAGCGATCCGAATAGTAATTCCTATAGTGATTAGTCTAGAGAAATAGTGTAGAAATAGGGAATAGTACAGAAAATCGCGAACGGTAGAGTTATAGAGGATAGAATAGAAATTATGATCGTTTCGACGTCACGCTCTTTTCTACTTGTTCGTCCCCCACCCAACGGATATTACCTGAAGAAGGCCGGTGCGGATAACAGCCGAAACGTCGCAAATATGCCAACAAAGATTAAGGTATCAGTCTGAGGAGTGTGAATAATTACACTACCTCATCTCAGATGTATAGATGTTAATAAAAATTTTATTTTAAGACATTTTTATGTTTATACATTCTTCTTTATAGATACAAATATTTAAGTAAATGCTCTGTTTATAATAAACAGTATTAAATAACATTTACCGGCCTGAGTGTCCGAGAAATTGTCATAGAAAATATTCGTTCTTTGACAGGATTCGAACCTGCATCCTATACGGAACCGTCATTTAACCTGACGTGCCTAACCGCTCGGCCACAAAGGATCGTTCGGTTGGCAAGGTCGAATTTACTGCTTATAAACTTCAATCTTCCATGAATCTCGTACATTCATAACTGCTCATGTAAACAAATGACGTCATACATTAAGAGTCCGACAATTTATTTATTAAAGACATTTTTCATGTTTAACGTTCTTTTTATAGATACAAGTATTTAAGTAAATGCTCTGTTTATAATAAACAGTATTAAATAACATTTACCGGCCTGAATGTCCGAGAAATTGTCATAGAAAATATGCGTCCTCTGACAGGAATCGAACCTGTATCCTTCACGGAATCGTTATACGTGCTTTACCGATTTAGACACAGGTATTATGAAAGATATATATCCAAGAACAGATAGGAAATAGCATAACATTGCTGAGAGTTATAAAGAACAGGAAGTAGTGGAGAGCCATTGTCACCAAAAATTTGGACTCAAAACCGGCACAGGATACATGCACATTATATATATATATATATATATATATATATATATATATATATATATATTATGAAATGGACAAAGTCCGAGAATTTTTTAAAGACACTTTTTATATTTATACGTTCTTTTTATAGATTCAAATATTTAAGTAAATGCTCTGTTTATAATAAACAGTATTAACAACATTTACCGGCCTGAATGTCCGAGAAATTGTCATAGAAAATATGCGTCCTCCGACAGGAATCGAACCTGTATCCTATGCGGAACCGTCATATAGCCTGACGTGCCTTTAACCGATTTTTCATCTTTGATTTCGACAATGATTTCATCTTTTATTACGACAAGGACATCATCTTAATTTCATTTTGACAAGGACATCATCTCTGTTCAATATCGAAAATGATATAATTCTTGTTTAATATCGCAAAGAATATCATTGTTTAATTTCGACAAGGATTTCATCTTTCTTTGATTTCGATAAGGATATCATCTTAGTTTGATTTTGACAAGGGACTCGTTATTTTTGCCCAAAGATTTGTCCTGTGTGACCAACCATTTTGACGTGATACATGTTTTTTTTTTGTTTTTTTTTTTTCCTGAAAGGTCTAGAAAGAGCAGGTCACGTGAAGTCTTTCTTTTGATGAGACATGATATTCCAATAAATTTGATTAAAACCTCCGACAAATATTCTCGAGTGGGACACACCAGGGAAATCCCCAAATTCGTTTTGGTGCGCGAATCTAAGTAGAGGCGATAAAATCTTCTATTTTATAAATTGCCGGACAGTATCGATAAATCTAGTTATATTTTCCGGAAGGCACACATATCATAAAATAGAAACCATTCTTGGAACCTATCGACTTACTGGCACCAATACAAGCCTAGCGAATTGAATAGCTTCACAACCGCTTCTTGATTTGGACATGTTAATGGATTGGTCGGCAGCTACTGCCGGTGGAATAACGCAGGAGGTATGTCTACAGTCACCTTCGGTTGGTAGACTTTGACCATTGAAAGAACGAAGAATGACACGCGGATTTTTATGACACCAGTTTTTAACTTTTCAATTTGAAGACGACATAGGGAGGATAAAAACGTATTAATTCTGGCGTTGATTTCAGTAACCGCGCGTTCAAAGTGTCTTTGCGTCTTGCGATGTAATTGTTATGGGACTTTACCCATAATAATATAATGGACTATTCCATACGTAATAAATACTGCGCCTCAAGAGGAAGCAGGGAGTTCAGTCCGAAGTCGGGCGACCGGCTGACCGGCTGATCGGTTGAACTCTCTGCCTTCGGGCGGGGAGGAACCCAAACGAGGCTACGCCGAAGGGCGGAGTCTCTTTCGGGGAGGTCAGCCGACCCTGAACACGTTTATATTTTTGGCCGAACCCATGGGCTCGGAGATCCCAAGTTAAAACGGCCTTGTGCCAAATGATACCCTCGTGGGGTGGGGGTGACTAAATACTGTTCAGTCTGAAGTCTGGAGTGAGGTCCGTCAGGAGTCTCTCAGTCAGTCAGAGCGAGCGAGTCAGTCAGTCGAGTCAGAGGCAGTCCGAAACAGAGTCGCGTTCAGACAATTACTACTAAACCTGATTGTTCGTACTAACACTTTCTACTTCTCCGTCTATATTCCTGTTTGTAATATATCTGTGTTATTCCATATCCGTGTTCAAATTCTTCTTTATTGCTTCTACCTTGGACCATCACCGTGGTACAAGGAACTGGACCATAACAGTAATATAATTTCGTTTTATAAGCCATTGAAGGTTGAAGAATTTCCCCACAGATGAAGACAAAACATGTGGCAATATTTCTATTGCTACATGTTTTGTCTTCATCTGTGGATTCTAGAGAATACGGGAATAGCATGGACGGAGGATTTAAGCAAAAAGGTAGTTTCAAACGAAATGGAAAAGATTTTCTAATTAGAACGTCTCCAAGATGCTGGGTAGAGGCTGACCGTTACATAATTTAAATAGCATAATTTCAATTAAATAACGGTCAGTCTCTACCCAACATCTGAAGATTGCGTTGTGCATGAAACTCCGTGTCATGCTAACGGTGAGGGATAATATGTATATTTATTTATGTTTATTAATAGCTCTGTTATATTGCATCGAGCACTATGCTATTAACACCAGGATAAAATGTGTGATACCTTATATTCAGATTTACCTACCTACCGATCTATGTAAGCATTTTCAGTTTCTATCTATCTATCTATCTATCTATCTATCTATGTAAGCATAGTCACTTTCAGTCTATCTATCTATCTATCTATATAATCATTTTCAGTTTCTATCTATCTATCTATGTAAGCATAGTCACTTTCAATCTATCTATCTATCTGTGTAATCATTTTCTGTTTCTCTCTCTATAACTTTCTATCTATCTATCTAAGCATAGTCACTTTCAATCTATCTATCTATCTATCTATCTATCTATCTATGTAATCATTTTCAGTTTCTATCTATCTATCTATCTATGTAATCATTTTCAGGTTCTATCTATCTATCTATCTATGTAAGTATTGTGAGACCGGAAACTACCTACACAATAGACTCTTCCAGGCCTATATTAAGTAGGCGACATAGCACTCTGGAGAATGATAGAGAATGACAGAGAGTGAAACACAGAGACAGTGAGAGTCTCGTACGACTACCATTGTTGGACACTAACTTATAGTAAGCTCTGCTTACACTATCTCTGTAACCTGTTGTTAATATATCTTTCTTGCATTTAATCCGTGTTCCGTGTTTTACTTCTGTGAGCCCAACTTTGGCACCCACATCAGTGGCGACGAGGATTCTAGAAACCCACATCAGTGGCGACGAGGATTCTAGAAACGCACTCACGGCGAACCTAAATATCTTACCAATCCCACATCTGGGTCGACGAAGAATTCTACAAACGCATTCACGTAGAAAAACCGCAATATCTTGCCAGTCCCACAACAGTGGCGACAGAGAAGATTCAAGAATTTCGTTCTCACCGTATCAATAGCGACAGTACTCGAAACATACACGAACTCCACGCGTTCCCACAGCAGTGTTGAACGTGAAATTAAGTTGGTATTAATACATTAGCGATTTAAAAGCTAAACACCGAGCGTCTACATATATTCCAATACCAAACGCCACTGACAAACGAGTAGGGATTCGACATCTACGGAATATTAAAGTCTGTCCAATACGAGAACGATTTCTACACACCCACACACACACAGAAAAAAAAAACAGTTGTTCGTAAAAAAACTGGCAACACAAGATCAAGTTCTACCATTTGTACTCAAGTTTTCGGAAAAAACTATCTAAAAATTTTTTATGTAACTGAGTTGAACTCGGGCATAAAATTATTCTCCCCTCAATTTCACTGAGGTGAGTTTTCTTTTTTTTGTACCTCTATAAAAAAAATAATACATAAGTGTGGTAAAAAATTATTCAATTACATTAAAATTTACGGAACCACGGGGAAAAAAAGCTAAACACACATAATTAGTTTAGTTTAACTATTGTCTGTCCATATTTTTTTTTCAGTAAAAGAAAAAAAAAAGGAACAAAAATCTATCCAAGATTTTTTTGTGTACCTCCTCTTAGTACACGTGTTTCAAAGCAACAAAAAAGCGCTGTCATTTTTAAATATGGAAGATTTGCAAAAAGTAGTTGCCCAAATGATATAACTAAATTTGGACCAGCAACAAAAATCAGAAGAAAGACAACTATTTTTGGATTTACATAAACAGCAAATGGAATTCCAAAAAATGACGCTTCAGAATGCTGCACTACAACAGAAACAACTTAAAGAATTACTCGTAAATGCATTAAAAGGCTCAAACTCTGAAAAAGATACAATATTCTCCCAGAGTACAATTTACAATTCAATAGAAACCTTTGAATACGTACCAGAGAACGGCAAAACGTTCCAGGCTTTTTACAGGCGCTACGAAGATATTTTCAACGTAGACTGTGAACAATGGGCCAGTAAAAAAAAGGTATGTCTACTATTGAGAAAACTGGGAACTACAGAACATAGTATATTCGTAGACTTCATACTACTCAAAAAAACCACTGACTTGGATTTTTCAGAGACTATTAAGCTCCTTTCGGAACTATTCGGGCCTAACAAAACCTTGTTCCACAAACGTTGGAAATGCCTGAACATAGTCAAAGACAACCAGCAAGATTTTCTAACGTTTGCAGCATCGGTGAACAAGCTATGTAATGATTTTAAACTAGCCGAACTGACTGCCGATGATTTTAAGTGCTTAATTTTCGCACAAGGTCTAGTATCTGCAGAAGACGCCGAAGTCAGACGACGGGTACTGACTAAGCTTGAGAACGAACAAGGATTGACTCTCCAAAAACTGGCAGAGGACTGTCAAAGAGTAATATCTATAAAGCGTGACTCAAACACTATCGAGGAATCAGGTGTGACTCAGATTAATAAAATCAGAAGCAAGTCTACCTCCTATTCCCCTCAAAAAGACAAAAGGCAAATCTCATGTCCTAAATTCCGCAGTAACCAAAATCCAAATAAGTTAAAGAAACCGCCCGGACCATGTTACCATTGTGGTAAATGGCATTGGATGAAATTCTGTCCAGTTAAGAACAAAAAATGTTGCAAAAATTGCAATAAAAGTGGGCATACTTTAACTTCGTGCTGGTACGCCAACAGAACGAGAAACCCCCACCAAAAAAAAAAAAAAATTAGGCAAGCTCAATCTGACAATATTGTTGATAGGAATTTAAGAAAATATGTAACAGTGGATATTTTCAATAAGTCCATTAAATTCCAGCTTGACTCGGGTTCTGATATTTCAACCATTAACTGGCGTACTTGGCGAAAATTGAACAAGCCGACCTTATTAAAAACGGATAAAACATCAAAATCCGTAACTGGCGAAAATATTAACATTTTAGGCGAGGTAGTACTTACAGTAACACTAAATGGAGTTACCAAAAAGCTAAAAACCTACGTACTAAAAACTTCAGACAACTTATTTGGAACTGATTGGATAGAAAAATTCAATCTTTGGGATTGCCCAATGAGTACATTTTGTCGCAAGATACAAAGTACAACGTCCAATTTGGTAAATCTAAAAAAAGTAACTCAAACAACAATTTCCTCAGGTTTTTTCTGGCGGCCTTGGGAAATGTACTAAAATGAAAACTAAGTTTAAGGTGAAGGGCGGTGCACAACCGGTATTCAAAAAGAAACGGAATGTCCCTTTCGCTGCTCTAGAGCAAATCAATAAAGAGTTAGATAGACTCGAACAAGCAGGTATTCTGTCAAAAACAGATTTCAGCGAGAGTCCAATCAAATACGAGTATGCGCAGATTTTTCCACAGGGTTAAACGATGCCTTGCAAGATCACCACTATCCTCTCCCAAGCCCTAAAGAAATTTTCAATGGTGGAAAATTTTTTTCTTAAATTGACCTCTAGGACGCATACCTTCAGATAGAGGTGGAAGAAGAAAGTTCCAAATTGCTCTGCATAAACACCCATAGAGTGTTGTACAAATATAACAGGCTGGCTTTTGGAGTAAAGGTTACGCCTGCAATTTTCCAGAAGGTCATGGACGCAATGCTGGGCGATCTTGACTACGCAACAGCCTATTTGAATGATATACTAGTTACTAGTAAAAATACGACAGAGCACTGGAACCATATAATAAACGTATTCGAAAAGATACAAGAATACGGATTTAAGGTTAAGGAGGAAAAGTGTGACTTTTTCTTACCAGAGATTAAATACTTAGGTCACATTATAAATAAAGATGGTCGTCGGCCGGATCCAGAAAGATGCCGGCCCCAGATAACGTTCAAGCGTTACAAAGCTTCCTCGGCCTAGCTAACTTTTACCAAGGGTTCATTAAGAACATGCAAAATTTGAGAGGGCCTCTAAACCAACTTTAAAAAAAGGACAAACCATGGTCATGGACCCCGGAATGCCAAGGCGCATTCGAGAAGATCAAGAAAACTCTTACTTCAGACCTCTCCCTCACACATTTTGACCCTAGTCTCGACATCATAGTCGCAAGTGATGCAAGCTCGTATGGTATAGGCGCTTGCATATTACATAAACAGCCAGACGGTTTGCGAAAATCTGTGGCTCACGCATCAAGATCTCTACTTCCAGTTGAGAAACAATAAATCCCAAGAGGAAAAAGTATTAACAGTTTTATTTTTTTCTCTCCTTTTCAAAAAGAAAACTCTTTGGAAGGGGGGGTATTGTGAGACCGGAAACTACCTACACTATAGACTCTTCCAGGCTTATATTAAGTAGGACGACATAGCACCCTGGAGAGTGATAGAGAGTGACACAGAGAGACAGTGAGAGTCTCGTACGACTACCAGTGTTGGACACTAACTTATAGTAAGCTCTGCTTACACGATCTCTGTAACCTGTTGTTAATATATCTTTCTTACATCTAATCCGTGTTCCGTGTTTTACTTCTGTGGGCCCAACTTTGGCACCCACATCAGTAAGGATAGTCACTTTCAATCTATCTATCTATCTATCTATCTATCTATCTATCTATCTATCTATCTATCTATGTAAGCATAGTCACTTTCAATCTATCTATCTATCTATCTATCTATCTATCTATCTATCTATCTATCTATCTATCTAATCATTTTTAGTTTCTATCTATCTATCTATGTAAGCATAGTCACTTTCAATCTATGTAAGCATTTTCAGTTTCTATCTATCTATCTATCTATCTATAATGCATTTCTCAATGACATCTTTTACAAAGTGATCTTTCTAGCAATCATATTCGGTTCATTTCGATCTACACTCCATTGTTCACTGTCCTCTAAGAATGGGACAGGTTGATGTTTCACTCCTTTTCGGAAAATCAACATCGCACTCAGAGTGAAATCTGGGCTTTGATGTGATAAGTAATGAGTTCAAAAATCAGATTAATAGTTCCTACCAACTGCTGAGCATTTGGTTTTAAATATCGTCTGAAAAGAATATACAGAAATACACAATTCCCGTAGGTTATTGCTTACACTCCGACTTCAAAAGTTGATTATTTCAAGAATAAATCCAAATAAAGTTGATATCTTTTGTATTAGATTCATTGAATGGAAAATATATTCAAACCAGAATTCTAATTATCAATCACCACAAGAAAAATGTGTAGTATTTTTCCTATATTCGGTAAGTAAAAACTGTAACATAATTGTAAAAGATTCCCCAAAAAGTTACTCAATGAATAAGATTTGTTAGATCATTTGTAAGATCATAATAAAAACAAAGAATAGTTAAATGTGTATCGAACGCCATTATACTGCTGAGCATAAATTATAAGATGTTTTAAATTTGAATGTTTATTAAAAATCACACTAAAACTACTAAACTGTAGAACATATTATAACCTAATAAAGCTGAATTATTCAGTATAATTTCCCTTTAAAATAAATGAAGGTCTTATTTGTTGGCACAATGTCTACGTTACAATGTGCTTGTGCAATGCATCTTGTCTATATACAATTTGTAAAGCTTGAGTAAATTATAAATTCTATAAGGTTGTGCTATAAGGTTTTCACTGATCACCGGAATGAATTTCCGACGCTACGATTTTGAACCTAAACATAAACTCCAATTTCTAAAAAAAAAAAAACACGGCATAAAATTTGGAAAAAAAATAGTGTCAGTATTTATCATATGAAACCCCAGCTTTCAAACTGAGTGCTATATCATTGTTCCAAAATCGATTTGCTCCAATATCAATGTTAGTTTTAAAAGCTTGCAATTCCGTGTTTGGTTTAGGGGAACTTGGAAGAGTGTGTTGTACCTCGATGCCAGGGTTAGAAAAATTTATACTCAAACCGGCTTTTAAAAAAAGACTCCCCTCCTCAGGAAAGACGGTATATTCGTTCCAGATATCAAACTGGAATTTATATCCTCGCAATATGGTTTTTTAAAGTAAATGAAGGTCTTATTTGATGGCACGATGTCTACGTAACAATATATTTGTGCCATGCATCTTGTCCATATATAATGCTTTCACTGATCACCTGAATGAATTTCAAACTCTATGATTTTGAACCTAAACATAAACTTTAAACTCGATTCCTCAAAAAACTGTAACGATTTTGAAACAAATTATTCATGAGAAGCCCCAACTTTCAAATTGATTGTTATCGACCTGTCCTAATTTACCAATCAAAACTTACAAACAATTTACAATTCTCCGTCCCTCACTGTTTCGTTAACTCCTATCTGGAAATTTCTTCAATACTTCCCAAAGAACCTAATTTTCTAATGTTTATTTCTTTGAGGAACCCGCTTAGCCTCTTCTTCGTCCGTACAGATGGATGTAGAAAAAAAAAAATACTGCGTACGTAAAATATGTAGAGATATATATAGGCATAATTTGACATACTTCTTGAGTGAAAATGATGTTTTTCTCTGTTCACTCAAAAAAAAAAAGTATGCACTTAAATTTCAAACTTTCTGCAGCCGTCAACAGCTTGCAGCATTAAACTTTTCAATATTACTAGAAAAACAAGACAACAACTCAGTTTCCATGAAAAATATTCATATCTTGGGAATAAGGAGCTTCTGAAAGAAGTCGGTGGCATACACACGCACACACACACACACACACACACACACACACACATATATATATATATATATATATATATATTTATATATATATATATATACCTATACGGACACTCACACATAACAAACACAAACAAATCTATCTATCTATCTATCTATCTATCTATCTATCTATCTATCTATCTATCGCTACGATTTTGAACCTAAACATAAACCTACTACTACTATCTATCTAGATATCTAGATAGATAGTTAGACAGATAGATAGCTTGCTAGCTTATTTTCTTCAATATCTATTATCAATCTATATTGATAGACAGAGAAGAAAATACATAGGCAGATAGATGGATAGATAGAGAGATAGGTATAAGCAGACTTATATATATATATATATATATATATATATATATATATATATATATATATATATTTATATATATATATATATATATAAAAGAAAAAGGTTGTAGTGGTTCCAACGAGAGAAAAGTATGTATATTAAAAAGAAGAGAAGAGAGGTG
>OZ010575.1:73588367-73625867 GCA_963932145.1 Acanthosepion lycidas | reverse complement strand
ATAATCAAGATGTTGATCTTCCACACTACCTCAAACAAAAGGCTTGGAAGGAAACCCCGTCAATTCTTGAACAGCAGTAACAGCAGAATTTCATGAAAGCATATTTTGAGGTAAAAGTTTTATGAATTTCAACGGACAGTAATGTTCTTTTGTCTCTTTATCTTAATAATGTTTGTCTTTTTCTCATATTCTTTCACACCCAGTAACGCCTTGCATCTTAGTGGCTTTATTTCCTTGTTTGGAGTAAAATAATGAAAAAAAAAAAAAAAAAAACAGACTCCAAACTGGTCTATTTACATTATTCAGGCTATTGTCCTCATCTTTGTCGTCATATTTATCACAACATTTCAGCCGTTGTACGCTCCGGCCTTCTTCAGGTGGTTGAAATGTCGAACTGAACCCTTTATGGATGTCAGTTATCTCCTGTTAATTCCCCTCTCCAAGTTCTCCACTGCCTTAACCGGGTATTGAACTCACACTCTTTGGGTAATGTCAGTGGATCTAACCAACGTCTTTATCCACTGTGCCATGTGTCCCTGAGGACACACACACACACACACACACACACACACACACACACACATATATATATATATATATATATATATATATTTAGTGAGCCAGACATACTTTCCCTGACGATCCGTTTAAGTGAAACCTAGGTAGGTTTGTCTGGCTCACTAGGTGTATCTAGGTCTGCTCTGCGGTTGTATTGAGCTCTTTTGTTAGTTAGTTGTTTACTCGTATCGTGGTTTTTTCTTTGGGCTTCAGACCTGCTTCTGTGCGATTTGTTCGACAGTAGTTAATGTTTGTAGCTCTTTCTTTTTTTAAAACCTTTTTTTCCCTCGACATTGATTTGATTATTTGCAAATCAAATATTTGAGGGTTTTTCGAAACGAGTCTATCTATCTATCTATCTATCTATCTATCTATCTATCTATCTATCTATCTATCTATCTATCTCTCTCTCTCTCTCTCTCTCTCTCTCTATATATATATATATATATATATATATATATATATATATATATAACGCTAAAATTTCTTCGCTATGAATTGAGCACTCTGGTAGCTTGTAATGCTTATATCTCATATATGGCACAGAGGATAAAGGCGTTGGTTAGATCCAGTGAGATGACCCAAAGGCGGTGGAGAGGGGAAGTAACAGGAGTTAACTGATAATTGGCATCCATTAGACATGGCACGTGGAACTAGAACAGTCTACCCCAGTGAGCGAAATAAAGGGTTCAGTTCGACATTCCAACCACCTGAAAAAGGCCGGAGCGTACAACTTTTCGAAACTTGGTAATAAATACGGCGACAAAGATGAGGACAATAGTCCGAATAATGTAAATAGTGTACACAATACCTCATCTCAGAAATATGGACAGATTAAACCTGGTCTGCTGAATGTTTGCATATAAGGAAACAGCTAATCGAAATACAATTACTAATTCGCTAGACCTTTATTTACTTTAGAAGAAGACAAAGAAGACGAAGAAGAAGAAAAGAAGAAAGAGAAGAGGTAGAATTCAGAACAAGAAATATAAAGTAATTTACTAACGTTAGTTGAGTAGAAATATGAAGATTGTGTAGCGCCTTTTCAGTGTGAATTAGCTGCTTCAAGTTCTGCTCTGTTCGAATAAAATGATGCGTCGTACCATCGGTTTTCGTAATATCGCACACACCGCTGGTGATCGGTCCAAATGGCGTAATGACGATTACCAGTCAGTAAACAACACTCGAGCCAGCTGGCGCATTCAGCGACTCAAGACGAGCCAAGAGAGACGGAAAAGCGGCCGCACTCGACCCAACAGGCGCTGATTTTTGACCCACGCGCAACAGTATCTGCGAATCCAACTTCTTTCTCAGAAGTCACTCGTGCGCAAACAGACGTTGAATACGAAAACAAAAAAACAAACAAAAAAAAAAACAAAAAAAACAAAAAAAAAATTTCTCTGACTTCGGGAGACTATCACGATAATGATGATGATTATATTAGGTTGGTGCAAAAATAATGTCGGTTTTTGACGTATTTTTTAACGTCAAAAACCGACATTTTGCACCAACCTAATATGTATGGATCAAATAGTAAATCAGACAGGGCTCTTAAGCCTTGATTGGCTACCAGTCTAGAAATAGAACTCTGAATTCAAAACCGTATGTAGTCCTGTGCCGTCGTGAAGATCCTGGTATTTGCAATGACTCTGTAATATCAACTGCATTGAATCGATGTTTGTTAAATAGTAGGTCAGAGGGGGCATTTCAGCTTTGATTAGCAACCAGTCTAGGAGAATGACAACTCAAAACATCGGGAAGTTTGTTTAGGGAGCGCGTAGCACATTATTCGTCCCTATTTCTCAAATTATGTTCAGTTCTTTCGATATTTCAATATGAAAAGGTTTATATAAAATTCTCAACTATATGAATACAAAGACGAATAAAAATATACATAACGAGTAATTGATTTTGCGGCCCAAATGATAACCTTTTATATATATATATATATATATATATATATATATATATATATATATATATATATATTAACTGAGTTAAAAATATGGTTCCTTCGCTACACAGGAATTACCATGTTTCAAAAACCAAAGCTAAAACTTCAAATTTGATCATATAATTAAATTAAAATATTAGCTCTGTTTCATCTTCAATCGAATTTTGGAAATTTCTCCTTACTATAATATATATATATATATATATATATATATATATATATATATATATATATATATATTATAGTAAGAACTATAAAAGAACTATAACTTTAAACACTTATCCTCCATACACAAAGAAACTGCGAAATTAGCATTTAAATATAATATTGCTGATAGAATGGGTACAACTCATCTAAAAGACGCCTACCTACTTTTTAACGACCATGAACCTAACTTTCAGAATAATCTACAGTCCAGACTAATAAATCCCTCCAAATCCGAGTTAGGAATAATTTCTAAAAACATCCTAAAAAGAGTAAACACATCTATATTAACAAAATACCCGTTAAACCTTTGGAAAGATTCATCGGACACCATTAACTGGTTCCAAAAAATAAAGCATAAAAATAAAACTACTTTTATACAACTTGATATCATCGATTTCTACCCCTCAATCTCTAAAGAATTGTTAGATAATAACTTAAGTTTTGCCAAAATCCACACTGACATTACTGACAAAGAAATAAAAATCATAATGGGCTCTAGACAGTCCATACTAAAACTGAACAACACTATTTGGATTAAAAAAGACAGAGACAACTTTGATGTTCTAATGGGATGATTTGATTCAGCTCAAATAGCTGACCTAATGGGTATATACATTTTAGATATCCTAAGTAGATTCCTTGACCCTCAAAATATAGGACTATACAGAGATGACGGATTAGTTGCTGTACCTGATACCAATGGTCCCGTAACATCCCAACTACAAAAGAAAATAATTAGGGCCTTCAAATTTCTAGGGTTTAAAATCGAGATTTCTTCCAACTTAAAAATAGTAAACTTCCTAGACGTTACATTTAATCTGAACAATAACAGTTATAAACCCTTCCAAAAGGAAAACCAATCACCCATATATATAAATATCCACTGCAATCACCCGAAATCAATAATTAAACAAATTCCAAATAGAGTAAATCTAAGAATAAATAAACTCTCCTCCAGTAAAACCATTTTTAACCAGAATAAATCGGAATACAATAAAGCCCTATTAAAAAGTAACTTTAAACAGACACTAAATTACATAGATAAGTCAGTAAATAAAAAACCAACTAAACCCAAAAATAGGAAAAGGAAAATTATATGGTTCAACCCACCTTTTTGTAACCTCTCCAATATTAATATAGGTAAATACTTCATAAAACTGATAGAAAAACACTTTAGCAAAAATACATCTCTAAAAAAGATATTCATCAAGATGAATCTAAAGATTAGCTATTCTTGCATGGATAATATGGAAAGAATTATTAGCTCACACAATAGTAAAATCTTGAGAGACCTTCATGATAATCTAAGACAAAATCAGGATAAAACCCGAATGGAAAAATCAACATGCAACTGCAGGACAGGATCAGAGTGCCCAGTTGAAGGAATATGCATGGCAGAGAACACAATATATGAAGCAACAATTTTCCCCAAAGAAAAGGTTGAGGAGAAAAAGATATACATAGGAATATCGGCGGGAAATTGGAAACACCGACTATACAACCATCGCCAGTCCTTCAAAAATAAGTGTAAAAAGAACCAAACGGCACTGTCAAATCATTATTGGGATTTCTTGGAGAGTGGCCTAACCCCACAAATAAAGTGGAAAATAATATCAAGAGCCAGAACTCCAAAAAACTTCAGAGACAGATGCGACTTAAGGGAGAAAATCTTCATAATCAAACATAAAGATCCCGACATATTACTAAATAGACACAATGAACTAGTTTTTAAATGCCGACACAAAAACAATCTAAACCTAAACAAATACATTGAGAAATATTTATATAGGAAGAACAATATTGAATGATTTTTGTTCGCTTTGCGTTTGGAAATATTACTATGCGCGCATGAACGCCAACACATGACTATATGTATACAACTATGGTAATGTACTTGAACACTGATGCACCTGTTGATATGTACATTTATATGTTTTTATATGGAAAAAGAGGCATACCAGGTTTTTTTTTTTTTTGGTGAGTGTGGAGGTGTACAATTAGATAGGTACCTATATGTTTTGCCATAGATATGAAAAAGCGGGTAATAATATATGTGTAAAGATATGGATAATGTAATTAAATACTGATATAGTCTTCGAACGCAGGCATGAGGATAGAGACATGTACGTGTGTGTGTATATGTGTATACATATATGTGTGTAAATGTATATGTGCGTATGTACATGGATGTATATGGATATGCAGGTGTCTTTATGTGTATATGTATATATGTAAGTATAAGTGTATGTGGAGATATGTATGTAGATATGTGGGTATGTGTTTCTCTGCAGGTGTATATGTGTAAATATGGAAATATACATATAGTTTTTCGTGTGGATGTGTGTGCAGGTGTTTATAAGAACTCATAGGTATATAGTGAGATATAGGTATGTAGATATAGATAGGGGTTTAGGACATGTGTAGATGTGTATATGAGTATGGATATATAAAAGATTTTAAAAGAAGGAACTAATTTTCTCCTAGTGACATTTTATACAAATCTCTCCTCTAATATTCTCCAATTGGAAGTGAGTTTTAAATAGCACGAAGGTAAAGTTAAAATTGGTAATTTAATTCAAATTGAAATATACTACCCCATTATTGATGATAAAATTATTTAAATAGGAATAACCGTTGATAATTGGGTACCTAAAAACAATCACGAGTTTACTTAATGAACAAAAATCAAACGAATAGATATCAACCTAACAAGCAATAAGATAAAAGTTTAGAAAAATAAAAAAAGATTACTAAATATAAAATGGATTACTCTTTCAATGTACTGTCTATGAGTTTTTCCAATCGACTGTTTCATAGAAAATACCCAAAACTCCACCGAACTTCAAATTTCTTCGTAGATTGTTTAGACATTTAGATCTATATCAAACCTTAACCTCCCAAATATGCCCTTTAAAGAAACGCGAATTAACAGCATCTAAGAATTTGAATGAAACCTGTCCTCGTGGAATGTAACTAATTAGGGTTGTTGTAGCTTCTTCCTTTAATGTCGGTCTTCTCTCTCACCCCTTAGCCATCTATATCTAGAGACAAGACGCGTTAAATTTAAGCAACGTCTAGCCGACACACAGTGGGGTTAAAATAAGGAATTGAAATGGTACATCTAACCTACTCATATCTTCTCTCCCACCTCACTTCCTCACTTCGTTAATTTTACATATGCTTGATGAGGTCCGTCAAAAATGTGTGAATTTCTAAAGGGGTTGTGGTGAAATAACTTATTACATGGAACCTTAAAGTGGTCTGTTTTTTATTCAAACATATCTGCTCTGAATTTTACATAGAGCTCTCCGGATATCATCCTCCTCGGGTCTACCCATGCGGATTACCTAGGGTTGCATAAACTATATATATATATATATATATATATATATATATATATATATATATATATATATATATAATTATTTATTTAAAAATATGATTCCAACTCGCTACATAAGAGGTCACATGTTTCAAAACAAGAACCCTCTTATGTAGCGAGTTGGAATCATATTTTTAAATAAATAATTATATTTATGCTCTACTTTCGTATCGAGCACTATTTTTTTAAGAATAATTACAAAAATACTAAGGAACTTTGGATCTTTTACCAAACCAGTTTCTTTCCTATTTTCTACAATATTTTCACATATATATATATATATATATATATATATATATATATATATGAAGCAAATATAGTCGGAAGGTGAGCTATATTTATGGGATAAAGTGCTCAATATCAGAGATAGAGTGTGTGTAAATATAAAAGTGGACATTGATGTCAACACTTAGAGGCCACGAGTGTTGTATTTTCTCGGCTATTTATATATACGGGTCAGTAGTGCATTGTGGGTAGTCTATTTTGGCGGGTTTTTGCCAGAAGTCGTTTATTTGTTTGTTTATTTATTTGTGTTAATTTATTTTGCTTATTTTTATTTTTTATTTTTTTTATCTTTCTTTCTTTCTTATCTTATATATTTATTTATTTTTATTTTAATTGGTGTTTTTATTAATGTAGTAAAAATGTGTTTATATCGCTTATTTAATAGGTTTTTTTTTTGGTTTGGGAAGATAATTAAAGCTATTTATTCAATTTTGGGGTTGATTGTTGTAGTTTATTTTAACTATTATTTTGGCCGTAGCAGTTTTTAATTTGTTTATTACTTCATTTATTTATTTTGAATTGATTATCTTTAGTTGTTTTTAATTAATTCATTTTTGTTAATTTATCGGGATCGGTTTGTTAGTTTATTTATTTATTTATTTGGATGAATTTACATTAATTTATTTTACCTGTTTTTTTTTTATTATTTATTTATTATACTGTATATTTTTATTTACTCTTTTCGGTTTTCGATTTTTAAGTAACGTAGATTTTTTTATCGTTATATAACAGTTATAGCTATGTTATTCGTCCGATTTTTGGTTTGATTTTTTTTTAGTCTAACTAATATTTTGGCCAAATGTATGTTAATTTTTTATCATTTACTTTATTTATTTGGGTTCATTGATTTTGTTTTTTATTTATTTATTGCATTTTGTCTATTCTGACGGGTGTGATTTGGTAATTGGCTTGGGTTAATTTATTTTACTTATTTTATTGTTATTTTTTAAGTAACGTAGTAGGAATTTGTTTTCAGAAATCAAATTTCTACTACGTTACTTAAAAATCGGAAAATGACGTCAATAAATAAACAAAATGACAATAAAATGTTTTTTTTTTTAATTCAAGTAGTTTCGTTATTTTCTAAGGTTATCTTAAGGCGAAAATTATAAAGACAAACTTATCATAACTGATATAATATTTTAAATTTGAAAATAGCTTTAACAGAGCTCGTTTGCGCTTGTTTTTAAAAAGTACCATCACAAAAAAAAAATAAAATAAAATAAATAAATAAAATAAAATAAAAATCCATACCATCACAACGGAATGCAGATTTTATCAGTAATCAGTAAATTCAAATAGAAAAACCGTGAAATGTTCAGGGGTCAAAACTAGTCTCCGTTAATGTCTTACAAAAATTGCATATTTCTTTAAGATGTGTGAAGATATTGTAGAAATATTTTAGGACCAATGGACTCCTATTTAAAAGCTATCGCTTTCTTAGTATAAAACTGGTGATTAGCGAAAAAATCCAGAGCTTACTTTTTTTTTTTACTTCCTTCTTTTTACGTTGTTTTAACGTGAAAAAGTGTCGTCTGCGTATCCGAGGCCGTAGACAGTTTGTCACTGTGTTTTTTTAAAAATAAATTAATATTCTTTTCCTACATTCTCCTGTCGTCCCACTCCCTGGCTTTTATTAAAGGGACAGCATCGCATGTAGGTGAACTAGTGGATAAATTGCAGCAAGTTAATGCCAAGAGCAAATATTTCTTTTCCGCTTACTTCCTTTATTATCGCGAGAACTGTGATTTCAAAGCTGTCTGTTGCATTATGGGTATTTTTATTTTGTTTCTTTTTGTAGAAATTGTCGGCATCCAAAATCAGAAATTAACTGCTCGGTTTTGTTACAATTTTGGCAAAAATTCAGGGAAGTAAGCTTAAGATAAGTAAAATAATATATAACCAGATGAATGAAAAGAACGAAGGAATGACGGGATAGGCGAAAGAGTTAGAGAAGAGGAAAAGATACAGAAGAAAAGGAAATGAAGAAGAAGAAGAACACATTGAATGGGAGTGAAAATGTATAAAGAAAAAGAAATGAAGAGGATAAAAATAGAGCACAAGGATACAAAAAAGGAAAAGAGCTTGGGAAGTAAAAAAATGAATGAAAAGAGACGGGCAAACGAGTAAGAGATAAGAAAAGAAAAAAAGAAAAAAAAGAGAATGATAAAATTAAAGAAGAAAGAAAAAGAAGACAAGAAAGGGATGGAGTGAGGAAAAGGAAAGAGGATGAGGAGATGTGATGGGAGTAGAGGAAGTGGTGATGAAAAAGAAAGAAAGAAAGAAAGAAAGAAAGAAAAAAAAGAAATGAGAATTAATAGCGTCAATGGAGACTGGAAAGTAATGTAAAGGAGGAATTACGCAAAAAGAAAGAAAGGGACAAAAAACAAAAACAGTAGAAGAAGAAGATAAAGAAGAAGAAAAACAAGAAAGAAAACGGAGAAGAAAACGAGAAAATGAAGAACAAGAAAACGAAGAAGAAAAAACCAAGAAAACTAAGAAAAAAGAAAAAAAAAAGAAAAAAAAGAAAACGGAGAAGAAAAAAGAATATGAAGAAGAAAAAATGAAGAAGAAGAAAATGAAGAAGAAAACGAAGAGAAAGAAAAAAATCCAGAAAACGAAGAAGAAAATGGAAAAAGAGAACGAAGAAGAAGAAAAAAAACAAGAAGAAAAGGAAGAAAGAAAAAGTAGAAAATCAAGAAATTGAAGAAGAAGAAAACGAAGAAGAAAAACCAAGAAAACGAAGACAAAGATGAAGAAAACGTAGAAGAAAAACAAAAAACGAAGAAGAAAATGAAGAAGAAAACGAAAAAGAAGAAGAAAAAGAAAACGGAGACGAAAAACAAGAAAACGAAGAAGAAAAAGAAAAACAAGAAAAAAAAAAAAGAAAAAAATGAAGACGAAAATGAACAAAAATCACGAAAACGAAGAAGTAAAAAAGAAAACGACGACGAAGAAGAAGAAGTCGGAAGAAGAAGAAGAAGATGAAGTCGGAAGAAGAAGAAGAAGAAGAAGAAGAAGAAGTCGGAAGAAGGAGAAGTCGGAAGAAGAAGAAGAAAAAGAATAAGAAGTCGGAAGAAGAAGAAAGAGAAGTCGGAAGAAGAAGAAGTAGAAGAAGAAGAAGTCGGAAGAAGAAGAAGAAGAAGAAGAAGGAGAAGTCGGAAGAAGAAAAAATCGGAAGAAGAAGAAGGAGAAGTCGGAAGAACGAGAAGTCGCAAGAAGAAGAAGTCAGAAGAAGAAGTCAGAAGAAGAAGAAGGAGAAGTCGGAAAAAGAAGAAGAAGAAGAAGAAGAAGAAGAAGAAGAAGAATTCGGAAGAAGAAGGAGAAGTCGGAAGAAGGAGAAGTCACAAGAAGAAGAAGAAGTCAGAAGAAGAAGTCAGAAGAAGAAGTCAGAAGAAGAAGAAGTCAGAAGAAGAAGAAGAAAGAGAAGTCGGAAGAGGAAGAAGAAGAAGAAGAAGAAGAAGAAGAAGAAGAAGAAGAATTCGGAAGAAGAAGAAGAAGTCGGAAGAAGAAGACGAAGGAGTAGTCGGAAGAAGAAGAAGAAGAAGAAGAAGTCGGAAGGAGAAGAAGAAGAAGAAGTCGGAAGAAGGAGAAGTCGGAAGAAGAAGAAGAAGAAGAAGAAGAAGAAGAAGAAGGGGCAGCAGTAGGAGGAAAGAGGAAGGAAGAAGAAGGAGGAGGGGAAGGATGAGGGGGAGGAGGTGGAATCATGAAGAGGATAAGCAAGAGAAATGTCAGAACAAGATATATAAAGAAAAAAAACCATGACCGGAAAAGAAAGAAATAAACCAAATGACAAGAGAAAGAAAAGAACTGAAAATAAAAGAAAGAAATGAAGAAATTCGAAAAAGACAATAATCAAGAGAAAAAAAAAAAAAAAAAAAAAAACTGAAGAAAAAAAAAAAAAAATAAATAGCTAAAAGATGCGATCAAAAAATTCCTGGAAAGCGATAGTTTCTGACGTATGTTATGTGCAGTAAGAGAGTCTTCGGAGAAGTGTAGACGGAAATGGCTGTATGGTTGAAAGTGATGAAATTAGCTGGCAATAACCAGGAAAATTGAAAAGATTGAGGACGCGAACAATGAAGGCAGGGAATAAATAAATTTGCAGATGAGGAAAGGAAATTTACAAGGAAGAAAGCAATTTCGGAAAGAAATACAGAAATAAAAATAAAAGTAAGCCAAAACATACGCACATATACGCGCATACAAAATCCACAAATGTGCACCCCCAACAGACACACAGACGCGTGTACGCACACACAGAAAAGTAAAGAAAAGAAAAAAAAAATATGTAGGAATAGTTAATGCAAATGGAAAGGAAGATGGTGAAGAGAGAGGTGGTGGTAGGGAAGTTGAAATTGAAATAAAATATTTTAAAATTTATAACAAAAGAGCGATTTATTATCGATTGGAAGCCGTGATTGGCTGGGGAAAAAAAAGGTACAAGCAAAACGTGCAAACACAATTCCCAGTGAATTGAAAAAGAACATCAGAATGGTAAACGGCCCTAAAAAGTGTGATAAGATATATATATATATATATATATATATATATATATATATATATATATATATATATATATATATAAAGAGTCGGTGTGTAAGCGAGAATAAACGTATACAAAATTAATGAATAAACGTATGCAGAATTAAGGAATAAACGTATACAGAATTAAGGAATAAACGTAAGCAGAATTAAGGAATAAACGTATGCAGAATTAAGGAATAAACGTATACAGAATTAAGGAATAAACGTAAGCAGAATTAAGGAATAAACGTAAGCAAAATTAAGGAATAAACGTATGCAGACTTAAGGAATAAACGTATACAGAATTAAGGAATAAACGTATGCAGAATTAAGGAAAACGTATGCAGAATTTAGGAATAAACATATGCAGAATTAAGGAATAAACCTAAGCAGAATTAAGGAATAAACGTATACAAAATTAATGAATAAACGTAAGCAGAATTAAGGAATAATGATACATGATCGGTTGCATGTGTATAATGCATGGCATATAACTGACTAGGAGGCACGGATTGAGGAATCGGAGCGCCGAGTTCGAATTCCACTCAAAAGTTATGAATCCTCTTCTTCTGCCCCTCCCCACCCAGCTAAGGGTAAATAGAAGTACAGACCGGGTTCTATAGCCTTGGATGGCAACTGTTCTACCGCAGAAAGAAATGGCAACCAACGGTGGGAAAAAAATCTGTCTGGTCAGTCATGTATCGAAAGATACATGATCACCTAAGCGTGTATCACGCATGGCCTATAACTGACTAGGAGGCACGGATTGAGGAATCGGAGAGCCGAGTTCGAATTCCAGTCGAATCCATTATATTCACTTACGTGCTGATACCCTTTTGAAATGTATGAATCCGCTTCTTCTCCCCCCCCAGCTATGGGTAAATAGATGTACAGACCGGGTTCTACAGCCTCGGATATCAACTCGTCTACCGCAGAATGAAATGGCAACCAACCACGGGAAAAAAATCTGCCTGGTCAGTCATGTATCGAAAGATACATGATCGGCTACGCGTGTATCAGGCATGGTAGATAACTAAATAGGAGGCGCGGATTGAGTAATCGGAGAGCCGAGTTCGAATACCACTCGAATCCTTTACATTCACTTACGTGCTAATAACCTTGTGAAAAGGTACGAATCCTCTTCTTCGCTCACCAGCTATGGATAAATAGCAGGACAAACCGGGTTCTATAGCCTTTGATGGCAACTGGTCTACTGCAGGGAGAAATGGCAACCTACTGTGGAAAAAGAATCTCCACCGTCAGTCATGTATCTTTCGATACATGATCGCCTAAGCGTATATCACGCATGGCACATAATTGGCTAAGAGGCACGGATTGAGGAATCGGAGAGCCGAGTTCAAATTCCAGTCGAATCCATTACATTCACTTACGTGCTAATAACTCTAGGAAAGGTATGAATCCCCTTCTTCTCCCACCAGCTATGGGTAAATAGCAGGCCACACCGGGTTCTGTAGCCTATGGCAACTGGCCTACCGCAGAAAGAAATAGCAACCTACTGCGGGAAAAAAAAAATCTGTCTCGTCAGTCATGTATCGAAAGATACATGATCGCCTAAGTGTGTATCACGCATGGCACATAACTGACTGACTGATGTTAATCAGTCTTGAAATATTGTTACTCGCCCGATCACCGAAGTTAAGCAATGTTGAGCCTGGTCAGTGATTAGATGGGTGACCTTTTGGGAAAAAAACAGTTGCTGTAGACTGTGATAGATAACGACCTAAATGAGAAATCGAGGAGTTAGAATTATAGCCGAGTTCACTTATGAGTAAATGCATCTATTCTCCCGCAGTTATCGGTTAAATAGAAGGACAGACTTCGGCTCTACAGCCTTGACTTCAATTATTCTGTCATGTGAATCATGAATCAAAAAGAAACATGATCTCCCAAGCATGCTTTGCGCATGACAACTAAGGAAAGATGTCTTCTCGCTCTCAGCTCAACATGTTAATTGATGTTGCGTGACATCATCTGGTTTGACTAGGTATTTACTCTGTCTCCTCACTAAGACGAGATGTGACACAAGGTCCTTTTGGGGGAACCCGAGCGTGTACACCTGGGCCAATTTCAAAATAACTGAATTTTAAAAGAAAATTATATAGAATCTAAAGTAACAAAAAAAAACCTTGTAAATTTAAAAAAAAAAATGTTGTCTTAAAATCGATTTAAAATATCTCCAAAATTTTGTGAATTCAAGAAATATATTTTATTTCTTTAAAATGCCAAGGAATCAGTGTAAAAGTGAGAGGTTTTGTGGAGGTTCGGTTCGGAAGTTTCGCAGAGTTTCTGATTTGAAGAACTCAACGCAGTTGGAATTCCCACGAAGTCTGTGATTTGAAGAACACAGTTTGGGACCTGAATTGGGATTTCGGCCCTAATCAGAGTATCGGCCCAAATCAAACTTTCGGGCCAAATCGGTCTTTTAGTCGGAATTGAACTTATAGCCCTAGTCAGAGTTAAAGTGAGGTTTTGAAATTTCATGGAGTGAATTGAGGAATTCAAAATTATTTCTTCAAAATGATCATTGCTGTTTTCTAAACTGGACCAGAGTTCCCTCTAGTTTTGGGCCGGAGGTTCAATTAGTCCTCCGTGGGACCTTTAAGCTAATTATAAAGCTTTAATTATAAAACAATTTCTCAGTAACGCTGTTTTCTATTAACAGATTCATTTTAGATATTGTATGGAATGCTTAAATATTCGGTACCCATCTCTTCGTGTATTCGCTGGTATATGCTTAGAATGTAGTTTAGAAATTGAATAAAAAGATTGGAGCTCTCGTTTTGTACAACTGGGGAGATATGAAATGATTCGGCCTAAACAGGCTCATAATCAAGACCTATCAAGAAAGGTCCCATTCGAATAGCCCATAGGTAAAAATGTCTTCCCTCTTAAGTAGTGGTGAAGGGCATATAGATTTTTTTTTCATATTCATTGATTAGATTATCTCATAGATTTTAAAATTCTCTCATAAAATGTCTCGATTAAGAGCGAAGCGAAGAGTGGGTTTGTTTTATTTTTTTCTCACTGCCGACAGGCTGGTCAGGTTAAAAATTAAAAATTCTTTTGTGTCAGAGAGACAGAGAGAGAGAGACGGAGAGAGAGAGACAGAGAGAGAGACAGAGAGAGAGAGAGTCAGAGTGAGATACAGAGACACAGAGAGAGTGAGTGACAGAGAGAGAGACAGAGACAGCGAGAGAGTGAGTGACAGAGAGAGAGAGAGACAGATACACAGAGAGAGTGTGAGAGAGACATAGAGGGACAGAGAGAGACAGAGAGAGTGAGAGACAGAGACAGAGAGAGACACACAGAGAGAGAATGAGAGACAGAGCGAGACAGAGACACAGAGAGAGTGAGAGACAGAGGCAGAGACAGAGAGAGAGAGAGAGTGAGAGAGACACAGAGAGAGACATAGACAGAGAGAGTGAGAGACAGAGACAGTGAGAGACAGAGACAGAGAGCGACAGAGAGAGAGAGAGAATGAGAGACAGAGCGAGACAGAGACATAGAGAGAGTGAGAGACACCGAGAGAGACAGAGACACAGAGTTAGAATGAGAAACAGAGAGAGACAGAGACACAGAGAGAAAGACAGAGAGAGAGAGACAGAGACACAGAGAAAGAGAGTGAGAGACTGGTCAGTATCTACATTGGGAAAACTAGAGGCTGTTGATCTGTATGTTTTTCCGTGTGCTGTGATGGATAACAGCTAAGTATGAGAGAGAGAGGGGGGAGAGGGAGAGAGAGGGAGAGAGAGGGAGAGAGAGGGAGGGGGGAAGTGAGAGAGAGTGACAGAGAGAGAAACCGTGAGAGAGACAGATGCTAAAGGACAATAGAAAGAAAGCAAAAGAAAGAAAATTATCTGAAGTAATATTAAATTAAAATTTCAAAGGAAGAAACTCTTATCAACAAAGACCTAAAAGTGAATATCAAAACGCATTGAAAAACCCAACTATAAAATATAAAAAGCAGAATGGCGATAATTTGATAAGTGGAAGTAAAGAAGATTATAAAAAAAAGGTACATCAACGAGATGGCGGTTGGGAGTACCTGTCAGACATGCAAAAAAAAAAAAAAAAAGTTTGGGTGAGAGAAGAAACAAAGAAGAAAGATATTAGCGGACATAAATATATTTGTTTTGAAATAGCAATTAGGAAGAATTATTGAAAATGTTCGAAGAAAAAAATAAAAAAAGAAAAAAAGAATAAACGAAATTTTGGAATTTTCTTTTGTTTATAATTTGTGATAAAAAACAAAATAGTAATAGAATCAAAAGAAAAAAAAAAAAGGCAATTTAGGAAATTTAAGATTTCAAAACAAAGGCCCCAGACCCGAAAAAAAAAATCCAATAAATAAAACAGATAAATTAAAAAAAAAAATCTTTATGAGACGGGAGTAAGGCCGTTCTGGGTATGACGATAAACTACACCCGCGTCCTGGGTAAGACGATAAACTACGTCCAACAGCAAGGTCTCTGATCAAGAGGTTTTGAGGAGTGTGGAACCTCCTCTTAATTGCTGGTGTTCCCAGGTCCACCTTGACCCGGAGTGGTAGCACTTTTTAGGGTCCCAACTATATGCAAATAGTTAACCCTTAAACTGGGGTCAAAACACTATGTAAGTATATAAATAGGTTTGAATTACCAGAAATACATTACCGACAATACATTTTTTTTAAAAAATACCAGCAATAAAAAGTTTTGTCGGCATTAAATAACCCATTGAGGTTGATATACCGTAAAACAAACCAAACCAAACGGGAGTGAGGAATTTTCTATTGGCAGCCTTGTGGTTAAAACGTTTGTTTTCTTGCTCTAAGGCACGTGTTCAAATCTCATCAATCTCTCTCAAAGGGAAGTTTGTTTTTTTTTATAATATCGTCCTGGGGAGATGTTCCGAGCGGGCGGCACCTTTACAAAATGCCTGAAAGCAATACCACCAATTAAACAAAGCTATTAATTGATCTATTTGCTAAAAAACGGCCTCTTGCAGGTTATTTAAAACGTTTTATAAGAATTTTTTGGCGATAATAATGATTTACTGATACAAGTTCGACTAATTAACCTATAGCTGGGGGAGAAGTACATACACACATTTCCTGGCGGTATTTGCGTGCAAGGGAATATACCAAATTTGACTGGAATTGGAAATCGGCCTTCTGATTTTCATTTCCGAGACGTTATCGATTAAAACACCTACATGTCCAAGATTACGGCCTGGTGTGACCCAAGCCCTGTGGTTGAGTTTGGGTAGACGGGACCGTTCGGAAGCCGATTGAATAAAGTCACAAGTCATCGTGACGGAGGGTTTAAGTGTGCTGGTCATGTTCAAAAGAAATTGATCACGTAAGATTATTCCCGCTCTTCTTGAAACCGTAAAGATGATCTGCTTGGCTTAGTTACAGTCTGTAAATCAAAGGGTGAGCGGGCGTCTATAAAGGAAATTTACTAGCCGACTCTTGTATGAAATATAGATGCCGTCACGATGTAATTATTACTCTCAATTCCTCTAAAACTAACGTTTTCTATGAACTTTCTGGAACATTCAGGCCGATAAATGTATTTAATACTGTTTATTTAAAAGAATAGGGCAGTTATTCAAATAAACTATATCTATTAAAATAACCTAACAGCTGGCCACTCATATTCGAGGATAGCTGTCGGCTAAGACGGCTACCCAGTCCCTATTGCAGACGCTTGCTAAGGCGCATTTGTGGTTAATTAACACCCACAGAGCCAACATGTGGTTTATACTGCACCTATGCTGAGCAGACCTTAGTTACAGTTTCTGGGAAAGAGCGTGTTATCTAACGTAATCATCAAATTGAACAAGGCCAGCACGCTCAAGCCCTTGTGACCTTTACATTTATCGGCCTGAATGTTCGAGAAATTTCATAGTTTCACCAATAGGAATCGAACCTGTAACCCCAATAGGAACCATCGTTTCGATCGGAGTAGGACATATTTTCTACGAAATTTCGAATATTCAGGCCGCAAATGTAATTAATACTGCTTAATTAAAAAAAACAGAACCTTTACTTAAATAAATTGTATCTATTAATATAGCGTATAAACAGAATGTATATTAAATAATTGGCTGGAATTAATCCATTTCACTATATATATATATATATATATATATATATATATATATATATATATATATATATATGAGCGGGGTATTCGACTGGATATGAAAATTCGGGTTTACAGAGCTGTTGTACTTGCTATTCTTTTGTATGGCTCAGAGTCGTAGACTCCATGCAGGTACCATATACGCCAGCTAGATGTTTTCCATAAAAGCTGTCTGCGTGCAATCTGTGGAGTTAAGCTTCAAGATAGGACATCTAACGTAGACCTCTTTAACAGGTGTAATATTGGAGGAATCGAGACTTATCATACAGTCTCAGTTACGCTGGACTGGTCATGTCTTGAGAATGTCTGATGACAGGATACCCAAGACCCTAATGCACAGCCAGGTAGATCAAGGCTACAGGAATGTAGGACGTCCATGACTAGGATACAAAGACGAGCTGAAAAGCAACTTGTCAGCAGTCAATATACCACATAACACCCTTGAGCGCTTAGGTTTGGAGCGGTAGAATGGAGATCAACGTGTTTTAGTGGACTCAGCAATTTTCAGTCTGCTTGTCTGAATCATCTTCAAGAACCGAGAGCAAGATCTAAAAGGTCAGCCAATCTAACAGTGATCTCATCTCACAATCCGCACACTTGCTCCATATGTGGCCTCCTTTAAGACACTAGCGGGTCTTAAATGCCACTTCAGATTATCGCATAAACTTTCATAACTGAATCAATAAGCTGGCAGATCCTTATACGTCAAAACCGACGGGAGAGTCCATTATATATATATATATATATATATATATATATATATATATATATATATATATATATATATATAAACAGGTTTCGTTGAAGACGACTGACAATATACTGTAATTAAGATTTTATTTAAATTTTCTTGTGTTCGTACAAGTGTTTTCTTTACTGGACAAAAAGTGTGTAAAAACTGTCCCAAATCTCTGCATACAGAGAAAAATAATAACATTTTTGTTTTCTACCGAAGCCAAATACATATTAACTATAAAGAAGACACATCTTTTCTTAGAAAAATCAATAAAAAAAATGCACAACCCCTGTCTACCAGAACAATAAAATTGAATTAATTTTCTACTGCAAAAAATTTAAAAGAACTAAACTTATAATCAACAATAACAACACACCTGTAAAATCAAAATCACAGAGAACCAATGTTATTTACGGATTCAAATGTCCCTTAAGGAACTGGTATGTTTCTGATCAAACTCATGAATAATTATATTGGTCATACCACTACATGCCTATCTACACGACTCACGTTACACCTACCGGACTATAACTCGCTTTAAACACACACAGAAACCTACAAAATCCCATTCGCAACATAATAGTAGAAAATAAAAGTATCATCCACATGTAAAAAAAGATTAAAAATAATGGAAGCACTAATAATAAAATAGGAAGAACCTATAGTCAGTAACATTAACTATGAACACGGCCACAATGTGCTGACCGTGTTTGCAAAATAGTACATTCCTATAACTTCAGACACATACATAAAAAAATATAGATAAATAAAACCCCACACACCCAGTTTAAAAAAAAACAAAAAAACCGTCCTTGATAATGGGTAAAAGAATAGCCGAAAGACTTCGGATATGCAGAACTTTTGGAACAGTTTTTACTCACGAAAACATTTGTACAAAGACAAGAAAAATTAATAAAAAGCGTAATCGCAGTGCCTTGTCAGACGAGTTTAATGAAAAGAGGGACTCTCTTGTTTTGAAACATGAGAACTCTTATGTAGCGTTGGAATCATATTTTTAAATAAATAATTATATATATATATATATTGATAGATTAAAACATGTAAGTAACTATTACAAAATTGTATATTTTGTTTCGACGTTTAATAAACAACGTAGCTGATGATATGGGATGGACGGGAGGGGCGGGGAGAAGAGGTTGAGAAAGAATGGTCGGGGTAGTAGTTATGTCCGTCCGGTATATTTTCTCCAGTTACGGAGGAGATTTCGATCTGAAGAGTTGAACACCTCGCTGATCAACGAAATAAATTATAATCGAAATGAATAATTAAAATCTCCGTCTTCTTATTACCATTATATATATATATATATATATATATATATATATATATATATATATATATATGTGTGTGTGTGTGTGTGTGTGTGTGTAAAAATTCAGATATAACTCAAATTTAAATATGTAAAAAGACAATATAAATCAAGACAAAATGAAAGCTTTCCTTTGTCGACGCATTTAGTCGTCTCATTGACTTTATGAAGCCAATTTTAAGGATTTTATTTTGCAACAAAGAGAAGAAAATTGGCGAAGATTATCAGAATTTTTGCGTATTAAGAATCTTACTTCGACCAAAAGGATGCCAAACTTATTGAAAGAGAAAGTAAGTTCTTCTATTATGTCGTGTCTCTTCTGGACGTATGTGCTCATAGCCCTCCACCTCTTCCTGTTCCTTGTAGCTCTTAGTAACTTTTGTCTTTTTGTTATTTCTCCCAGACTCTGTTCCGCCATCCACTTGCTTAAGCCCTTTAAATATGTTACGGATTGCTTTCCCTTGTCCTTTTTTCCCCTCTATCCGTCCTGTGAGTATCATATTTTCCAAGCCCTCTTTCCTAATTACGTGTCCCAGAAATTTCATCTGCCTCTTCCTGATGTTAGGTATATTTCCTCTTTGTTTACATTGTCTCCAAAACCTCGGTGTTTCTCACATGTTCGGACCATTGTAGCCTTAGCATCTTTCTGTAGAACCAAAGTTCTGTTCCCTCGTGTCTTCTTCATCTTTGAGGAGATTGTCTAGCATTCGCTGTCATACAAGAGGACAGATATCACGTAGCAGCTCAGTACTCTATTCTTTGTTACCAACGAACTCCTCCTGTCTCGTAATACTCTGCTAAGCATTTGGAATGCGTTTTTGGCCATCCCAGTATATTTTCGGATCTCGAATGTCGTACATTTCATCCTCTGCGAGAAAAATTCCCAGATATTTAAATTTCTCACACTTGCTTGATTTTAGTGTCCCCGACCTGTAAATCGCATTTCATCTTTTTGCTGATGACCATGCCTTCTGTCTTCTTGAAGTTTAAGCTTAATCTCTTTTATTCATTCTCCTTCGCTACCTTCGGTAGGAGGTTTCGACGGAAAAATCTTCGAGAGTGATGCTATTGAATGTTACTAAAATATAAATCTACGTCCGGATTTTTTTTTTTTTTTATTATCTCCTATTTGCACGTTTTATCTCGATAACGAATACGTAACTATTTATTATTTTTTTTTACAATGCAGGCCAATATTTTGCACGCATTTATATTATCTTGTTCAGAAATGTGCGTATTTTCAAACTATTAGGCTGGTGCAAAAATGATGACGTAATAATGTCGTTTTTTGACGTATTTTTTTAACGTCAAAAAACGACATTATTACGTCATTATTTTTGCACCAACCTAATACAAATAACTAAAATAAAAAATAAAAATAAAATAAAATCTTGGTTAAGGTGCCGAAAGGAAAAAGAGTACTTTAGTCTACCAAAATAAATAATACATAAATACGAATAGAAGTCACTAAATCAATAGCCAGTCGAACTGAAGAAGAAAATTTTAAATTTGTCTTTCTCTTCATTATTTTTCGCTCGTTTATTCCTACAGATCTTATTTTGTTCAATTTCTCTTCCGTTTATTACTGTCATATTTTTAACACTTTTTCCTTCAAACTTTTTCTCTCCTTTCTTTTCTTCCTCCTCCTATTCGCCATTCTTCTTTTTTTTAATTTTATTCCTTCACAAATTTTCTTTCTGTTCAGCTTTCCATCTCTTATATGCTTCTTCTTCTCTGACTCCTTCTTTCCCTTTTCTTCATAGTTTTTGTCTTTTCTTCATTCTTTTCATTCGTTTGCTTTCTTCTTCTTCGCTTTCCATCAATTTTCGCCTTTCCTCACACTTTTTGTCTTTTTTTCATTCTTTTCATTCGTTTGCTTTCTTCTTCTTCTTCTTCTTCTTCTTCTTCTTCTTCTTCTTCTTCTTCTTCTTCTTCTTCTTCCGCCTATCTTTTTTTTCGCTTTCCATCCAATTTTCGCCTTTCCTCACACTTTTTGTCTTTTTTTCATTCTTTTCATTCGTTTGCTTCTTCTTCTTCTTCTTCTTCTTCTTCTTCTTCTTCTTCTCTTTCGTCTTTCTTTCTTTTCCTTTCCTTCAAAGTTTTTGTCTTTTTCTTCATTCTTTTCATTCGTTTGCTTTCTTCTTCTTCTTCTCTGACTCTTCCGCTTGTCTTTTCTTTTCCTTTCCAATTTTCGCCTTCCCTTCATTCTTTTCATTCGTTTCCTTCTTTTTCTTCTTTTTCTTCTTCTTCTTCTCTTTCGCCTTTCTTTCTTTTCCTTTCCTTCAAAAGTTTTGTCTTTTTCTTCATTCTTTTCATTCGTTTGCTTTCTTCTTCTTCTTTTTCTTCTTCTTCTTCTCTTCTTCTTCTTCTTCTCTTTCGTCTTTCTTTCTTTTCCTTTCCTTCAAAGTTTTTGTCTTTTTCTTCATTCTTTTCATTTGTTTGCTTTCTTCTTCTTATTATTATTATTCTTTTTTCTTTTTTCTTCTTCTTCTTCTCTTTCGCCTTTCTTTCTTTTCCTTTTCTTCACACTTTTTGTCTTTTTTCATTCTTTTCATTCGTTTTCTTCTTCTTCTTCTTCTTCTTCTTCTTCTTCTTCTTCTTCTCTTTCGCCTTTCTTTCTTTTCCTTTTCTTCACAGTTTTTGTCTTTTCTTCATTCTTTTCATTCATTTTCTTCTTCTTCTTCTTCATCTTTTTCTTCTTCTACTTCTTCTTCTTCTTCTTCTTCTTCTTGATTCCTACCTCCTTTTCTACCCACATTCGATCGATCGCTTCCCTGTGCTGCTTCTCTCGTCTGCTACTTCCCCCTCCAATTTTATCGTTTATTTAACTACGAGAATGACGCCAAATTGCATCGGAATTAAGCGAAGAAAAAACACCCAACTGGCCATAGAAGAAAATTGCACGTAAATGCAAAGAATCTTGAAATAAGCAGGGAAATTGTAAAAGCAAAATTAAAAAGAATAAAAAGAAAAAAAAAACAAATGTGTAGCTTTTGATAAGTAAATAGTAAAAAGAGATAGCGAAAGGGGGGGGTAAAGGGTAAGTAAGAATTTCAATAGACGGAAATAAGACTGGAATGTCAATAGTAAAGATAACAACAAAAGTAGATGTAAAAAATTTAAAAATGATGAAGGAAATGTAAAAATAGAATTTAAAAAAGAAGGAAACGCAAACATTAAAAAGTTGAGAAAATTTAAATTTAAAATTTAAATTAAGAGTATAAAGTAAAAAAATGTAAACATTAAAAATAAACAGAAAATAAATGTAAAAATAAAAAAAAAACAGTAAAACTGAAAAATTAATGGAGAAATAATAAGAAATAAATATAAAGACAAACTAAAAAAAATTCAAAAATATTCACAAAAAGAAAAAGTTAAAATTATAAAAAAAAAGAAAATGACGGAAATGCAAAAATTCAAATTAACAAAAAAAGAAATATAAAAAGTATAAATTAAAAAAAGGGTAAATGTGAAGATAATGAAAAAAAAAAAAAAAAAAAAATCTAGAAACGACGTATTTTGCCGAGAGCGTCTGCTCTCTCAGGTTTCTCCAGGTTGGAATGAACGTAACACAAAACTATATGTAAGGGGAAATGCGTTAAGAATAAATGGAAGACTGAGCTAAAAAAAAAAAAAAAATGAAAATAAAAATTAAAACAGAAAGATATGTTTCTACATAACGTTCTCAAGAAGGAAATGCAAAAATTAAAAGTAAAGGAAAAAGAAATGCAAAAAATAAAAGATCAATAAAAAGGAAGTGCAAAATTAAAAGTAATGGAAAAGAAATGCAATAAATTAAAGATCAAAGAAAAAGAAGTGCAAAATTAAAAGTAATCGAAAAAGAAATGCAAAAAAATTAAAAATCAAAGAAAAGGAAGTGCAAATTTAAAAATAATGGAAAAAGAAATGCAAAAAATTAAACATCAATGAAAAGGAAGTTCAAAATTAAAAGTAATGGAAAAAGAAATGCAAAAAATTAAAGATCAAAGAAAAAGAAGTGCAAAATTAAAAGTAATGGAAAAGAAATGCAAAAAATTAAAGATCAATGAAAAGGAAGTGCAAAATTAAAAATAATGGAAAAAGAAATGCAAAAAATTAAAAAATCAAAGAAAAGGAAGTGCAAATTTAAAAATAATGGAAAAAGAAATGCAAAAAATTAAAGATCAATGAAATGGAAGTGCAAAATTAAAAGTAATGGAAAAGAAATGCAAAAAATTAAAAATCAAAGAAAAGGAAGTGCAAATTTAAAAATAATGGAAAAAGAAATGCAAAAAATTAAAGATCAAAGAAAAAGAAGTGAAAAATTAAAAGTAATGGAAAAGAAATGCAAAAAATTAAAAATCAAAGAAAAGGAAGTGCAAATTTAAAAATAATGGAAAAAGAAATGTAAATTTGCAAGTGCAAATTTAAAAGTAATGGAAAGTCCCGTAATCTGTGAAGGTCGTTGGGGCAACACAGGTACTACAGCCGTAGCAGCGGTGATGTGTTTTGAGAATGTGATAGTCTGACGAAGAAAGTACGATAAAAGAACACTCTGTACAATCTCTTGCTGATATTTTGCCGACCGTTCTTTGCCCCCCAAATGGAAAACCACGAATTGTACGCACAATCTAGACGATCTAAAAGTTGTCGGCCTATCTCGGAATCTTTTGTCGCCTGTGTCAGATGAGATTACGGATACACTGTCTGATATTGCCGGGTACATATTGTGCAATATGTGTTTCATGGAGCTGTTTAGTCCGCCCTATATAGGCGTGTCCTGGGTATGACGATAGACTACGTCCAACAACAAGGCTTCAGATAATGTTTTCGGAAAAATAATGTTGCCAGGTATACGTTTTTGAAACAATAATGTTGCCAGTTATACGTTTTTTGGCGTCCTGGGTATGACGATAAACCACATCCGCGTCCTGGGTATGACGATAAACTACGTCCAACAAAAGGCCTCAGATAATGTTTTCTGAAAAATAATGTTGCCAGCTATACGTTTTTGAAGCAATAATGTTGCCAGCTATACGTTTTTTAGAAAAAATAATGTTGCCAGCTATGCGTTTTTGAAACAATAATGTTGCCAGGTATGCGTTTTTTGGAAAAAATAATGTTGCCACCTATACGTTTTTTGGAAAAATAATGTTGCCAGCTATGTGTTTTTGAAACAATGTTGCCAGCTATACGTTTTTTGGAAAAAATAAAGTTGCCAGCAATACGTTTTTGATACAGTAATGTTGCCAGCTATACGTTTTTTGGAAAAAATAATGTTGCCAGCTATACGTTTTTGATACAGTAATGTTGCCAGCTATACGTTTTTTGGCGTCCTGGGTATGACGATAAACTACGTCCAACAACAAGGCCTCAGATAATGTTTTCGGAAAATAATGTTGCCAGCTATACGTTTTTGAAGCAATAATGTTGCCAGCTATACGTTTTTTGGAAAAAAATAATGTTGCCAGCTATGCGTTTTTGAAACAACAATGTTGCCAGGTATGCTTTTTTTGGAAAAATAATGTTGCCATTATGTATTTTTGAAACAATGTTGCCAGCTATACGTTTTTTGGACAAAAATAAAGCTGCCAGCTTTACGCTTTTGAAAAAATAATGTTGCCAGCTATATGTTTAATAGTACTGTATATTTAATATATGTATAGGTATATGTGTATTATGTGTATATATATATGTGTGTGTGTGTGTATGTATATATATATATATATGTATATATATATATATATATATATATACCTTAATTTGGCATTAAATGACCCACAGTGATTGATATGCCATAAAACCCAACAACCAACCAACCTATATAGGCAGCTTCACACTGATATCTAAATATATTGTTGGTGCATAATTATCAGGCGTTTTTGTAAGTGAATTATTTGTTAATAAAAATGTTATTTTGTTTACTTCTTTTTTTAATAAAAATATGATTTTATTTTCAGGTTATAAAAATGCGTGTCGATAATCATACGCTTCGGAATAATCATTTAAAAATGTTGTTGTTGGATTGTTGTTTCTTTTTTCATAATAAATATTGTTTGCAAAATGCCAGATAATTATGCACCAACCCAATATAAACAAACAAACTATTTTGAAGATAGGCCAGATCAAATTTAGCAAAGAAAGAAAACCCAGAAACAGTGTATATGTCTATATTTCTGAGATGAGGTATTATGTACACCATTTACATTATCCGGACTATTTTCTTCATCTTTGTCGCCATATTTATTACAACGTTTCGGCCCTTCAGTATCTGTCTATATTTCTGAGATGAGGTATTATGTACATTATTTACATTATCCGGACTATTGTCCTCATCTTTGTCACCATATTTATTACAACGTTTCGGCCCTTCAGTATCTGTCTATATTTCTGAGATGAGGTATTATGTACATTATTTACATTATCCGGACTATTGTCCTCATCTTTGTCGCCATATTTATTACAACGTTTCGGCCCTTCAGTATCTGTCTATATTTCTGAGATGAGGTATTATGTACATTATTTACATTATCCGGACTATTGTCCTCATCTTTGTCGACATATTTATTACAACGTTTCGGCCCTTCAGTATCTGTCTATATTTCTGAGATGAGGTATTATGTACATTATTTACATTATCCGGACTATTGTCCTCATCTTTGTCGCCATATTTATTACAACGTTTCGGCCCTTCAGTATCTGTCTATATTTCTGAGATGAGGTATTATGTACATTATTTACATTATCCGGACTATTGTCCTCATCTTTGTCGCCATATTTATTACAACGTTTCGACCCTTCAGTATCTGTCTATATTTCTGAGATGAGGTATTATGTACACCATTTACATTATTCGAACTATTTTCCCCATCTTTGTCGCCATACTTATTACTACGTTTCGACCATTGTACGCTCCGGTCTTCTTCAGGTGGCTGGAATGTCAAAGTGAACCGTTTATTTCGCTCGCTGGGGTAGACTGTTCTAGTTCCACGTGCCATGTCAGTTATCAGTCATCTCCTGTTAAGTGACCTCTGCAAGTCCAAGGTTAAGGCAGTGGAGAACCTTTCGTCTGAACTTTTGTCATGGAAATAGCGATAGATTAGCGAAAGAATAACATTGTAGGAATGGTGTTGCAGGGTGGAAACTAATGGGTTACACACAAGACAAGATATATATATATATATATATATGTGTGTGTGTGTGTGTGCAATTATACAGAAAAATAGGAAAGAACACATTAGGTAAATAATCCGAAGTTCATTAGTAATTTTTTTTTAATTTTTTTTTAAAAGTGCTCGATACAAAAGTAGAGCCTAAATTATAATTAATTTTTTAAAAATATATTATAATTATTTTTTAAGGGACCATATTTTCAAAAAATAATGATAATATATATATATATATATATATATATATATATATATATATATATATATATATATATATATATATATATATATGTGTGTGTGTGTGTGTGTGTGATAAATTTACTTATTTAAAAATATGCTTTCATCGCTACACATAAATTACCACGTTTCAAAACCAGAAGCTAAATACTTCAAATTCAATTATAGAATTAAATTAAATTAAAGTCCCTAGTTCTGTTTCATTTTCAAGCGAATTTTGGAATAATTTCTTTTTCTTTAAAAAGTGAAAACTTTACCGGGATTCTGTATCTTATTTCAAAAACTTATTTTGTCAACAAATATATGGATAGACCAAAAAACATATATCTTTTACTTTCAACCCATTCTGAAGTATTGAATGAGGAGTTGCCTTGGATTCATTTCAGAAAAGGCGATATGGATTCCTTGCATTCGAACCATTCTGAAAAAAAAAACAACTGGGAAAATATATTGACAACTTTCGACTTGAACTAAGAATTGTACAGAAAAGATACAGAATGAATTTTTTTTTCTTTCTTCTTTAAACACGAGATATGCCAGCTTAGGGAAAAAGGACTATGAATCATTATTAAAACACACAGACACACACTTACACACACACACATACATACATGTCTTTTTTCGTTTCTGGATCTGATGAAGTAAAGCCTGGAAAGGCGAAACATGTAATCAAATCTAGTTTCAATGAAACGTTTTCCATTTGTCAAATTTCTTAAAAACTTTGACGGGATACTTTAACCTATTTGAAATATATATATATATATATATATATATATATATATATATATATATATATATATATATACGAGCAGGAGAGCCCGGCATTGCCCGGGGGATATAACAGTAAGAGATAGATCATGTATCAACCATCATAAAGACTGAAAAATAAAATTGACAAAGATTATTGTTTAAGGTTGACGGACACGCATGTCTTAATTAGTTTTTTTTTTTTTTTACGAATTGGTCAAACCGAAACTCAAACAAAAACATTGTTTTAAATGGTTATGAGTCTATCGATTGAATAGAATTTTATTATAAACAATTGTCTTGTAAATGGAATTTTTAAAGCATTCTGAATGTAAAAATAAAGAAAAAAATGTGCCAGACAATAAGAAACACTACCTGCCAAAAAAAAAAAGTGAAGTTTTGTTGAAATCAGTTGAAAAATGTAGGAAATCCGATCCAATATGTAAACGTACAGACACACACACGCACACACACACACACAATCTGCGTTTTATAATAAGTAAGATATATATATATATATATATATATATATATATATATGATAGGATAAAGGAAAAATCGTCACGTTTTTGTATGAATAAAAAATTCTTTTTAAAATATTGTTTTGTGAATGAATTGTATTAGGTTGGTGCAAAAATAATGTCGTTTTCTCACATAGTAACATATGTCAGAAAACGACATTATTTTTTAACCAACCTAATACTAAGCTTTGCAATTTAAGATTAGTAATCATAGTTTTATTTAATAATAATAATATCACCGAATCCGTACAAATTAATACAAAAATATAAATGATTTCTCTAAGGATTCCAGCTTTTAACTTATATATATATATTGGTTTTGGTTTGGGAAGATAAATAAAGTTATTTATTTATTATTTATTCAGTTTTGGGGTTGATTGCTGTAGTTTATTCTAACTATTATTTGGGCGGGAGCAGTTTTTAATTTGTTTATTACTTCATTTATTTATTTGGATTGATTATCTTTACTTATTTTTTCTAACGGTTAATTTATCGGGATCGATTTGTTAGTTTAGATAAATTTAGATAAATTTATTTTACTTGTTTATTATTATTTATTTATTATACTGTATACTTTTATTTACTCTTTTCGGTTTTCGATTTTTAAGTGAAGTAGTATTTTTTTATCGTTATATAACAGTTATAGCTATGTTTTCATCCGATTTTTGGTTTGATTTTTATAGTCTAACTAATATATTGGTTATAATCGTTTGTTAATTTGTTTATTATTTACTTTATTTATTTGCGTTCATTGATTTTGGTTTTTATTTTTTATTTACACGCGTTCTATCTCTGATATTGAGCACATTATCCCATAAATATAGCACACCTTAAGAGTACGTTTTCGATGTTAAATATTCTCTCTTTTGTGTGTTAATGAACCAAATGTCTTTCTTGGACTGGCAGTGAAAAATTCTGCATATATATATATATGTATGTATATGCAATCACTTACATATATATGTATGTATATGCAATCACATGTTTTCCCAATCTTTGTTTCATATTTACATTTTATATCTTTGTCCGCTGTCGACAAGCCTACACACACACACACACACACACACACACACACACACACACACACACAGAGTGAGTGAGAGAGAGAGAGAGAGAAAGGCTTTGATTTACACATTTCTATGGCCTTGAAAGCGACTCCACCCAATTCACACAAGCTCGCTGTATCTTCCAACACCGACAAGCGTTTTCGGCTTTTTTTTTTTTCGAACGGCCCATGACTTTGTGATCAAAGTTTTGCGTCAAATACCTCGCGAGTCGTTGATGACTTCTTAATTCCCCAGAAATACTCGCAGGTCATATATTCCCTGACAGACACGTAAGATTGTTGGCAATTAAATATGCTGTACCCACTCCATATCTTCCTATATTGACTATTGATGTTACTTTGATGTTAATTAATCTCCCTCCCTTCCTCACTCTCTCTCTATATATCTATCTCTATCTCTATTTCTCTCCCTCTCGGGCGCGCTCTCTTCTTTCTTTGCTTCTTTGATTTCTATCTATCTATCTATCTATCTATCTATCTATCTATCTATCTATCTATCTATCTCAGTCTCTTCAATATCTATCTATCTATCTATCTATCTATCTATCTATCTATCTATCTATCTTTCTATCTATCTATCTATCTATCTATCTCATTCTCTTCGGTATCTATCTATCTATCTATCCATCTATCTATCTATCTTATTCTCTTCAGTATCTATCTATCTATCTATCTATCTATCTATCGATCTCATTCTCTTCAGTATCTATCTATCTATCTATCTATCTATCTATCTATCTATCTATTCTCTTCAATATCTATCTATCTATCTATCTATCTATCTATCTATCTTATTCTCTTCAGTATCTATCTATCTATCTATCTATCGATCTCATTCTCTTCAGTATCTATCTATCTATCTATCTATCACATTTCTTTTCGATTTCTCTCTCTCTCTCTCTCTCTCTCTCTGTGTATCTCGTTTCTCTTCGATTTTTATCGATGTCTTTGCTTTCTATGTATTTCTATCTGTCTATTTATCTCATTCCTCTTCGATCTATCTATCTCTCTATTTATGCTATCTAGCTATGGCTCTCCACAATTACCTTATCTTTGGAGCTCTTATTAAATTTTATCTTTTTGTTATTGCTCCTACAACTTGCTCCGTCATCCATTTACCCAAACTCGCTAGGTCGGTTATGCGTTCTTTTACTCTGTCCCTGTAAGTATCAAATTTTCCAAGCCTTCTTTTCTCATAACGTCTCCGAGAAATTTCAACTCTCTCTCTTCCTGATCTTAAGTAAAGGGTGTTCCCATAATTTTGACCGATTTTAAAGTTTAAGCGTCTAATGATTTTTTTTCTTTTTCTTTGAGATTTTCAACTTAAGTCTTTGCCAAATTCAAGAATGTACAGATTAACAATCAAGCAACATGGTAAAGTTATTGATGTCTATTACGAAAATTACGCTGACGTGCCTTAACCGACTCGGCCAAGTAAATGACGGTTCCGTATAGGATGCAGGTTCGAATCCTGTCTAAGAACGAATATTTTCTATGAAAATTTCTCGGACATTCAGGCCGGTAAATGTTATTTAATACTGTTTATTATAAACAGAGCATTTACTTAAATACTTGTATCTATAAAAAGAACGTTAAACATAAAAATGTCTTTAATAAATATATATATATATATATATATATAGTGTTCCAATAACCTGGAACAATTTTAAGTGTGAATTAGGTTTAAGCGTCTAATGTATTTTTTCTTATTCTTTTAGATTTAACAATTTAAGTCTTTGACAATTTCAACCAAGGAAAGATTAACAATCAAACAACTTGTTAAAGTTATCGAAGCCTATTACGAAAATGGCCGTTCAAATTTATAAATATACAGCCCAATGATTCCGCTAGCAAAAAATGCACACCAAAACATGCACATCCCTTTGTGGATGCAGTGGCTTTTCAATAATCTTCCTTGGATTTTCACCAGCCCAAATGCAATAATTCTACTTATTTACTAATCCAACATGAAAATGGGCTTCATCGCTAAATAAGTTTTATTTATATAAAATCTTCATCGGCTTGTCTTTGATCGTGCACCCAATTGACGAATGTGCGGCGCTCCAAATGGCCAGCAGGTTTCAGTTGATGTGTTAATTGAATTTTGTTAGTGTGTAGAGATAAATCTTTTGTCAACATTCAATATGACGTTATTGCAAGGAGGCTCAATTTCTGCGCGCGATGACGAATAGAGGGGTCTGGATTTTCAGCTGAACGGCGTAAACGAGCAATCAATGGTGTTTTCACATCTGCCACCGACCCAGTTTGTTTGAATTTACGAACAATTTTTCTAATTGCACTCTTGAAATTTTAACACGTTTTTTGATTGTTAATCTTTCCATGATTGAAATTGCCAAAAACTTAAGTTGTTAAATCTGAAAGAAGAAGAAGAAAAAAATCATTAGACACTTAAACTTAATTCATATTTAAAATCGGTCCGAGTTATTGGAACAGCATTTGTAAGTGTCATTGTTGGTTTCATTTTTTCTAAAACATCATCGTTGCTAAAAATTTCAGTCCTTGACATCCTTAGCCTCCATCTTTTTGTAACCAAGTAAATAGTTAAGAAATATTAAAACAAGAGGTTGCAAATAAATCGCGTATTGAACAGTAAATACAGCAGAAGAATGTTACACGATTTGGGAATGTGTATCTGTTGACCAGTGTTCAGTTCATATCACTGTTAATATTTACCCCCCCCCCAAGGAATATATATGGCTCGGCCAAAAAATCCCTGTAGAACCTACATAAACGGGTTCGGGTCTGTCTACCTCCCCGGACGAAACTCTGCCTTTTGTCACACCCTCGTCCGGATTCCTCTCTAACCAAAGCAGATAGTTCGATAGGAGCTGCGAACAGTCACAGCCTAGGAAGAACAGTCAATATCACTGTTAATATTTAAGACCCCACCTCCACGAGGGATGTATGTGACCCAAGACCGAGTTTACTTTGTGTTCTCCGAGCCCGTAGGTTCGGCCAAAAATATTCCCTTAGAACCCGCATAAACGGACGAAAATTCACCCTTCGGTAAAGCCTCGTCCGGGTTCCTCTCTGGCAAAGGCAGATGGTTCGACAGTTCAACAGGCTCTATAACTGTTTCTCCGAGGATTACTTTCCTACTAATTTTATAGTAATTGGAAGAGTCCAGAATAGACTCATTAGAGGGAGGACACTACTACACTTCTGTAGAACCACATTTCTTCATCAGTCTCTTCTTCATCAGTCTCTTCATCAGTGAAGAGATTGTTCAGCTGCCATATCGTAGGAACGATATTAGGTAACATTTTCTTATTTCTTAATACTCTGCTTAGCTTTTGGCTAGCTGCTTGCTTAGAATAAATGAAAGAAATAATCAATATTCTGGATTCTGGATTTTATATGATTTTGAAAACAGACGACTCTTACATGTTTGGAAATATATAAATATTAAAGCTGGCTCGAAACCCATGCTTTCTTTGAAGTGTTATTTCCTGTAGTCAGCTATATTTATAATGGTAGGATAATCGTTTTCCGAGTAGGTCTGCTCGGGCAGCTAGCAAATCCCTGTTTAAGACGCCTGCTCAGACACATTTGTGTTTTGTATAACACTCACATAGCTCGCCTGTGGTTTATACAAAAACTATGTAGAGCGGACCTTAGTTACAGTTTTTTTTTGGGGGAGATAATTCTTAATCTGGGATGAGTAGCAGTTGGAACAGCACCAGTACGCTCACACCCTCGTTCACGATGACTTATGATTTCGTAATGGTTTTCAAGCAACTTCCAAAGTTACCGCACTTCCCAGGCCAATAACAAATCGGATATATTCGAAACCGGGTCTCACAGTATGAAAGCGAACATTCTAACCACTCGACCCATATATCATTCTATACACGCGTTACTACCAGGCATCTTTCCCGATATTTACGACCCTAGCCTGATACGATGGATAAGCACAGGAAAATCGTGTAAAGCCATCCTTCCAAAATGGAAAATCATTACCAATCTTTAAAAATCCTTTAGAAATTTAGTGTATATATCTCGAATAATATTTACGAGAGATAACGGCCTAGCCCAAAAGAAAATACCCTCAAAAATAATCTATTTAGTCAGAATTTAGTAAAGGGGTCAGACCCAGAATTCTCTCATGATCTTTCAGCTTGTCATCGAATATCGATTGTCTGTCATTGTTACTGTTTTTCCCTTTCCAGTCAAGCAATCTATTTATGTCTGTTTACTAACCGAGAGGATCAACAAAATGTAATGGCGTCGACAATCGTTAATATTTCCCCCGTCCCCCCAAAAAAAAAATAATGGCGGGAACCTTGGAAATTCGGCAAACAAGTCTTCCAAACTTTTAAGTGAAATGTATTTATAGAGACACTTCGGACAAAGACAATTATAATAACAGACTCTGAAGGAGACACACTTGTTTATTAAATGCGTGAAGACGATATGATAATAATTGCGTAAATATACTATATACGGTGTCTTCATTAAAGACTGTATTTATATATTAGGTTGGTGCGGAAATAATGACGTAATAATGTCGTTTTTTGACGTTAAAATTACGTCAAAAAACGACATTATTACGTCATTAATTTTGCACCAACCTAATACTACGATATGATAATAATTGCGTAAATATACTATATACGGTGTCTTCATTAAAGTCTGTATTTATATATTAGGTTGGTGCGGAAATAATGACGTAATAATGTCGTTTTTTGACGTTAAAATTACGTCAAAAACGACATTATTACGTCATTAATTTTGCACCAACCTAATACTACGATATGATAATAATTGCGTAAATATACTATATACGGTGTCTTCATTAAAGTCTGTATTTATATATTAGGTTGGTGCGGAAATAATGACGTAATAATGTCGTTTTTTGACGTTAAAATTACGTCAAAAAACGACATTATTTACGTCAAAAAACGACATTATTACGTCATTATTTTTGCACCAACCTAATATCTTCGTGCAAGTCTTGCTGATGTCATTTCATATTTATTTTTTCTATTTGTTGTTAATGTAATTACGTCCAAAGATTACGCCCCCCACCAGCACACACACACACACACTCACCCCCCCACATATATATATATATATATATATATATATATATATATATATAGACACGGAAAATTTAATTCCGGTCGAGCACTCCTGAAGGAAATCGCAAATTCGTAAGCAATGTCTACTACTGCTAATACTACAAATCTCTTCTATGAAATGAGACCTCTCAGTCATTGGCATGTTTATTCGAAGAATAAGTACGTAAAAATTACCCGTCCTCTCAATCGGGCGCTGATAGCTCAGGGGTAAAATGTCCTGATGCTAAATCAGTTGTGTTTTCAATAGGATGAGCTGTGATGACAATATATATATTACACGACTTGGGAGTGTGTTTCTGTTTCCCGCCCCACAAAAAATAATGGCGGGAACCTTGGAAATTCGGCAAACAAGTCTTCCAAACTTTTAAGTGAAATGTATTTATAGAGACTCTTCGGACAAAGACAATTATAATAACAGACTCTGAAGAAATGTATTTATAGAGACATGTATAAGTCACAATTTAGTAAAGGGGTAAGATTAAATTAGTTACAACGAGTGGTACGTATCTGATGGACAAGATAAGTGTATATATATATATATATATATATATATATATATATATATATATATATATATATATATATATATAAATTCGATGGCAAAAAGTGGAAAAAATAACAAACGGTGTTCTACTCGGAGTGAAATGATTTACGGCTCTTATATATATATATACATATATATATATATATATATATATATATATATATATATAGAGAGAGAGAGAGAGAGAGAGTGCGTGTGTGTATTTGGGCTTCATTTTTTCTTGCCTCTTGTCACTGGATCTGATTAGATAATTTCCCTTACCTATTAGGTTGGTGCAAAAAATAATGACGTAATAATGTCGTTTTTTCACGTTAAAAAATACATCAAAAAACGACATTATTACATCATTAATTTTGCACCAACCTAATACTTTTGGCGTACATTTTAACCTGAAATCGCCTAAACATGGCCCACGGCGACGAAACTTTTCTTTCTTATTTAGTTAAAAACGAATATTTTTAATCATGTTTTTTTCTGAATTTTTGACCATTTTTGCAGTTCCCGGTAAATGTTTTGAGTTCTTTCACAAGCTAGTATCAAAGAATTTGTCAATTTCATCATTTTAAATGACTCTTTATTTTTTTTTTTTAAATCTTCATGTGGGAGCTCATTTTATTGTGTTAGTATTTTTTCGTTAAAAATTAATATCTTAAGTTTTTTTCCGAAATTTATTAACCGTATTTTGATCTTGGGTTGTTTGACAACAACAAACTTTACTGTTCGTTGGAACTTGAGAATTTCTGCAATTTCCAAAGTCATTATGCCTCAAACGTTTCTGATAATCCATCAAGTCATTCTTACAAACTATTAGCAACGTGGCTATTAATTTGAGACTGAAAATTCAAGATATTTCATATAAATGACAATCCATTTTTTACATATGAGCAGAACGAACTGGTTTTTATCCTAACTGCGCAAGATGGAGTCATCATTCAGTAAACTATTCAAATCTAAATAATCATTTTTATATATAGCTAAAACATGAAGACGTCGTGTATGTTCCGATGGAAAGATTAACATTCAATGCAATCGTTCCAATTGGTTAGAAAACGTAAAAGAGAAAATTCAATTTTTTTTCGTTCCGCGATCGTCTTTGATCAACTGAAATTGCCATTATTCGCAAATGCGATAAAATTGTCCGAATCTCAATATTTTTATCATAATGTCTAGAGCGACTGGTTCGGCTGAATAGTATTAGTAATGATACAGTATGTATAATGACATTATCAATAATATAATGGGGCAATATATAGTTTTTGAGATGTCCATGAAATAATATATGAAGTAACAATCTGTAAAAACTAAACTATTTTTCAGACATTCTGATATCAGTTAAAACGAGTGGTACACGGATCTGATGGACAAGATAAGTGTAAAAAGATCGTTCTCATTCAGTTGTCCTTAATCGATCATGCACGCTACACAATCTTCCATCCTTTGTTTCCCCCCAATCTACACAAATACATAATGCCAGCATTCATGAAATAAAAAAAAGGTTCTAATATTTATTTTATATATGGATAAAACGTGAACTGACTATTGTTGTGCAGTAAATAATAATAATAATAATAATAATAATAATAATAATAATAATAATAATAATAAAAATAATAATAATAATAATCATATTAATAATAATAATAAGGTATGAACACCACCCAGACCCGGTTACGGGTATGAACACCACCCAGACCCGGTTACGGAGATAGGACCTGTTACAATTCTATGGGACTACACAATACACACTGACAGAACAATCAAGGCCAACCGCCCAGATATTGTTATTAAAGACCACAAACAAAAACGGTGCCTCCTTATTGATATGGCAGTCCCTACTGACTGCAATGTATCTTTGAAGATATTCAAAAAGCTGTCAAAATACAAGGACCTTGAAATAGAAATCTCGAAAATGTGGCATATGGGAACATCAACAATCCCTGTTGTAGGATTGGTTGGAAAAGATTGCAGTAGACTAATTGAAGGGATTCCTGGAAGTCCATGCCTCAAGGAGATGCAAAAAATTGTTCTGACAAGTACAGCCCACACTTTACGAAGGGCTTTATCTATGTAATTTTTATTTTATTTATTTATTTATTTTTTTCTTTTGGCCAGTGAAAAGTGTCATGATGCCATTTCTAACCTTAGGTCCCTAGGTGGGACCCGGAAAGAAATGTGTAAACGCCAGAAATCAAAGAAAATAAAAATAATAATAATAATAATAATAATAATAATAATAATAATAATCACAATAATCACTTATTCTATGTAGGGTTACAAAAGCTATTATCTCCTGGTCGGATGAAGTCACGTAGATCACGTTACGGCCGCTTAGTGACGTCACTTCATAGATTGACGAGAGTGGTCAGTTCTTCAGTCAGTTTCCAGGAGTCAAAGTGAGCAGTTGCCAAACCCGGGCTTCTTGCCCGGGGGAACCACATGCCATGTCGGGCAGCTTACAAACCCGTGGTACCGTTTTCCAATGGAAATGTATCTTCACCAGACACAGAAAATATATCCGGCACGCAATCCTCAATTTGGGGAAAAAATATGACCCGCCGTTTCCTTGTTTGTGGCGAATATGTCCTTGCTATTGACATAGCAGATGAATGCGGCCCGCTGGAAACCTCGAATTGCAAAAAAACAAAAGAAACTCCGGCAGACCCAATTCCTGTTGCTTCTAGTTGGGTTATACTTTCTCTGCGTTTCTCTCTCATATATATATATATATATATATATATATATATATATATATATATATATATATATATATAAAATCCAGTGAACATGACCCTTATAGAAAATCTGGGTATATAAAAATATGAATTAAGCGGATGAATAAAAAAACCCAAATTTTTTTGTCGTTGAAAACCCACACGACTCGCTGAATAACGGACCTATACGTTTGTTAGCAGGCACCCCAACCTCACCTAAACTTAACTTGACTTAGTAAGTAACATATACTGTCTAGCGAAATTAAAACCCAGCCACCCCTAAATTAAAATAGATT
>OZ010575.1:73575867-73583367 GCA_963932145.1 Acanthosepion lycidas | reverse complement strand
ATTCAAGTTCGCATGCTCGTCAACTTATTCTGTGGCCGCAAGGTCTAATGTAGGTCAGATTTAGTGGCCACTTACCCTTGGGATCATACCGCATATTTTTGTCAAAGATTTGTGGAATATTCAGCCTGGAAGATTAAAATAAATAAATATACTGTTTAATAAACGGGGCGTCCACTGAAATATGGGTATGTACTAAAAATAACGTTTAAGTAATAAATAAAAAAAGATTAATAAAAAGTCCATCTCTCTATCATATATATATATATATATATATATATATATATATATATAAATAAATATATTCATGAATCATTCATACAAAAAGAAATATAGAGGTTAATGATTTAAATGGCGAGAATACATCGTCGCAAACAATCTAAATAAGATACATCAACCCCGAACCTGTATATGAATGATATGATCCCTGTTTACAAATTCCAGTTGCATAAGGTCTTTTTAATTTTTTACAAGCTTTCGTCTCTTCCTACAGACATCATCCGGTATGGAAGTAGATTTTGTTCTTGTTTTTACTTCTCAGTAATAAGAGGACAACAAAATAGAGATGTAATCCGAAAAATGCTATAAGAAATGTGTTATTGTTTTGGAACGTGCGGTCGCAACGCTTAGTTTGAATTTGATTTTTAAATTTCTGCGTTTTTGTACAAATATAGCAATTCTCGCAAGTAATCTCGCCATTTAAATCATTAACCTCTATATTTGTTTTTTGTATGAATGATTCATAAATTTATAAATTATATTTGATTCTTTTAATTGAAATATATATATATATATATATATATATATATATATATATATATATATATATATATATATATATATATATAGTCATCCTCTTCTGCAACAACCTTAGGTGTTTTAGTTTCTAAATAAACAAACCAATACCCAAGGAAAAATAAGGGATAAAAAAGGAAAGAACTAAAAACATGAAATTCAGGCGAAAACAATCGTCCAGAATCCAAGCTTAGAATCCAAAGAAAAAAAACACTAAAACGAGTAAAGCAAAAGTAACTAAGTAAGGTGATCAATACACTAAGTAGAGCTAATCCAATTATGAGCGTAAAGAGCGAGGCAAACCTACCTAGGTTTCACCAACGCGGATCGTCAATGCACCCTGACCATTCGCGTAGGTGAAACCTAGATAGGTTTACCTAGCTCTTTATATATATATATATATATATATATATATATATAAAAGTGAACATAGAATTCAACCTTTAGAGGCGACAGTCTGTTTCATGCTAGATGCAATCGTCAGGCCACCGTTTTATATTTACTTTTATATTTACACACGCTCTATCTCTGATATTGAGCACTTTATTCCATAAATACAGCACATCTTCAGACTATATTTCTTCATATATAGTGGCCTGACGATTGCATATAGCATGAAACAGACTGTCGCCTCTAAGTGTTGACTTCTATGTTCACTTTTATATATATATATATATATATATATATATATATATATATATATATATATACAATTTATTTCGAAATTAGCAGCATATATATATAATTCTTAAATTTTTTGTAGTGATGTTATAACACGCTTATGTAAATAAAAATTATTCGCTCTACTTTGCATTGAGCACTTTTTTAAAAATGGTTCTATTTACTGAAATTTTATTCCATTTATACCAACCCTGCATTCAGTTATATATATATATATATATATATATATATATATATATATATATATATGCACACGTCTCTGTGAAGTTTTATTGTTTTTTTTCGGTTGTGCTAATAAATTATGAGTTACGAGTATTTTTCCAAGTACAGAATAACTCACTCACGTCACTGTCGCAATATATTTTACGATATTAAGCGATAGGCAAGCATCTAGGGAAATACGAGATCATACCTTCCTATGGTTACGCGTCTATTTCCTGTGTTGCTAACTCTTATGCCACCCCCATTACAAAATCACTTCAAGAGAAACTGACAAAATGTCGTGTGACTTCTTATGGACACGTTACGCTTGGCATTTGCGCTTGACTAACGAAGCATATGCGAGACATTTTAGGAAGGAGGAGAGAAGTTGAATTTCAGTTCAGATAATCAATAATATTGGAATATCGTTTCGGTCTGGTGAACACTTTAGTTTACTTGTTGACGTTTCGAAAGGAATTCTTTCCCGGCAACAATTTACCTTACACTTTTTTTCTCTCACAATTACCGTTTGCATTTGTCGAGAAGACGGCTTACTGTTGAAACTTGACTAATGCATGGAATAATAATGCAACACAAAATGTACTTAGAACAAAATGTATTGAAACAAGGAAGTGTACACAATATTTACATATAGTCTTTTGTATATTCCTGGGAAGACCGTTCATGGAATGTGTGTTGACTGAGTCGCAGTCGGGCAGAGTCTCTGGTTGAATCTCTTCGATTCCTACCCTCTCTTCCCGGTACCAACCATATTTATATGGTCGGTACTCCACTATGCAAATTAGGTAGATCCTACCACAACACTTACCTCGACAATGTTTCACATCAAGTATTTTTGTATATTTCCTTACAAAATGGGTGGGGGGTGACTGAATATCGTCAGTCGTTCAAGTCTTGACCGGCTGTTCGGTCGAACTCTCTGCCTTCGGGCGGGGAGGAAGCCGAACTAGGCTACGCCGAAGGGCGGATTCTCTTTCGGGGAGGTAAATCGACCCTGAACCCGTTTTTACGGTTTCAATGGGTATATTTTTGGCCGAGCCCACGGGCTCTGATATCCCACGTTAAAAAGGCCTTGTGCCACATGACGCCCTCGTGTGGGGGTGACTGAATATCGTCAGTCGTTCAAGTCGATCTCGATCGACTGGCTGATCGGTTGAACTCTCTGCCTCGTTCGGGGAGGTAAACCGGCCCTGAGCCCGTTTATACGGGTTCAATGGACATATTTTGGGGCCGAGCCCGCGGGCTCGGAGAACACACAATAAATAACCGACCTTGTTTCACATGCTGCCCCAGTGTGTGTCTGAATATTGTCAGCAGTTCAAGTCGATCTCGGTCGACCGGCTGATCGGTTGAACTCTCTGACTTCGGACGGGGAGGACCCCGAACGAGACTACGCCGAAGGGTGGATTCTCTTTCGGGGAGGTAAACGGACCCTGAACCCGTTTATGCAGGCTCAATGGGGATATTTTTGGCCCAGTCCACGGGCATCCCACGGACTCGGAGATCCCACGTTAAGCCGGCCTTGTGCCACATGATGCCCTCGTGGTGGGGGGTGACTAAATATAGTCAGTAGTACAAGTCGGGTCAAGAGTCGAGTAAGAGGCAGTCCGAAAGAGAGTCGCGTTCAGACAATTACTACAAGACATTGGAATAGTGATACTGGTCGAGACTACATTGTTCTCTCTACTAAACCTGATTGTTCATACTAACACTTCTACTTCTCTGTATATATTCCAGTTTGTAATATATCTGTGTTATTCCATATCTGTGATCGAGTTCTTTATTGGTTCTACCTTGGAATATCACCGTGGTACAAGGAACCGGACCATAACATATATATATATATATATATATATATATATATATATATATATATATATATATTGAAGAATGTGTGCTATTATTAACAGTTAAAAATTGTTGGAATCTGCAGTAATGCACGCTAGATTTTTTAATTTTGTAGTAATGTAAAATTCACAATTTTTACTATTATAATTGTTTTTTCCGTTGATGTGACATGGACTATTGATTCAAAAATTAAAGCAATATTATAGATGATTTCAAAATTGTTTTTACTGCAGATCGAAACTTTTTTTTAATTAATAAATAATGCAGCTTAATTAACATTAACTCACTGACCACTCGCTGAACGACAGGATCCTTCTTTTTATTAATTGTACAGCGGATTAGGTGTTCGGTCCATATTGGAGGCAGGTACTTTCGGTAAAAACATTTACCTTCCTCAGCCACAGAACTTTTTTTTTTTAGTTTCAGGTAATTTCGCGTAAAATTCCAAGACGTAAGTGAATGTGATACTTGTCGAAAGATATTTTATTAAAAATGTGTGGTATCATATGTGTGTGTGTGTGTGTGTGTGTGTGTGTGTGTGCGCGCGCGCGAATGACAGAATGAGGAACAAATTTATAAATCTAACATGCTCCACTTTTATTAAGTCTTCATTGTAGAATGAGATTTTTTTTTAAGCGTTTCACCCCAAGCAAGGCGGGAAGCCACTAGGACGCAAGGGGTTACAGAAGATTTAGAGCAAGATCAGATAGGAGTGATAGAGGAAAGGATGAGGAGAATGACGATTGACATTACATTTGAATAGTTGGGGATTATAGCTCTCAGGGAAACTGAAATAAGGAAGGGAGTTCCACAGGCGAGAGGTGCGAGATATGAAGCTATTGGAGTAGAAGAGACGACAGCATTTAATAGTTTCAACAGTGAAAGGATGAGAGCGGGATGCCAGCCTCGTAGGGCGCTTGAATTCATGAAGTCTTCTAACCAGCGAATGCAGCTCCTCGGAGCAATTACCATAGTAGTAGTTGTAAAAAAGACAGAGAGAGAGGCGACGGCGCGTCTGTGAGAGAGCGACAGTAGACGAGATGTCAGAACAGGGCCAATTATATTGCATATCCGACTCTGGATGGAAAAAAGATGAGAAAAAATATCTGGTGTTTTTAATTTTTGTCTTGCTTATTTTTCATTATTTAAGCAGACTTCACAATCTTTTGTCTTGCTAAGCAGCGTTCGTATATAAAATTTGTGTGTGTAACCGTAGCATGATTATAGTTAGTCTATGCGCGATTCGCATTCTAAAGTATATTCGTTTGTATGCGATTATCTGCTTGTCTGGTATCCATTTTTATTTATATTTGATGGTTGTCCGCATGTTCATTTGGGGACATTTTTACGTCAACACCGGTTGTATTAGTGGTAGTGGTAGTAGATAAACATATCTTAGGTTCCTTAAGTATGGACTTTGTAATAATTGGTGATGTAATATCGTGTGTTTGACGTGTGTTTATAGACGGTAAAATTGCTTCATCAATGAAAATCAAACAATACAAAAACAAACACAATAGGTAAATATTTATCGTTTATGTAGAAATATATGAGTTTTTTCTTCGGGAATGGGTAAACAGTGGACGGTTATATCTGAGTTTATAAGCTTATAGGACAAGTAAATATTGGTCATTGATATTTGAGTCTGTAGGCATTTACCTGATTCGGGAATAGATAAATATTGATCGTTTATATTTAAGCCTATGAGTTCGAGGTGGATAGGTAAATCCCAGCCATTTATATTTAAGTAAGTATTTACTTTATAGGTAGGATAAACTGGATAGTGGTTTGGAATAGGAATAAAAATCAGAGATGGCACATCACCTGAAACCTTCAGCAAAATTCAGAATGTGAAATTAAAACGAGGTTAAGTGAAAACACAAAATATATCTTTAGGTTTGTCATACTGCCCTCTGCTCATGCGTGCTTATAGTTGGTACCCTTGTGGTTGAACGCTAGTTTTCTTGCTGGTGTTACAGTGTAAACATGGCCGCTCCGCTAGCAGTGCGTACCAAGGAGGAACAAAGGGCAGTGAACCGATTTCTCTGGTCGGAAAGTTTGTCAGGAGCTGAAATTCATCGGGCGACAGTCCACTACCGCGTAGAAGCGTGTTTGAGTGGATCGAAAAGTTTTAGGGTGGCCAAAAAAGCGTGACACACGAAGAAAGAACAGGATGTACGTCAAACTCCACCACTGACGAGAAGATTCAGGAAGCCCGAGAGATGGTAATGGCGAAAAGGCGAGTTATCATCGATGAGGTAGCATGTTTTCTGCAGATTCAGATCACTGTTCTTTGTTCCTTCTTGGTGCACCAGTAGTATATTGCTGCGGTGCACAATATATATATATATATATATATATATATATATATATATATATATATATATATATATATATAGTTGTATATTTAGGCAGCAATCCTTCCTTTATGCATGTTTCATTAAAAACGATAGACAAGGTACTGCGGTTAAGCTTTTTATTTTTTCTTGTGTTCGAACAAGAGCTTTCTTTTCTGGACAAAGGGTGTGTAAGAACTGTCCAAATGTTTTATATTTCCGAGCGCTTTCGGCTATACCTTTAGCCATTATCAAGGATGATTCAATTTTTCAGCTTAATTGAGTCTGCGACTCTTTATTTGAAAAAGCCCGACTCATTTTGCGAACGAGTGATAGCAACCTTTCAAAATTGCGAAAACAGCTTAGGCAGCATATGATGTGGGTATGCTAAGTTCTGGTGTCAACTTTTTCGGTACAAAATATCAGTCCGAAATCGTACAAGAAACACTTTCAGTAATCGGTTGATTTGTAAAGGAATGTCGATTCTATGTGCCGTGCTGAAGGCATTTCGATTTTCAATTCGTGTACTTCCCCAAAGAACGTATCCTATTCGAAGGGAAAATTATATTTCAAGGAAGACGTTGCGGCATTGATTAAGTACACAGCGTGTAACTAATTCGTTTCAAATTTGCATAATATGTTTTTTTGGTTCGTCGGTAGTAACTAAGAAGCCAACTAACAGTTTAGAATGTTGCAAAATTAGAGAAAAAAATTAAATTACGCTAGCCTTTTTGACACAAAAGTCTAATGATTGTACTCTAGAATAAAATTTTTAAAATTTCAATATATAAAACGATTGCGCATAATTTTAAATTTTAAATACATTTTTTGTCCGAATTTTTGAGATAAGGGATTCTTATCAATTATATTATTTATATCCAGACTATTATCCTCATTTTCGTTATTTTCAGGGGTAATTGTTCTAATGAGCTTTGATACCGAGACTTTACGAATTTAAGATCAGTATTGATTGGCAGCCATTTTTTTAACGAATAGATCGATCTATTTATATAGTATCTAACATCCGATTATCAGCATTTTGAACCGAAAAACCTGATGGTAGCAGATTGTTATTGGTTACATTGAAATAAATCTGTGTCTTTTTATACCTATGTCTGCTTATGGAATAATCTCATTTATCTTGACTCAATTGATTAATATCTATCCTTATTATTGTCTATCCTCTTCGGGCCGACTTAAGCTCACGCGGAGGGCTTTTGGGTTTTCGGTCGCTTGCTTTCATCTTCCTATGTACAAAAAAGATATGAATTTAGAAATAATACAATTATTTCATCTTTATTCGACACCTTAATTCGGCTTAATCTTTCTTCGTATACACAACTGATCTGCGTAGTTTGTTTACATTTATTTTGTGCGCAATTTTTATCTTCCTTTAAAGTTCATATCCTTTATGATTCCTTCACATAAAATCACTCTTAAAAGACATCAAAGAACCCGAAATATGTAATATTTCGAATACGCCACAGTATACGTGCTAAATATATAATAATAATAATAATAATAATAATAATGGTCTCTCCCATCAGTTTCGACTTATGAGGATCTGACAGATTATTGATTCAGTTATGAAAGTTTATGCGATAATCTTAAGTGGCAATTA
>OZ010575.1:73556322-73573167 GCA_963932145.1 Acanthosepion lycidas | reverse complement strand
GGGCGGTTGTGCTGAAACGTTGTAGACTGAAGTAAGAAGAGATTACCCAACCCCACAAAAAATATCTGATATTTAAGCTTCAAATCGACATCATGCATACGCACAAACACCCCCCCATACACACATACCTATATATATATATATATATATATATAATTATTTATTTTAAAAAAATTTATAACATAAATATGTTATAAAATCACTACAAAAATAGCCATTTTGTTTTAACACCCCCGGTGTCTTATCAAGTGATGATGTTGAATGTAAAATAAATGATTTTAAAAGTTTCAAATTGACAATCCTTCGCTAGAGGAAAACATTGTTACAAAAGATAGATTGACCAATCAAAATACAAGTATAGGGAAATTGAAAAAGCTTGACAACGAAGTCATGTTATACTAGCTATTCAGTTCTTTAAAATATGGGTGATATTAAAAAAGAATTTATTCTAACCAATAATTACTAAATTGTATGATAAAATTTAATATTAAAATTAAAAACTGCCAATTTTAAAATCCAAATTTAATCGCTTATCATTTTACAACCATAAAATTACTGAGGAGAAAATAAGAAATTCATATGTTATTCAATTTATTTCTTCATTGAAATTACGTTAGACTAATGTGATATCCGGTCCTCTGACAATATATATGTATACATTTTAATCCCAAGTGTGTGAATGGGGTCCTAACCTCACATGTAAAACAACACAAACACAATCAGATTATAATACATAAGCACCCAGACATATTTATATATATACACAAAAAGTGACGAGACAGGGAACATCTCCACGGCCCTTTATGAAAAAAAAAGGGGGAAGGAAAAGGGAAAACCAACACATATGTAGATACATACACAATTAAAAGTGAATGGACTTTCCATACACATAGACACCTATAAATACATGTACACACATCCACAGACATTGACCCAGACAATCAGATACCACAACCAATAAATATTTATGACTGAAAGTGTCATTAAACAATAGCTAATTCATTCCGTATACACCAATCATATACTTGGGAAATATATATATATATATATATATATATATATATATATATATATATATATATATATATATATATATTAGGTTGTCACACATAAAATGACGTAGTTTTTTTGGTTGGTTGCTTATCTGTTCGATATATATATATATATATATATATATATATATATATAGTTTTAAGTTATGCTGTCTTTATAGGTAAAAGTTCTCAAAATCAGTGGCAGAGCGTGAGTGAATATGAAATTGAAAACTGATGTCAATACCAGGAAGTGATAGTCTGTTTCATGCTTGAACACACTCTACTGGCCTGAAGATAGTGTGCCAGTCTGTAACATACTGTGTTGACATCAATGTCTACTTATACACACACACACACACACACACACACATATATATATATATATATAACGTGAAAGTTAATTGTCCAAGTTGAATTATACCAGTAAACAGTAGTCTTAAAAAGTGCGCAAATGTAGTGTCAAGCGTAGTGAATATATTTAATGGATAATATATATATATATATATATATATATATAATGGATAATATATATATATATATATATATAATGGATAATATATATATATATATATATATATATATATATATATATATATAATGGATAATATATATATATATATATATATATATATATATATATATATAATGGATAATATATATATATATATATATATATATATATATATATATATATATATATATATATATATATTATCACACACAATTCCGTAAAATACTTGTCGAAAACACAATTATACTTCGACATGAAAACAATAGACAAAAAATAAAAATCCTTGAAGCATTATACATCAAACATTTGAAACCCAACCTAAACAAAGTCAATTATGGCATCTCTACAAATATTCTTAAATGTCTATAATTGGTAACAGAAGCCATTGGTTTATACCAATGGCTTTCCATACTTCATACTTCTCCAATTCACTCTCGTGTGGTCATGTGTGACGTCATGAGATGCGGTACGATTTTCGCTTCTAGCGTCTTATATGCACGTGTTTATCGTTGCTTAGAAATCATCTATGTAAACAATGACAGACTATCATCACTGTCTTGTCCGTGTATTGTTTAATATGTTGTAATTGATATCTTTGATAATGGCTTAAAGCTTAGATTGTATTAAAATATGGCCGAAAGCTTAGATTGTATTAAAATAAATATGGATCAATATTGACAATTTCTTTCTTCGTTCAACGATAATGTTATTAAACTTATCAGATGTTACGAAAAAAATAAATAGACAACACTTATATGTATTATTAGTAGTAATCTTATAAGTATAAGAAATTATACTCGCCCGGAAAAACTTTGGTGTCTTGATTTGCAAATAACCAAACCAAGACCAAAGGGTAAAAAAGGTATAAAAAAGGAAAGAACCAAGAACATGTACGTTAGCCGAAAATAATCGTCTAGCATTCAAGTCCAAAGCCCAAAGAAAAAAAATCCGATTCAACAATGCATTTTCCCTGATTATCTATGACTTCCTTCCATCTATTAACAAGCTTACTAATTCCATTACTTTAAAATTCTTTTGGCTTTGATTTGAAGAACTCACAAATGTCATCCCATAAGTTCTGTCCGAATTTTGAATAAAGAAAACAAGTGACCAAATGTTACATTTAATTACAGATTCAATCAACAATGTATTTTCCCTGATTATCAATGACTTCCTTCCATCTATTAACAAGCTTACTAATTCCATTACTGTAAAATTCTTTTGGCTTTGATTCGAACAACTCACAAATGTCAGTTTTAACCTCTTCCTGTGTTACAGAAGCTGTTTCTTCCAAATGATTCTGTAAGCTACGGAACAAATGGTAGTCTGAAGGAGCAAGATCGGGAGAATAAGGTGGATGAGGAATTTTCTCCCAACCAAGTTCTTCGATCTTTTGTGACGTGATTCTTGCTGTGTGGTGTCGCGCATTGTCCTGATGTAATATCACCTCTTTTCGATTCACTAGAGCAGGTCTTTTTTTCCTCAAAGCTTGGTTCAAACGCTCTAATTGCTGACAGTATATTTGAGCATTAATTGTTGCATTAGGTGGTAAGAATTCAAAGTGGATTATTCCTTGGCGATTCCACCAGATTGAAAGAAGAATCTTTTGCCCATGAAGTTCCCTTCTCGGCTGTGGCTGGGGTCCTTACCCTTTACCAAGCCACTGTCTATGATGCTTAACATTTCGATAAAAGATCCATTTTTCGTCGCCAGTCACAAGTCTATACAAAAAAGATGAAACAAGTTGGCGAGAATGGAGAGAAGAGCAGATGTCAACTCGGGATTTGAGGTTGTTTTCCGACAATTCATGAGGCACCCATTTTCCAAGTTTAGGAACTTTTCCAAGTTGTTGAAGATGACGATGAACAGCTGTATGGTTTGATCTGAGAACCTTTGCCAATTCCTCAACTGATAAAGCAGTATTTTCTTCAAGGGCTGCTTCAAGAAGCTTTTCATCAAACTGAACTGGACGTCCGGTTCGATCTTCATCTTCAAGGGTGAAATCTCCACCTCTGAATTTTGCAAACCATCTTCTGCAAGTTCTTTCATTCACACATTCCTCTCCATAAACTGAGTGAATGTTTCTAGCCGCTTCGGCTGCTGAGTTTCCTTTCTTGAACTCATAAAGCATTATGTGCCTCAAATGATTCTTGGGTACTTCCATGTTAGCAAGGTTTTAATCAAACAAAATTTAATTTTATTGTTCTCTGAAATAAAATGTGATCAGTTTAAATGCATCTAAACATAAAAATAATGTTCATCTCCATTAGACATTATAAAATACTCTTTAAATTTCGTTCATTTTGACAAAATTTAAAATTCGGACGCAAATTATGGGATGACCTGATATACATATATATATATATATATATATATATATATATATATATATATTGTATATAGCTTAAATAATTTTTAGTTTTTGTTTATGCTTTTCATGTTTAAGTATAGTTGTGTTTACAAATATATAAAGGGAAAATGCGGGTTCAATATAATGGGTGTAACAGCAAAATTGTCCACGCCGTGTAACAGCAAAATTGTCTAAATTGTGTAACAGCAAAATTGTCCATATCGTGTAGCAGCATAATTGTCCATCTCACAAAATGTTTAATATCTAAAAAAAAACAAACCAATAAACTAATTGAATTTCTTTTTTACTGGTTTTCAGATAAGATGTTTAGTCATCTTGACACCGTTTGTCCTAAGAATCGCTGAAAAACCCTTTCATTTATTCAGCTAGAAAGAGAACAGGTTAAAATCGTTTCGTGTCAGCCCCACTATGTTTCCCCTAAATGGGCAATGGTGAGAGGAAAAAGATCATTCAGGCCTTCAGTAAGGGTACCAACATTCCAACACTGGCTTCCTTCTTCAAAGTTAATTTGAGAACCATCAAGAGAACGGTGAATAAGTTTTAAAAAGAGGGAACAGTAGAGAGGAAAACTGGATCAGGCGCTCACAAAAGTAAAAAGGGATCATCAATTCAGTTTAGTGCTAAATACATTATTATTGTCCAAAGTAGCGTCCAATAGTGTTATAAAAACCTCGGAAAATTCCAGTAAGATATCTTTAATCACTTCTAAGATACAATTGATTCAAAGCCTAATGTAGCAATTAGACAATTTTGATGTTACACGATTTGGACAATTTTGATGTTACATCTGATATATGTGTGTGAAACTATGTCAATCCTAGTAAATAACTCTAGTAGCGACATATATCAAACGATACGCAAATTTATTGAAAAAAAAAAACGGAATTAAATAATACGCTTTTCAACCCGCCATTTATTTTTGAAATCCATTTGCTTTACTTACAGGAATCTCTTTTAGAGATCGAAGAATGCAATGGATGAACGAATCACAAAATGTTAACGTCTTTAGTAATGGTTTTCTTTTGATTGCATGTAGAAGAGAAATTTCGATGTGGAATCTTTTAAAGAATGAGGCTTTGTTGAATGAACACGCGTTTCTCTATGCCTCCACGGGAGAAAAATCAAGCGAATCCATTTATCCACCCTCTCACCAAAAAAAAACAAAAAACAAAAAAAAAAAGAATAAAAAAAATAAAAGTAAAAAACAAAAAACAAAAAACAAATAAATAAATAAAAACAGATACTGGATGCATTAAAAGCATCCATGCCTATCATTAACGATACTGTACTTTAAAGATTTTTGCTCTCTATAATGCTTACTTTTACGAAATTAAGTATATATATATATATATATATATATATATATATATATATATATATATATATATATATATATGTGTGTGTGTGTGTGTGTGTGCGTGCGTGCGCGCGTATATATATATGTGTGTGTGTACGTGTGTGTGTGTGCGCATATATATATGCGTGTGCGTGTGTGTGTGAAAAGACAAAAGGAAAACTTATATTAACCGACAAGTTTCGTCCTCTGAAGGAATTTACCAAAGCAAATGATAAAAAAACGAAATGCGTCAGTTAATATACTACTATATAGTCTCCTGTATAGACTATATAGTAGGTTGATAAATTTATCAACCTACTATAAAGTCTATACCTATGATATATATATATATATATATATATATATATATATATATATATATATATATATATATATATATATATATATATATAGGTATAGACTATATAGTAGGTTGATAAATTTATAATATTAGTCTAAAGATTACGTTCAAGCTTGAAATAGAATGTCACCGATTCATGTTAATCTTGGTGTTCTCTTTATATATATATATATATATATATATATATATATATATATATATATATATATATATATATATGTAAACATTTCAGATAGTGTATACCTGTAAAAGGACAATATGTATAAAAACAAATGAAAAAATTATCTTAGCCGACGCGTTTGGTCCTCTGAGTAACTTTATCATTTGCGTTTGTTTTATATATATATATATATATATATATATATATATATATATATATGAATAAAGACAAAAGGAAAACTAACTATTAAGTGACGCGTTTCGTTGTTTTATCATTTGCTTTGGTAAAATCCTTCAGAGGACGAAACTTGTCGGCTAATATAAGTTTTCCTTTTGTCTTTTCACACTCACACACGCATATATATATATATATATATATATATATATATATATATATATATAGATTGATAGATAGATAGATAGATAGATATAGTGTGTGTGTGTGTGTGTGTGTGTGTGTGTGTGTGTGTGTGTGTGTGTGTGTGCGACGTGCAGTTAAATCCGGAATCCGGCAACAGTCCCGTGCCGTCACAGCCTAGCGACCTTTGGAGAATGTCATTAGAAAGTACTCGACCTTAGTCGCTGTCTGGATATTGAGGCGCGAGGTGCTTTAGTAATCGACGTGTCTTCAGGAGACGATCATTGTTCTGCCGTTGTGTTGAGTCTTCGGGCCGGCCACAAAGCCAACGAAATCATTCTGTTGGTGTACTTTCGGTTTTGAAAAGTGCTTGGCTCTCTTTCATCGTGATAGAGTCGTTGAGCCGATTGTCTTAAATGATCCATTTCTCATCACAAGTCCCTATTCTATCAACAAATGAACCTTTCACACTTTGACCTTCATTGAGTTCCTGAAGAACCCATTTAACGTGTTTCTTCACCTTGTCGATTCTCTTCAGATGGTCCGATATTGTTGAAATGTTGCCACTTATTATCTGAGACATTTCTCATTTGGACGTGTTTTTTTTTCAACTAGTGTTTTTTGATGTTGATTTGCAGAGGGACGTCCATCACCACCTTAATATTCAAGACTCGTATCCACACTGCGGAACTTCAGAAACCAGGACCCTTTGATTATTAGGAATGATTAATATACAATATAGTGCAGATAAGTTCGGAATTTTTTACGTAGCGACAGCGCTGTGACGTCACAGAATAGTGACCTTTGGAGAGCGTCATTAGAAAGGTTAACTCGACCTTTGTCAATGTCTGGCGCGAGGTGGTTAGTAATCAAGATGTCTTCAGAAGACGATCATTGAGTTGCCGTTATCGACAGTCTTCTCGCCACAAAGCCAATCGAATAATTGAATGGTTAAAATACTGTAAAACCATGGTCAACGACCTTGCAAGTATTTAACCAGTCTTGATCAGAACAGAATTGCACTGAGCTGGTCAGTTTTTCAGGTTGGAGGACTATCTTTTGCCTAAGCAAGTTTTATATATATATATATATATATATATATTTTGTATAATAAAAAAAATTTAAAAATTAAAATGTTCAGACACACTGGGTTGTAGATTAATATTCTTTCGTTTTTTTTTTATTATTATTCCATTTAGATTCCTCGACTAGTTTCGGCCGAAATGGCCATCATCGGGAGGAGAAATATTTCTGCTTGCTGCTAGCACTTAACTACAGAAATGAATATATATATATATATATATATATATATATATATATATATATATATATATATATATAACTTTGCCCAGTGGGAACCATCGGGCTGGTCGCCATCTTTTCCGTTTTAGACAATTCAGACAATTAAAAATGTATCTTCTTCTTATCGAGTCACTACACCACATCAATTCAGTGTTGCACACAGAGCCTTGCCTGGAGTGTTAAGGTTTGACGGTCGTTAAGTGTGCATGGATCTTCAAGATTGGGGCAAAATAGATGCCTCATAGTTTGTGATTACTCGTACTAGCAGTTTGGATCAAAATCAGTGGCAAATGTCCATTCCGGAAAGTTGGCTCTACAGCGACCAACAGCTGTTCGATTTAGGTAGGCACAGAAGGGCCAGGCAAAACTGAAGCCAGGGGAAGAGATTCTGTATGGGTGAGAGGGAGCCTGTGTTACACATTGTTAAGGTGGCTGTACAACAGGGACATACGCTGACTAGAAGCTCTCTTGGTTCTGCTGAGTGTAAAAATGCTGCGTCGTAACTTTAGCCTCCTTGTCATTGATTCGTAGTCGTGGAGTGAATGACGAACATCAATTGCCGGCTTCAGATTCTCGAGTTGGCAGTGGACTGTCCGTCTTAACCTGAAAAGTGTTGGTAATTCGTAGAAAACGAATCAGCCAACGAAGCGTAGATTTTAAACTGCCCGGACACCTGGAGGCAGTGTAATGATTAGCAAGCTTGTTTCGATAGAACATGTACAACTGAATAGTCTATTAGATCGTCACTTGGTGACCCGCAGTTTCGGCCTTTTGCCACATCTAAGCTACTCATGGAAAATCACTAGAGTTTAAACTACCCTGTTTTTTTTTCAACCCATGGATGAACTCATGCCTTTTCCATGTGTAATTTCTTCTTGTTATCGAGATGCTGCCCTACACAATCCAGTGTTGCGCACAGAACCTTGCCTGGGGTTTTAAGGTTTCAAGTTCGTTAAGTAAATATGAATCATCAAGATTGGGGCACACGAGATGTTTCATAATTTTTGACTGCCCGCATTGGCAGTTTGGATCAACATCGGTGACATATCCCCATTGCTGAAGGTTGGCTCTACAGCGACCAGCAGCTGTTCGGATGCAATTTAGGCAGGAGTAAAAGGGCCAGGCATCACTTAAGCCAGAGGGGATTATGTAGGGGCTGACAGAGAGCTTGAGTTTCACGTTATTAAGTTGGTTGCACCACAGGGACAGACGCTGACTAGGAGATCTATGGTTAGGGTGAGTGTAGGAAGCAGTGAGACTTTTGTCGTTTGGTTCACAGCCGTGTAGTGGATGATGAAGGTGAATTTTTAGATTCTCGAGTTGCGAGTGGTCTGTCCTTCTTATGCAAAGGGGAGCAATGCCACTAAGCAACTAACTTAAAATCTTATTTGAACGCACCTGAAGATGAATATGATTGTCACTGTTATCACAAATCAGAGCTGAACTTCACGGTCGTGAAATACGTTAATATGGCATAAACTCAACAAATAACATCCTAATCTCAAAAACTTTCTTCTATTAATGATCTGTTAACTTCAAGATAATAATAATAATAATAATAATAATAATAATAATAATGATCTGTTAACTTCAAGGTAATAATAATAATAATATATATATATATATATATATATAATATATATATATATAATATATATTATATAATATATATATAATATATAGTATATATATATTATATATATAATATATATATATATATTATATATAATATATATATATATAATATAATAATATATATAATAAAATAATATATAATATAATAATATATATAATATTTGTAATATATATATAATATATATGATATAATATATAGTATATATATAATATATAAATATAATAAAATAATATATAATATAATAATATATATGTAATATATTATGCATATATGATATAATATATAAATAATACATAATATATATAATATACTATATATTATATATAATATAATACATATATAATATATATAATATATCGTATATATAATATATATGTAATATAATATATATATAATAAAATAATATATAATATAATAATAATAATATAATATTTATATATATATATAATATAATAATATATGTAATATATATAATATATATATGATATAATATATATATATATATATATATATATATATATATATATATATATATATATATATATATATAATGTGGAACATGTGAACATCAACAATCCCTGTTGTAGTTGGTGCCCACATCTTTTTTTATTTTATTTTATTTTTATTTATTTTTTTGTCAGTGGAAAGTTTGATGATGCCATTTCTAACCTTAGGTCTCTGGGCGGGACCCGGAAAGAAATGTGTACACGCCATAAATCAAAGGAAATACAAACAATAATAATAATAATAATATATTAACTAATATGTTTGTTCGAACTATTGTATTGAAGTCCTCCAAACGGCTCCAGAATTATGTCTCAAATTTTGATGTAGTGAGTGTATTGCAAATTTTACCAATCCACAGACAGGAAAGGTGATGCAAATAGACTAGATATTTCTCTATATTTCTGAGATGAGATTTTGTAATTATTTACATTGTTCGGACTCCTCATCTTTATTGCTATATGCACGACCATTTTGGCCGTAGTACGCTCCGGCCTTTTAGAATTCCGAACTGACCCCTTTATTTTGTCCAATGACAAAGTAGATTGTTCTAGTTCCACGTGCCATGCCTCTTCCGGATGTCTCGGTTACCTCCCTTTAACTCTCAACTCTCCAAGTTTTGCTTACTCACAACTCTTTGGGTCAAGTCACTGAATGCAACAAACGCTTTTATCCACTGAGCCATATGTCCTTGAGGACATGAATGTATAAATTTTTGGGACTTATAAACTTAATTCTTTTTTTTTTACCAGAGCTCATATTGTAATTTTTTCTGTTATTGCTTTTCCCCACCCACCGGTATTACTGATTACTATATTATATTAATTACTATGCTTGATCGGCTTAGAATTTTTTTGCGATCACCGCCTCCTGTAAGATGAGGTTGAAATAATAGATAGAAAGCATCTCTGGAAAATACGAAAACTTAAGGAATCAGCACATATGCTAGGCCATAAAAATCTCCTAAGCTGGCCAAGCATGGAAATTAATCATACTTAATCATACTTATTATAAAACCCAGGTGTGTGTGTGTGTGTGTGTGTGTGTGTGTGTGTGTGTTCGTTTATATATTGGATCGGATTTCCTACATTTTTCAACCGATTTCAACAAAACTTTTTTTTTTTTTTGGCAGGTAGTGTTTCTTATTGTCTTGCACACTTTTTTTCTTTATTTTTACATTCAGAAATGCTTTAAAAATTCCATTTACAAGACAATTGTTTATAATAAAATTCTATTCAATCGCTAGACTCATAACGATTGAAAACAATGTTTTTGTTTGAGTTTGGGTTTGACCAATTCGTAAAAAAAAAAAAAAACTAATTAAGACATGCGTGTCCGTCAACCTTAAACAATAATCTTTGTCGATTTTATTTTTCAGTCTTTATGATGGCCGATACTTGATCTATCTCTTACTGTTATATCCCCGGGCAACGCCGGGCTCTCCTGTTAGTATAATATAGTAATCAGTAATGCGGATACTTGGGGAAAAACAATAACAACATAATTGTAATATGAGCTCTGGTAAAGAAGCTTTGTGAATATGGCAATAAAGATGAGGATAAGACTTAGAACAGCGTAAATAATAGAACAGATAGTTTAATGAAAGTTTTCAAAACAGTAACCTGCCAAATCGACAGGGTTCCAATGTTCTCTAAAAAGAAATATTCAAAAACTGACACATTAAAAGAACCTACAAATGTGGAAACATAAAGCTACAATTATGCTTGTTGTGAGAAATGCATTGGATATGACAAAAAAAAAAAAAAAAAAAAAAAAGGTACCGAAAATTATATGAGCAAAATCCCTGGAGACATCAGCATTTCAGGCCTACGAAAAATTGAAGAATTGCACATATCATCCGTAAAACCGTTTCCATCTAAATGAAACATCCCAAACATACATAGAGAACTCTTTTAAAGTACCCTTTTCACTCAAAGACATCGTGGGGTACTTGGTAATTAAGAAGTTATAATTACTCTCTGGCAAGATGATATCACAGACATAATATTAATGTCCAAATATGAATTGAAAAAACGTATTACTCACCAACAACATTTAAATTTGGGTGAAACAATGTCTTATGCAACTGGACATGCGATAGATTTTTGAAAGTACTTACCTGAAAAAAGAAAAAAAAATGAGTATAATTAGCATGCCATATTTTTCAAGGAAATATTTGTCAATTTTAATATTTATATGTCAATATGACGATATTAAAATATATATACTGGCTTAAAAACGTTTTGAACCATCTGCATAATATATTTTTTAATCATTACCTCACAAGCAAGGCAATGAAACACCTAATCTGTGGTTGACTGGTGTAAGAAAAGGGTTTATAAACTTTAATGCCTCCAAAACGAAACTGCTCTCACTATAGAGAAACCTCCTTGCCTCCTATCAGCATGGCTGCTGCTCAGCTTCCTGAGAGCGTCTCACTTCGCCTTCTAGGTCTCTTGTTTTTCAATGACTTGAGATGGAACGAATATATTGAATCAATGGCTATATCTACCGCAAGGAAAGTCGCGCCAGGAGGTTTTCCTCGACTGAGTCCATCCTTCAATCTCTACAAATCTACCATTCGTCCTTGCATTGAATACTGTTGTCATATATGGTCTAGTGCCCCCGTGGTTCATCTCGGGATTCTCGACAAAATCCAAAAACGGATACGCTATGTGATAGGTCCTGACCTGGCATCTCAACTACAGACATTTTCTCAGGCATAATGTGGCTTCCAGCTATCTTTTCTACAAATATTTTCATGGAAACTGCTCTGACGAGGTACTTTCACTGGTACCCCAACTGCATGAATTTAAGCATGCTACTAGACTGGCATCTCGGTCCACTCTTTCACTGTCGAAACAGTAACACCGCCTCTTCTGCTCCAAAAGCTTCTTCTCACGTACTTCCCGGCAGTGAAACTCCCTTCCTCTTACTTGCTTCCCTGATAGCTATAATCCTCACAAAGTTCAAATGTAATGCCAATCGACATCTTCCGATGTCTTGATCTTGATGCTCGTTCTTCTCTTTATCGTTTCATCAAACACCCGTCTTTACTCTTAGTCTCTGTAACCCCTTGTGTGCTAGTGGCGCCCCCGTTTGATTGGGGTGAAATGCTTTAAAAAAAAAAAGAAACAAACTAGGATGCAAGGAGTTACTGATTGTCAGAGAATATGATAATAATATTATTCAGGAGAGAGTACCATAAAAAAAAAAAAACAGGAATTAAGAAGACAACGATTGACGTTGCATTTAAATTTTTGAAGATCAAAGTTGACTTGGAAGTAAGAAGATAATATGAATGATGTCAACAAAGCTGATAGAAATGATTGTTCAAATCCTTCAATGATAAATGAAATGTATAATTTGAAGAATAAGCCTAAAATTTGGTCTTCTAAACCAATTGAAATGACCTCCATTCTATAACTCCATAACCATTTGTGACCTGCTCCGGTTGATCTTTGTACTATGTGTCCGGGACCTCAATATTCAAACAAACTTTTGTCCGAGCCTGTCATGTCTAATGATATGTTCTTTCTCAGAAAGGACTCGGCAACGGGGTCTATGTAGTGTTTATACCAATTTATTGCAATTTCTTTTCCGTAAATGTTGCAGATTTTCCAGTGCAGTTACTGGCCCACTCTCTCGTGCCGTGTTTTATATTCAGTGGTTGCCAATACCGTGGAACCTGATACAAGACGGTCAATTGTTTCTGGATATTTATCACATCATCTGCATTTTGGACTAAGACAATTTTTCAGTATGAGTGCTTGGCAAGCGATAAGTGCGAGAGAAGAAACTGCTAACAATGAAGTTCTGATTACATTTCATCTGCAAAATGATGAGACCTTGCTGGCAATCTGGTACTGCGCTTAAAATTCATAAAATCTATGTACCAAAGTGAAAGCTTCACCAGAACAATTACCATGAAAGCATTTATAGAAAAGGCACACGGAAGCTACATTACGGCGGTGGGAAATGGACTGAAGCCGAGATGACAGGTCAGGACCAATAATATTGCAGATTCACTGGATTTAATCACGAATATCTAAATATATAGCAAAAGCACGAGACCATATGTAACAGTAATATTCAAAGAAAGTACGAATGGTATATATATATATATCTTAAAATATATATATTTTAAGACATTTTTATGTTTATAATTCTTTTTATAGACACAAATATTTAAGTAAATGCTCTGTTTATAATAAACAACATTTACCGGCTTGAATGCCCGAGAAATTTTCACAGAAAATATTCGTCCTCCGACAGGATTCGAACCTGCATCTTATACGGAACTGTCATTTAGCTTGACGTGCCTTTACCGGTTTGGCCAAGGTCGAATTTACTGCGTTCAAACTTCAATCTTCCATGAATCTCTCACATACATTCATGCCTTCTCATGGCGTATCAAATGTAAACAAATGACGTCACATTTGACGTCATTTGTTTACATTTGACAAAGTTTCGAATCCTGTCGGAGGACGAAAATTTTCTGTGAAAATTTCTCGGACATTCAGGCCGGTAAATGTTGTTTAATACTGTTTATTATAAAACAGAGCATTTACTTAAATATTTGTATCTATAAAAAGAATGTTAAACATAAAAATGTCTTAAAATAATTGTCGGACTTTGTTCATTTCATAATGTGTGACGTATATATATATAAGATTGATTCTGGCCAAAAAAATTCACTAGCATATCATAATGAACAAACTTTCCTGTCTGCATATTTAGCAATTGATTCAACATACTCTTTCCACTTGATGTCAACTGAAAACGTTAGACCGAGAAGGCACAATGATTTGCTGTTCTGGAGGTTAGCATAAGTAGTTAAAAAGGGTTATCTCAGCTGTTTAAAATAGAGCATTTAATATGATTATACACGTCAATTTTATTAAAAAGTTATTATTTAGCAGTATACTTTTATCAGTCGAGTATGTGGACTGGAAAATAAGTTGTTACGTTTTCGTAGGTGTCGATGTAGCGATATCCGTTGCCAACTGATATCTTGTTATGGTAACATCTGCAGGATGTTACAGAAATCGTTTTTGAAAATTATTGTTTTGGCGAAGAAGGTCAGTGCTGAATCGAGTGGACGATCCAAGGCCAACGTGCCCTGGGTTCTTGATGAATGGCGTTTTTTTTTTAGACGAACACTGACAGGACAAACAAGGTTTTATTTTCTATAAAACAGTGGTCCCTAGCAGCCTAAAACAGAGCATCGCATGCCAGACACACGAAAGGATAACACAAGCCGGTTAGACCTTTCATCCCCTCACCTCGCACTTTTCTTCGCTCACCTATAGCCGGCCCTTACGAGAAGGTTGCAGCAAAAAATTAAAAAAATAAAATAAAATAAAATAAATACACATCATTAAGAAAAAAAAACATCGGAGTCAAAGAAACATCTAACACGGAATAATAGAAAGTGGCAAAAAATAATTCTTTTAGTGATGAATGCAAATGCTGGTGTCAGCCATAAATACAGACTGATGTGGACGCCTATTGCCTACGCCTATTGCCTACGCCTATTGCCTACCAGTACGACGAGGACCAGTCCATTATGGTGACCCGCTAGATTGTGCTACCCAGTTACAGTAGTGAACAACCACTTTGCTATTTCGAACAAATATATCCCTTTCCCTTTTAATGCAAGAGAAACGCTAAATCAACACGTGAGATAATGAAACAAGGTAAGGTAAACTAAAGTTGGTGCAAAAATAATGACGTAACAATGTCGTTTTCGACGTTAAAAAAATACGTCAAAAAACGACATTATTACGTCATTATTTTTGCACGAACATAATATAAAGATGAAACATTTTTGTGGTAGACACACAATGGTGTGGGGTTAGCATCAACAGTAATCGGAGAACATTTGTAAAAGTTGATGTAAGCTTAATCCTCAGTCTGCCAATGGGTTTATTGGACCCGTAATTCTATTCAAAACTTTTTTTTCAACCTTTTAGCTATTCTCCCTGGATTATCATTTAAGATTTATTTTTTCTTCATTTTCTATCATCTACATCTGTATGTATGTATTGCAAATTGTCATAAAATTGATATAGGCCCCATGTTTGTAACCGCGTATAGGAAGTGTTTATACCAATTTCTTGAAGTTTCCTTTCACTAGAAGTTGAAGATATTCCAGTGCAGATATTGGCCCATTCTGTCATGTCGGGTTTTATATTCAGTCGGTGACAATAACGTGCAACCTGACGTAAGATGGTCAATTTTTTCTGGATATTTATCACAGAATCTGTATTTTAGGTTAACATATTTTTTAATATGTTGTTGTTGTTATTATTATTATTATTATTATTGTTGTTTTTATCATTGTTATTATTATTATTAAATTTGATTTGTGTTGTACACTTATTTCCTTCTGTGTTATTGCATGCTTATTCCCTAATATGCAATTTTTTATGAGGAAAGGACAGACGGATTTAATACTTTTCGAAAAAGTATTTGCTCGTAAGTGAAGATGCGGAAGGCGACAAGAAGTCGAACTCGCTCCTTAGATTTCTCATTTCAGTGGGATTAAATAACGTAAAATCATATTAAGATATATTTAAGATTGTTGGTTGAACTATAGGAGTGAACACTCACGCAACACATGATCCATTGATACCTCACATTAGTGTAAACGTTTTCTATCTATCTATCTATCTATCTATCTATCTATCTATCTATCTATCTATGTGACATTATTTACGTCGCTAGAAAGAAAGAAGAAAAAAAAAAAGAACGGCGAGAATTAAATTTAGGTGATAAGAAGCCATCACGAAAAGGACGGTGTTATTTTTCTGACAGTGAAAGTGGTAAGATTTTTATTTCCATTGTCGAGAAGGTGAAACACAGAATTTAATCTGATTTATGTTACGAGGCGGAGAGTAAGATATATCCAATCTGCCCATGGCAATGGTAATGGGAATTTTCAAGTTGGACAAGTTACCTCCCACAGAATTCTAAAGAGATAAAAATAAAAACTAATTAAGCACGCACTGTCCGAAAAAAAACAAAAGTGTCCGTTGACCACCATGAAGGAAAGGTTAAGCCTTTGTCTATATGCAAAAATATCATTGAGAGGAGCATCTGTTTATCGTCAAGGCTGGCTATAACAGCGAAACAATTTTATCGGATCAGTAATTGGCACCAAGAATGCAAATACGTCTAAATGGCCACCCACTTGATGCTGCGAAAATCTGATTGACGAATTCCAGGTGATTCGTTTAAGATAAGAGTCTAGGGTGTGAGGTCTCCTCGA
>OZ010575.1:73538822-73551322 GCA_963932145.1 Acanthosepion lycidas | reverse complement strand
ATTAGAGCTTCCGGCGCGAATGCCAAGCAGTACAGTATGCCGTGTTGCAGTTTTTTTGGGTACTATGTATTAGTGAGCCAGTCAAAGTGAGCTGACTCACTTTATAGTTCACCAATAGAAGGGTTAACCAATCAGAAAGTTCAAAATATTCAATCCGACGTGTATAAAGGCAGCCATTTTGTTTTTTCTCCCAAAATATCTCCATTGCCAACCTCTGATATCGAAGACTTAAAGAATTACTTAACAGCCGCTACTTTCTCCGAATCTTCACTGCCAAACTCTGATATTGAACACGTTACGGACTTCACTGGACTCCATATTCAGAGACTACGACAAACATGGTCAACATAGCGTTTCCAAATTTCTTTATAAAAATAAAAATAAACAAACAACGCGCATGCACGAAATTAAAAATATAAAATGGCGACAATTTTCCCATCGCACCCTCTGTGTGTGTGTGTGTATGCGTGTGTGTTCGCGCGCATGCGCGTCCGGAGTAGACGCTGAGAACTTTCAAACAATTTTTTTTTATGTTATAAGAATGTTTCATTTTCCAAACACGGCCAGCGTATCATTTCTCCGTGTTCTTAGTTAATGTTATTGAGTGTTGGTTTTTTCTATTTTTATTATTGGAGATTCCATTATTTTAATCTTTTTTTTATTTTTGTTTTGCATATGAATAAGACTATTGTATTTGCAGTTTTTACTAGTATCTTTCAGAGGGAGTTTGGTAGATTTTCGTTTTGTGTTTGTCCTAACTTAGCTATAGTCGTGTGAGTCTTCTAGATAGGCATGTAGTAGTATGATCAATATAATTATTCATAGGTTTGATTTAATCAGGAACAGAGTTCGTTAATTTTTAGACAGTTTTAAACACTTTGACGCCCTCCCACAGTCACCAACACAAGTACCTTACAATAAACAAGGCGTCTCTCAGAGGAAGACTCATATTGAAAATAAATTCAAACACTTAAGAGCTGAAGACGGCTGGATTCAAATCAGCTTGAAACAGACTATAGACATGTTGATGTAATTTTGGGTTTTGCTGTAAAAATGTGGTGGACTCTCCCATCGTATTTGATGTATGAGGATCAACAGCCGAGGCACAAGCATATGTGATTTGATTATAGTGTTGAACAGATTTTTAAGGGCTGAATACACAGACCGGGTGCACTACGTGCCACAAGGTCCCCAAACGAATTTTGAATTCAGAGTCCTTCTCCTAGATCAGTTGCCATTCGAAGCTATAGAACCCAGTCTCTCCTGCTATTTGCCCATAGCCGGAGGGAGAAGAAGAGGATTAATACTTTTCCCAAGGGTATTGGCACGTAAGTGAATATAATGGCTGCAATAGATTCGACTGGAATTCACTCCGATGCCACAATATATATATATATATATATATATATATATATATATATATATATATATATTATAAATTAATTGATTTAAAATATGGTTTTTCCGCTACACAGTTCTAACCATGTTTCAAAAATGGAAGGTCCGAATTTAATTTTGTAATTAAATTAAAGACATTAGTTCCATTTCATCCTCAAGCGAATTTTGGAGTAACTTTTAAAATTACTGGGTTTTAAAGACACAGCTAAAATCATAATTCACGTTTCCAAGGTTACAGATTAATTACCTTCCACTAGACAAGGGGTGTTTGCGTGTTCTTTATGTCTATATTTTGATGTATCCGTTATTAGCTACGTTTTGGTAGGGGGTAGGGATGTATTCTTCAATGAAATCTAACATCCGTTAAATGCATGGATTTTTAAAAAATTTATTGTTAACGGCAAAAATTCTTACGGGATTTTTTCTATTTGTATATTTAAACATTTTTATTTTTTTTGGTGGGGGGTTGTTCAGGTTAGAATACGTTTTATTTAACTACAATTTTAAAAAAAAATTTTTACTATTATTTTTTAATATACTATATTTCTTTTAAGAACAAGTAAATGTATTAGAATCCCTTACAGTATGTAGAGTTATTTTAAAAATATTTATAAAATAAAAATATTTATAAAATAAAAAATATCTATAAGAACACCGGATTATATATCTTACTGTTCTTTCTTTTTATTTATAAACACACACACATATATATATATATATATATATATATATATATATATATATATATATATATATATATATATATATATATACACTCTTTACAATTGGAATTCAGATACCTTTAGTAGATTTAAATTTTTAAATTCGCATGATACCACACACTGTTTCAAAAATCCTGCGAATTTTAAAATGAAAATTCGTAGGTGAACATGGTCATTGTCTAAAGATATCTTAATTTCAATTGTAAAGAAAATTTGCTCTGTTTATTGAAAATAAACATGGAGCGCTCTTTTGTGAGTCAGTTTTAACATATTTCAAATTCTTTGTTGTGTTAATAGAACTCTCCTGGATTACACTAACGGATTGCAACACACACACACACACACACACACACACACACATATATATATATGAACTTTTCCCAAATCATTTAGTTTCAAAAGTTACACTGCATATTACACAACATTATTTAATGTATTTTGCTTTGATATGATCATGTGTATGAATATTGAACGTCATTCGTGTTTTATGAGGGATAATACGAAATATAATCTTATTTAATTAATTTGTCTTCCATATTTTCATCAAAAGATAATAGTCTTCTACTATTTATTCATTCTAATTTTTATTTTTATTTGTTTTACTCAAAACTCCGAAATAGCAGTAGCAGCAGCAGCAGCAGCAGCAACCGCCATGTTGCTATCATCTGCGTTGCAAACAATCTGGATCAGCCATCGTTTCGCCTAAATCCCTTTTTAATCGAGTCACATTTGTTTGTTTCGCATCTCTGTCTTCCCTTTTTCCTCATCAACGTCGCTGTGTTTATTGCGAAGTAAATATTAGGAAATAAAACTAGAGAAATATGCATATTTTTTTTCTAGATGGAAATAAATAGCATTCAGATATATTCTACTTGTTTGAAGCGCTCATATTGATGAAGGGAACTTTCCCCAAAGCAATGTCAGTATTTACACGTGTAGATCCCTTGGTTTGATTTGTTTTTTTTTTTTACGGTATATCAACCTCAATGGGTTATTTAATGACAACAAGATTTTATTGTTGTTATTATTTTCTTTTTTAAAAATAATCGCTGGTAATAATTTTTTTTTGTTGCATTTTGACTCAATTATAAATTGGAACAATATTTACCAAGGAGGTGTCGCCCACGCACATTGTGAAACACTGGTTTAAAATAATTAAATACGGAATTGGCATTTTTTCTTGGGTAAAGTAGTCCATATAAGGATAAATTTCCACACCAGTAGACGCTGTTGGCTCACACAGAAAATAAAGTGAAATTAAATCTCTTTAGATATCAGGTACCTTCCTTATAATTTGGGCCAACCCAAATTTCGCTGTGCTCTGAAAAACCTTACCAACTTCAGTAATTTAAAATTCAGTCATTCACCTCTCTTGTGCTTTTGGTAGAGTTTTATGAAAGAGTGCTGACTATTTCTTGGCTCAACACACCTCTAAAATAGGTATTCTGGATATTTGATCATTTAAATAGTAATTTTTTCTTCTACTACATCCGGTTTTCTTGCTTGGATAGGAAGGTCTGTGTGCGTCTTAAAATTCTGACATAATTTTCTTCGTTTTGATGAGAACTTTCTGTTTCATGCTCATTTGGTTCAATGATCGAATCCAATTCGTTTGCACAATTCCCAGGGTGTCGATGTTCCTGCTCTGTCATGCTTGATTTATGCTAATTAGATAATTAATTCTGTTATTTTTAAAAAAAAATATTTTTACAACTGTCATAATATTTGTTTTCATTATTTTTGTTATTTAATTACTTTTTGAAGTGTTATTATCTCAATTAACGCACAGTTCGAAAATTTAGTTTCCTCTGTCGGAATGTCCGCGTGTGACTTTGATTTGCGCCACAATTTGCCTTTGGCAATCACAATCAAGAAGTTAATTAAAAATTGTCATTAAAATCTCTTTGTAAACTTCATTTCATGTTGGGAATAGCAGTCGACTTCGGTTTTTAATTGTTAACGATAAACAGTTTACGAAAAATTCGTGTAAAGTGGCTCCAGTTATAACCGAGGCTTGTGGAAACTGTCAGGGAGGCTGAGAGAGAGAGAGAGAGAGAGAGAAAGAGGAGGGATAAAGGGGATAGAGAGAAGGAGAGAGACAGGTGAGAGCAGGAGAGACAGGGGAGAGCGGGAGAGACAGGGGAGAGCGGGAGAGAGAGAGGGAGGGGGAGAGAGACAGACGGGAGAGAGAAGAGGAGGAAGAGAGAGGGGGAGAGAGATGGAAGAGAGAGAGAGAGAGGGACAGAGAGGAGAGAAGGGGAGAGAAAGAGGGGAAGAGGGAGAGAAGGGAGGGGAGAAAGAGAGAGAGGGAGAGAATGAAAGTGCGAAAGCGAGAGAAAGGATTATAACAATGTTAATATTAACTATTAAAACATGTACCTCTCCCACGTATATATGTTCCAATCGATCTTTACGAAAGAGCTTAATACGACACAAAACTCTCTTGTGTCGCACCCAGTGAAATCAACGTAATGACCTATAAAGCGCTACATACCGGCGAGGTATTATTTGATTCGTTTAACCCACCATAATACGGTCCAAGGCCGTATTAAGTACTAATTCTCGTATCATTGTCGATTTGATCTTTGTGTCACAGCGGATAAAACGCTCTGGCCTCCGTAGTTCAAAAGTCCTGAAATAAAGTAACGATTTGATGCGTGTTCAAGCCATTCTTCAATAGAAACGATCCATTTTAGTGTATCTTTAATCGACATTCACCGTGCCGGTGCACAAGTATTTACTAAGTTTGGCACAAGGCCACAATTTAAGACTTAGTACGGTAGTAACAAGCTATGAAGCAAGATTGATTGCTATCTACATGACACTAATTTTTCATAATGTTATGTGCCATGTCCTTTCAGGAAATCCTAGCGCACTTCGAGATGGTATAATGGTTAAGGGCTGTGACCAAGTAAATGCTTAAGAAATAACAAAACAAAAGGTTGCACATAAATCGTGTATTGAACAGTAAATACAACAGAAGAATGTTGCCACGATTTGGGAGTGGGTGTCGGTTGACCAGCGTTCAGTCTATCATTGCCCCCCCGCCCGCCGAGGCCTACTTCTACTAGTAACTTTATAGGAAGTGGAAGAGTCCACTATAGCCTCATTAGAGGGATAACGTCAGAACAGTTTCTTTCTGTCTTTCTTTCTTTCTTTCTTTCTTTCTTTCTTTCTTAGTATTTCCACAATTTCTTTCTTTCTTTCTTAGTATTTCCACAATTTCTTTCTTTCTTTCTTTCTTTCTTTCCATACACACAACACTCTTTCGGTTACCACTCTTTCTTTCTTTCTTTTTTCTTTTTCTTTTCTTTCTTTCTTTCTTTCTTTTTTCTTTCTCTTTTCTTCCTTTCTTTCTTTCTTTCTTGCTTTCTTTCTTTCTTTCTTTTTTCTTTCTTTTTTTCTTTCTTTCTTTCTTAGTATTTCCACAATTTTTTTCTTCCTTTCTTTCTTAGTATTTCCACAATTTCTTTCTTTCTTTCTTTCTTTCTTGCTTGCTTTCTTTCTTTCTTTCTTTCTTTTCTCATTTTTAATTCATTCTTTCTTTCTTAATATTCTCACACCTTCATTCTTTCTTTCTTTCTTTTTTCTTTCTCTTTTCTTCCTTCCCTCCTTTCTTTCTTTCTTTCTTTCTTTCTTATTTTCTTTCTTTCTTAGTATTTCCACAATTTCTTTCTTTCTTTCTTTCTTTCTTTTCTCATTTTTAATTCATTCTTTCTTTCTTAATATTCTCACACCTCCATTCTTTATTTCTTTCTTTTTTCTTTCTCTTTTCTTTCTTTCTTTCTTTCTTTCATTCTTTCTTTCTTTCTTTCTTTCTTTTTTCTTTCTCTTTTCTTCCTTCCTTTCTTTCTTTCTTTCTTTCTTTTTTCTTTCTTTCTTAGTATTTCCACAATTTCTTTCTTCCTTTCTTTCTTAGTATTTCCACAATTTCTTTCTATCTTTCTTTTCTCGTTTTTAATTCATTCTTTCTTTCTTAATATTCTCACACCTCCATTCTTTCTTTCTTTCTTTCTTTCTTTCTCTTTTCTTCCTTCCCTCCTTTCTTTCTTTCTTTCTTTCTTTCTTTCTTATTTTCTTTCTTTCTTAGTATTTCCACAATTTCTTTCTTTCTTCCTTTCTTTCTTTCTTAGTATTTCCACAATTTCTTTCTTTCTTTCTTTCTTTTCTCGTTTTTAATTCATTCTTTCTTTCTTAATATTCTCACACCTCCATTCTTTCTTTCTTTCTTCATATTCTTACCTTTTTATCCTTTCTTTCTTTATGCTGTGACCAAGTAAATGCTTAAGAAATAACAAAAAAGGTTGCACATAAATCGTGTATTGAACAGTAAATACAACAGAAGAATATTACACGTTTTGGGAGTGGGTGTCGGTTGACCAGCGTTCAGTCTATATCACTGTTAATATTTAACAGACCCTCCCACGAGGGATGTATATAGCGCAAGTACTAGTTTACCGTGGGTTCTCTGAGGCCGTAGTCTCGGCCAAAAATATCCCATAGAACCGGTATAAACGGGTTCAGGGTCTGTCTACCTCCCCGGTCGAAACCTTGTCCTCTCGGCAAAGCCTCGTCCGGGTTCGACAGTTGAACAAGCTATAGCACTGTTACTATTTAACGCCCCCCACTACAACACGTGGATCGTATGTGGAACAAGTACAAATTCACCGTGGGTTCTCTGAGCCCGTAGGCTCAGCCAAAAATATTCCCTTCGAACCTGACCCTGGGGTGATAGCACCTGTTAGGGTCACAGGTATGAAAGAAATCATTTAATCAGTTATGACTTTTGGCACGTTGCTGCAAAAAAAAAAAGTTGGGGTAGATATTTAAATTGTTGTAGTTTTGATTCCTTTTGGGATCTTCAATATATAATTTGCATGTTAAGGTTGGCCCTTCTTTCAATTGAGGTTTAGTCGTTTCTTTTCGCTTTCAGTAGTTTTTGTAGTTTCCTTTCTGTCTGGCATCAACACTTTGGCATCTGCATATCTTATGTTGTTAAGATTGTGACCGCTAGTAATGGAACCTGCTAGGAATTCTAATTCTCTCCAGACATCGTACTCTAATCCATGGAGAACGGCGCAATGATCTCTGCAGACATTCTAATCTAATTCATGGCGATTTAAGCATCTCTCCAGACATCGTACTCTAATCCATGGTGAAAGGCGCAATGATCTCTCCAGACATTGTACTCTAATTCATGGCGATTTAAGCAACTCTCCAGACATCTTAATCTAATCCATGGAGAAAGGCGCAATGATCCCTCCAGATATTGTACTCTAATACATGGCGATATAAGCATCTCTCCAGACATCGTACTCTAATCCATGGTGAACGGCGCAATGATCTCTCCAGACAGTGTACTCTAATTCATGGCAATTTAAGCACCTGTCCAGATATCGTACTCTAATCCATAGTGAACGACGCAATGATCTCTCCAGACATTGTATTCTAATTCATGGCGATTTAAGCATCTCTCCAGACATCGTACTCTAATCCAAGGTGAACGGCGCAATGATCTCTCCAGACATTGTACTCTAATTCATGACAATTTAAGCACCTGTCCAGACATCGTACTCTAATCCATGGTGAACGACGCAATGATCTCTCCAGACATTGTATTCTAATTCATGGCGATTTAAGCATCTCTCCAGACATCGTACTCTAATCCATGGTGAACGGCGCAGTGATCTCTCCAGACATTGTACTCTAATTCATGGCAATTTAAGCACCTGTCCAGACATCGTACTCTAATCCATGGTGAACGACGCAATGATCTCTCCAGACATTGTATTCTGATTCATGGCGATTTAAGCATCTCTCCAGACATCGTACTCTAATCCATGGTGAACGGCGCAATGATCTCTCCAGACATTGTACTCTATTTCATGGCGATTTAAGCACCTGTCCAGACATCGTACTTTAATCCATGGTGAACAGTGCAATGATCTCTCCAGACATTGTACTCTAATTCATGGAGATCTCAGCGTTTATCTCTCCAGACATTGTACCTTAATCCATGGTAAACGGCGCAAAGATCTTTCCAGACATCGCACTCTAATCCACGGTGAAGGCACGATGATCTCTCCAGAGATTGTACTCTAATTCAAGTCGATCTAAGCATTGTTCTCTCCAGACATCGTACTATCTAATTCATGGTATAAAATGAATAAGTCCGGTGAAGTGACACACCCTTGTCGTACACTCTTTTTATGCTTGTGTATTTACTGAGTTCATTATTTTTATATCCTTCCCAATTATGTCAAGGTTACCAATAGTTGCTGAAGTTACTTTACGTAGACTAATGGGAAATAATACAATCGATAGCTACAAGTGTATTTGTTAATAAATGGGAGCACAATTGTTGCAGCCTCATGCCAAACCTCACTAAATCCAATCAATATATACACGTGTAACGCGCGATCTCAAGTATCATGCGACCCCCCATTTTTTTTTTATATAAAAAATGATTTTATCATGTATCTCGTGTATCATGCGAGTTCCGTTTTTGGGGGAGACCAAATTACAATCGACTAGCCTCTTTTCCTCTATCTCTTTATCCCATCTTCTAGTTAAATAAGTTAAAATAGTAAAAGACAATCATACAAAAGTATCGTTAATAACGCTATACTCGTTGCGTAAATGCGTCCAGCCATAAACAACGAGAAACAGTTAAACATCTTATAAACGTAAACAATGGAAAAGATGTATATTCGCTATGTTTGTATTTGATAATACGATACTAATATGTGAATAGTACATTGACTAACCTCTTTACCTCCATCTCTTTATTCTATCTAGGTAAATAAGTTAAAAAGTCAAAGAGACTGATAAACATATCGCTATACTCGTTGTGTAAACGCGTACAGCCATAATCAACCAACTGATAGACATTTTATAAACGTAAACAACAGAAAAGATGCATATTTGCTATGTTTGTATTTCATAATACGATACTAATATGTGAATATTATGCATTATTATTGGATACAGTTAAGTAAAACATCAGTTTTAACAAAATCCTGATAATTTTAAATACAACTGTATTTTTGACTACAGTAAATGGATATATAGTTTGGTCAACGGTGTAACCAGGGCCAGCATAACATGCACTAATTTTAAATCTCGTCTAGGATGCGACCCCCTTAAAATTAGCTTCAAAATTAGGTCTTTAAAAATCACATGATATGTGAGTATATACGGTAATTGAAATCTAAGCATTTGTTTGCCAAAACATTACGCTATCTGATTAATGGAAATCTATAAATTGATCTCTCCAGACATCGCACTATCTAATTTATAGTGATGTAAACATTGATTTCTCCAGACATCGTACTATCTAAGTCATGGTGATCTAAGCATTGATCTCTCCAGATATCGTACTGTCTAATTCATGGTGATCTAGGCATCGATCTTTCCAGACATCGAACTACAGTGTAACCCGGATATAAGAGAAGCCCAGATATAAGAGAGATTTTCTCTGGTCCCAAATTATAGCCATACTTACCTAAACAAAATAGACAAAACCCGGATATAAGAGAAACCCGGATATAAGAGACTTCCCCGGTCCTGACAACTCTCTTATATCCGGGTTACACTGTATCTAGTTCATGATAATGTAAAAATTGATCTCTTCAGGCATATTACTATCTAAATCATGGTGATGTAAGCATTGATCTCTCCAGGCATTATACTCTAATCTGTGGTCAAATAAGCATTGATCTCTCCATGCATCAAACTGAGTAATGAAAATCTAAACATGTGGCCTGACGCTTGCATATAGCATGAAACAGACTGTCGCCTCTAAGTGTTGACTTCTATGTTCACTTTTATATTTACACACGCTCTATCTCTGATATTGAGCACTTTATTCCATAAATATAGCACACCTTAAGACTATATTTCTTTATATATATATATATATATATTTCTTATTGCTCAAAATTGTCTTCAATAGTGCTGTAAAAACTTCGAGGAATTCCAGTAAGAAATCTTTAATCATTTATAAGATACAATTGTTCAAAGCTTAATTTAAGAATTGGACAACATTTCTGTTACAGGATTTGAACAATTTTGTTGTTATACCCAGTACTCTCTCTCTCTCTCTCTCATACACACACACACACACACACAATATATATATATATATATATATATATATATATATATATATATATATATATATATATATATTATGGAATATATTTTTTGCTTTTTGGTTATTGATTGGCATTTCTTTACGCTTTACTATCGTAGTAATAATAGTTTGGAAATTTCAGCTGGCTAATTGTTTAGATTTATTTCGAGTAATATGTAACAGATAGTAAATATGTGTATAGGTTACGCATTTGAGTAGATAATATAAGTACTTATTTATTTATTTTTATTAGACATTGAATTATTTTATAAAAAGAAGACGAATTAACAAGACAGAAGATAACGATTGACATTGCATTTAAATTTTTGAAGATCATAGTGGACAGGAAAGCAAGAATCTGGAATCGAGAGGACATACATAAGTATATCAGACCTGAATTATAAGTAGATTTTTTTTTAATACTACCCGCTGTCGGGTGTAAATGATCATTAGAAAAAAAACATTATTCAAGATTGGGGGAGACAAAGAACGAGACCTAATGACTACAGATGAACATTGACACTGCATTTATATTTTTGAAGATCAAATTTGAGTAGAAAGCAGATTTCCTTAAGCAAGAAGTTCGAGAGAAGAAACTGTTCGCATAGAACCTACGGTTGCATTTAGCAAATTTAGCAAATTTATCAGTATTAGATAAAGAGCATATCGGTGGAAACATGGCGATCAAAGCGACTGTTGTCTGACTGTTTCTAGTTCGAAAAAAAGCAGTGACAACCAAAATTTGTGCATGACGAGTGGAAGAAAATAGAACAGATATCAAGAGAGCAATACTTTATATTTTTGTTTATATACAGGGTGTTTCAAAAAGAATACGCCAAAATCATTACGCTGTTTTTTCAGGTCTATAGCATCGTAGTGGACTCAATCAGTGGTTATTTGATAGAGTAGTTATCAAAGTTTGATTGGATGTCAGTTTCACCGCTGTTGTTAGTATAACTTCCGGTGCAGCTGAATTGTGGGAAGATCAATCAAAATGGCGACTCCTCAGCAGTAGGCGTTTTGCGTCCTTGAGTTCGCGAAAACAAACGCCATTGTCACGGTGAAGGCAGATTCGAATGACTTCATTTTTCAGCAAGATGGAGCACCACCCTATTGGCATCTCGGGGTTAGAGCTTATCTGAATGAAAACATGCCTCAGCGATGGATTGGGAGGAGAGGTGCTAAAGACCTTGCTCTCTGTGCTTAGCCTGCCAGATCCCCGGACCTCACTGTGTGTGACTTTTTCTTGTGGGGGTATGTTAAAGACCAAGTTTATGTTCTAGCACTTCCAGCAAGTACCGATGACTTGAAAGATCGAATAACAGCTGCAATCAACACGGTGGACCGTGGCATGCTGAGGCGTGTTTGGGAGGAATTCTCATATCGGCTTGATGTTGTCTACGCTGCCGGTAGTGGCCATAGTGAGCACTTATAAAACATGAAATGAAACTTGAATGTATATACAACACATGTGTTCATGCTAGAGGTTTGTAAATTTTTTCGTTATTGACACATCACGCGATGATTTTGGCGTATTCTTTTTGAAAGACCCTGTATAATTGAGTAACAAAGGAGAAAAAATACACAGTATATATGTGAAAAAAAGAAGTTTTCGGGAAACTTAGGAATTGCGATACGCCTGTGTATGTATGTTGTGTGTGCTTAAGCTCTGTCTTTAAGGGAAAATATACCCATTCCACGTGACAAGTCCGGTGGGTGTCTTTCTACTGTGTGCTAAAAGGAAATGAGAGTCATGACAGGAAGTGTCCCGATATCTATAATTGCTTAACAGCGCCACCTGACGATTTCTTGGTGAAACTGGCAAAGGTATGTCGAGGTAACCAACACGACAGATACGATATCTGGTCAAGTAATTAATACAGCCTTGTGCCATATTAAGGAGTGCTCAATAAATAAAAGGAAAAGGAAATGAGTCAAGACAGGAAGTGTACCGTTTTTATAATTATTTAACAGCGCCACCTAACGATTTTTGACGGAACTCGCAAAGGTATGTCGAGGTAACCAACACGACAGATACGATATCTGGTCAAGTAATTAATACAGCCTTGTGCCATATTAAGGAGTGCTCAATAAATAAAAGGAAAAGGAAATGAGTCAAGACAGGAAGTGTACCGTTTTTATAATTATTTAACAGCGCCACCTAACGATTTTTGACGGAACTCGCAAAGGTATGTCGAGGTAACCAACACGACAGATACGATATCTGGTCAAGTAATTAATACGGC
>OZ010575.1:73473822-73533822 GCA_963932145.1 Acanthosepion lycidas | reverse complement strand
ATGCTGCCTAACACACACACACATATATATATATATATATATATATATATATATATATATATATATATATGCTAAATTTATCAGAATAATTCTGAAGATAATACAATTTGCATAAAAAGAAGTAAATTGGAAAATATATTTTAGTCATTGCTGATGCTTATCGTCAATGCAATTCTATCAAGGCAAGTTTAAAAGCGAAATGTTTTTTAGTTACATTTAGTTCAAAATATAACGGAAACGATTCCTGTGTAAGCCTACTATATATATATATATATATATATATATATATATATATATATATATATATATATATATTAGGTTGGTGCAAAAATAATGGCGTAATAATGTTGTTTTTTGACGTTACGTCAAAAAACAACATTATTACGCCATTATTTTTGCACCAACCTAATATATATATATATATATATATATATATATATATATATATATATATATATATATATATATATATTATAATAAATAGAAAGAGCAGTAAGAGATATGACCCGTTCTTCTTATTAATTACTTTTATTTTTACAAAACAGTGATTAATACAAATATACAGAGCATGAATATAATACATTTACTAATTTAAAAATATGGTTTCGTCGCTACATAGGAATTATCTTGTTGCAAAGCAGAAACTAAAAAATTCAAAATCAAATTATAGAATTGAATTAAAGTCCCTCGTCCTGTTTCATTTTCAAGTCAATTTTAGAATATTTTTTTTTTGAAATTTACTGAGTTTTATAAGCACATACATTCCGATAAATGAAATATATATATTTATATTTAATATGTAGTAATAATTTTTAAATAATTTAAGTAATTCTATTACATTTATTTGTTTTAAAAGAAGTATAGTCTATTAGTAATTAAAATTAAGAATAATATTTTAAAATTATAGTTCAATACGACGTATTTCCTATACAAACAACCGTTTTAGAAAAAATCTTTATGTATACAAGTACAAATTTATTGGCGAAGCAAAAGTGCCGAAAACCTTTTTGTCGTTGCCAACAACTAGACGACATGCGTTGAACGGGTGTCATCATCCGTTTGAAAAGGCACTCCTACCTTGCCTTAACCCAACCTCTTTACGAAAGTTACTCATATTTTGATACAATAGTTGTCAGTGAAAATGAGATATAGAGAAAAATATCTTATTCTCTGATGAAGCTTTAATAGAACAAAAACATGTTAACCATTTACTGTTCTTTATCGTATCATTCTGTCGGATTTCGATCCATATTCGACCTATATTTGATCCCAACTCATCCTATCTATCTATCTATCTATCTATCTAGGGTGTTTCATCTAGGGTTCATTAAGGGTTATCTTTTTTTGTAGGGCCAATTTATATGTGAATTAAGTTCAAGCGTCTAATGATTTTTTCTGTTGTGGGGCTCTCCCATTTTTACATGGACTCGTCCAAAGTATACGTATACTGACAGAGAGAGAATACCTGCTGTTGAGCTACGTCTCGATACAGTCTTTGACTGTTTGCGACGGCTTTCGGACTCTCTGCGTTAGCAGAGAGGAACCTGGACGAAGCTTTGCCGAAGAGCAAGGTTTCGTCCGGGGAGGTAGACAGGCCATGAACCCGTCTAGGCGGGTTCAAAGGGTATATTTTTGGCCGATCCTACGGGCTTGGAGAAACCCACTTTAAACTCGGCCACGTGCCACATATATTCCTCGTGGGTGGAATATTAAATACTGAGATACGTCGAGATACAGTCTCTGACTGTGTGCGACGTTTGTCGAACTCTCTGCTTTGGCAGAGAGGAACCCGGACGAAGCTTTGCCGAAGGGCAAAGTTTCGTCCGGGGAGGTAGACAGTTCCCGAACCCGCTTATGCGGGTTCAAAGGTTATATCTTTTGGCTGAGCCTACGGGCTCGGAGAAACCCACTTTAAACTCGGCTTTGTGCCACATACATTCCTCGTGGGTGGAATGTTAAATATTGAGATGCGTTGAGATAAGTTGAGAGATACGGAGATAGACACAGGGTGTTCTCAGAGAGTTATACAAGAGTCCAGAGAGAGAGAGAGATGGTTACGGCTTTACTTACAGAGACTTGTACATATACTTTCTACTAACCCGCATTCCTGGACTACTAATCTTCACTTCAAGTCTGTAATCTTACGTTTAAAACACTTATTTTTCTATCTCAATTTCTAGCGTTGTTTATTTGTTTGTGCAGGATTCCATTCACGGAATCCACAACATTTTCCTTTGGCAATTTCAATCATGGAAAGATTAACAATCAAACAACGTGTTAAAGTTATCGAAGCCTATTACGAAAATGGACGTTCAAATAGAAATGTATTTCGCTCACTTCGCGATTTTTTTTTGTAAACATAATGGACCAACAGAGAGTGCAATTAGAAAAATTGTTCGTAAATTCAAACAAACACCATTGCGTATTCGTTTACGCCGTTCAGCTGAAAACATTGCTGCAGTGCACGAGAATGTGGCCGAAAATCCAGACTCCTCTATTCGTCATCGCGCACAGGAATTCAACCTCCTCATAATAACGTCATATTGAATGTTGACAAAAGATTTATCTCTACACACTAACAAAATTCAATTAACACAACAACTGAAACCTGCTGGCCATTTGGAGCGCTGCACATTCGTCAATTGGGTGCACGATCAAAGACAAGCCGATGAAGATTTTACATAAATAAAACTTATTTAGCAATGAAGCCCATTTTCATGTTGGATTAGTAAATAAGTAGAATTATTGCATTTGGGCTGGTGAAAATCCAAGGAAGATTATTGAAAAGCCACTGCATCCACAAAGGGATGTGCATGTTTTGGTGTGCATTTTTTGCTAGCGGAATCATTGGGCTGTATATTTATAAATTTGAACGGCCATTTTCGTAATAGGCTTCGATAACTTTAACAAGTTGTTTGATTGTTAATCTTTCCATGGTTGAAATTGTCAAAAACTTAAATTGTTAAATCTAAAAGAATAAGAAAAAATACATTAGACGCTTAAACCTAATTCACACTTAAAATTGTTCCAGGTTATTGGAACACTATATATATATATATATATATTTATTAAAGACATTTTTATGTTTAACGTTCTTTTTATAGATACAAGTATTTAAGTAAATGCTCTGTTTATAATAAACAGTATTAAATAACATTTACCGGCCTGAATGTCCGAGAAATTTTCATAGAAAATATTCGTCCTTTGAAAGGATTCGAACCTGCATCCTATACGGAACCGTTATTTAACTTGACGTGCCTAACAGCTCGGCCACAAAGGATCATTCGGTCGGCAAGGTCGAATTTACTGCTTATAAACTTCAATCTTCCATGAATCTCGTACATTCATAACTGCTCATGGCGTATCAAATGTAAACAAATGACGTCATACATTAAGAAATGGACAAAGTCCGACAATTTATTTATTAAAGACATTTTTATGTTTAACGTTCTTTTTATAGATACATAAACATAAATCTATGAAAATTTCTCGGACATTCAGGCCGGTAAATGTTATTTAAATGCTGTTTATTATAAACAGAGCATTTACTTAAATACTTGTATCTATAAAAAGAATACCCGCTCGGCCCGGTGGCTAGGATCAAAGTGCAGTATCTGCGCTTTGTGAGCTGCCGGGTCGGGTGTCTGTCGAACTCTCTGCTTGCAGAGAGGAACCCGGACGAAGCTCCGCCGAAGGGTAGGGTTTCGTTGGGGGAGGTTGACGGAACTGGCCCGCCTCGGCGGGTTTGGATGGTTATTGATTTTTGGCTGGGCCTACGGGCTCGTTGATACCCACATTAAAAAGGTCTTGTGCCACATTCGATCCCCGTGGGTGGATTGATAAATACCATCTATAAAAAGAACGTTAAACATAAAAATGTCTTTAATAAATAAATTGTCGGACTTTGTCCATTTCTTAATGTATAAATATATATATATATGTGTGTGTGTGTGTTTGTGTCTAAACAAGTTTTATATATGTATATATATATTTATATGAATATAGATATTAATGAGTGTGTTCGTGTGCATTTGCAGCAGAACGACGTAAAGTGAGTCGTGTAATCACATCGATTGTGCAGGCTGTTTCAGTCGGGGGAATAACATTCTAAGCCGATTGCACGCCATCTTGAGGTTCGTCTACCAACCAAATCTCCTGTTACCTATCTTTCTTTCCATCTGCACGGTGTCGTGCCCCAGTGACATGAGCTTACTTTACGCCGTGGCTAGGATCCACCAAAAAACCGCTGAACTGATATTCAACTTCGCAGCTAATGGCTGGGATTCACTTTAATGTGAACACGGAGAAAGCATCAGACCCCAAGCTACTTCAGCATCGGTATCTGCTTTACATTAATCACGGTTACGTATCTATTAAAAGAGTTTACGAGAAGATAGAAGACAGTGTCAGTGACGTCGTCGATTCAGCATTCATTTCTTTGATACTAACGGGATATTTTGCCGTTTCTTAATATTTCGCTTAGCTTCTGTGAGGCATTTTTCACATGGCAGGGCAGTGAGACATGGCTGTGCGCCACTGTGTAGAGTATCGTTAAAAGCAACATATTTCGCTGAGCTTTTGAAAGGCATCTTTCACATGGCAGTCAGTTGGGACATAGGTTTGCACCACTGAGTAGTGATTCTCAAACACCGTGCCGTGCCACGGCACACTAGTGTGCCACGAGACATTCTTAAGTGTGCCACGCGATACTTTTAAGTGTGACACGCGATACTCTTAAGTGTGATACGGGACACTTTTAAGTGTAGCACACGATACTCTTAGGTGTGCCATGCGATACTCTTAAGTGTGGCACGCGATACTCTTAGGTGTGCCATGCGATACTGTTAAGAGTACCACGGGATACTCTTAGGTGTGACATGCGATACTCAAAAGTGTGCCACGCGATACTCTTAGGTGTGTCATGCGATGGACTTAAGTGTGCCATGCGATACTCTTAAGTGTGCCACGCGATATTCTTAGGTGTGCCACGCGATACTCTTAATATACTCGCTCGGACATCTCCCTATATTTACCTCTTTGGTTATATATATATATATATATATATATATATATATATATATATATATATATGAATGAACAAAAAGCAAAAAAAAAAAAAATCTGTCAAGGCGTCTCGTCCTTTGAGGGACTTTATCAAGGCAAACCCGTCGACTAATATAAGTTTTTCTTTTGTCTTTATATATATATATATATATATATATATATATATATATATATATATATATATATATATATGTATATATATATATATATATATATATATAGTTCTTTTGCAGATATATCCTACCTGAAATTTTTCACATACAACACACACACGTATCATTATACTTTGATTCAGTTTTTATACAGTTTCTAATGAGATCTAATATTTTTTTTCAGATGATAAATTATATAAAAACTGTACGAATGTTCTTTTTGCCGAGCCCTTTCGGCTATAGATTTAGCCATTTTCAAGGTTGAAATATTTTAATTGTTAAAGTTTGTTGCATGTATGTATTTATATATTGTATGTATGTATTTATATAATGTTTTCACTTTTTAAAACACGGTCAAGACATTGTGTCCATGTTCATAGTTGATATTATTGAGTGTTGTTTTTTATGTTTTTATTAATAAGGCTTCCATTATTTTTATCCTTTTTTGCATGTAGATGATGCTATTATATTTGTGTTGTCAACAAGTATATCCCGTAGGTCGCCATGAATATTTAAATGAGACTTAATTGAGCTATGGTCAGAAAAGTGAAGAGTGAGTCTTTGTGTCAAACATGTTGTAGTATGGCATATACAATCACACATACACACACACGCATACATATATATATATATATATATATATATATATATATATATATATATATATATATAAAATTTATGGGGAAGTGGAAAAGAGTTTTCGTATGACGCGTTTCGTCCTTCAGGAGCTAATCGGGTTAAAGGGATGTTTACGTTAAAGTGATTACACATGTGCGGGAAGGAGAGGGGACGTTTAAAATTAGAAATTTGAATCTTTAATCTTTTTTTAAATGTCTTTAGGTATATACTCTATATTTTTTGCGAGACGGCTGCTCAGACAGAAATCATTTCTGTATCATGTCATATATAAAAAATAAATAACAATATTATATATATATATATATATATATATATATATATATATATTCTCAGAGGGAGTGTATCTGTAGAAGACACAATACACACACACGCGCGCGCGCACACAGACACATATATATATATCATGTATATATATATATATATATATATATATATATTATATATATATTATTCTCAGAGGGAGTGTATCTGTAAAAGAGACAATAAACACACATACACACACACACATATATATATATATTCTCAGAGGGAGTGTATCTCTAGAAGAGACAATAAACACACACACACACACATATATTTTTTCTCAGAGGGAGTGTGTCTGTAGAAGAGACAATACACACTCACAAACACACACACACATATATATTTTTTCTCAGAGGGAGTGTATCTGTAGAAGAGACAATAAACACACACACACACACAGACACACACACACACACACATATATATATATATATATATATATATATATATATATATATATATATATATTATGTATTTCGTTATTCTTGCATCGATGTGTTCGGCAGATATTAATCTTTTGAAATTGTTTTGTCAGTTCATAAAAACCAGACGCTCTCATTTCCAAGCCAATGGCTCTGTCAATCAAAGTCATATTAAGAGAACCCTACCTCTACCCACGCAACGCGTCTGCAAGCCAATAATGGATAAGAAAAGAAAAAAAAAAAAGACTTTAATTTTTACAACAAATATTTATTTTTTTTAACCCAATGTATTTCCTTTTCGACGCCTTTAATCTGATGGTGAATATTTATTAAATTAATAAGAGTATCCGCGGATAAAAATACGAAGACCTATTGCGATTACCAATGATGCATTCCAAAAAAACATTCGCAAGAAAACTGAATAAAACTGAATATTCGAGAAATCTAATTAGGTATTTACTCTGTTTCCCCACAAAGACGAGTTGCGACACAAGGTCTTTTTTTTAGGCAGGGATCCGAGCACGTACACCCGGGAAAGAAAAAAAAAATGTCGGTAACTCCCGCAACCATCGCGTCTATTTTTTCATTTACTGCGTGAATTGTCGTTTTCCGTGTCTCGTCAAAAATTACGCCAATTTTTTTCTTTCCGTTGGCCAAAAGGGATCCTGAAGTTAAAAATGCCTTCGTGTATTTTTAAAATTATATATATATATATATATATATATATATATATATATATATATATATATATATATATGTGTGTGTGTGTGTGTGTGTGTGTGTGTGTGTGTGTGTAAGCAAATATATGGATATAGATGCGACAGTATGAAGAAAAATATACGGAAAAAACAAACAAAAATCCTTATATGCAATTATGCTGTTTTAATGTTAATATAATGTCAACGTCGGACGTTTCGGTCTAATAAACCATCTTCAGGACATATTCATAAAATATAATATACATTATCAATTCAACATGACAAAGACGATGGACATAAGAACAAGACTTATCCAAACAGATAACTGAAAGTTTTATATGTCGTCTTTGTCATGTTCAATTGATAATGTTAATTATATTTTATGAATACGTCCTGAAGATGGTTTATTAGACCGAAACATCCGACGTTGACATATTAACATTAAAACAGCATAATTACATATAAGGATTTTTGTTTGTTTTTTTCGTATATTTTTCTTCATATATATATATATATATATATATATATATATATATATATATATATATATATATATATATATATATACAGTTGGAATTAAGTGAAGTGGGAGGAGAGAATGGGAATCGGATGAGCTGACCTACATCTTAATGGTAAATGAAAATATACACTGAGCGATCTCTGTGAGTCAGTTTTAATATTTAATTTTTAACATTTAATACTTAATATTTAAAATTCTATATTCTGTTAATAGGATTCGCTTGGATTATACCGAAGTATTACTACCTATATATATACAGTGTAACCCGGATATAAGAGACCCGAATATAAGAGAAACCCGGATATAAGAGGGATTTTTTCTGGTCCCAAATTATTCCCATACTTACCTAAACAAAATAGGCCAAACCCGGATATAAGAGAAACTCGGATATAATAGACTTCTCCTGTCCCGACAACTCTCTTATATCCGGGTTACACTGTATATATATATATATATATATATATATATATATATATATATATAATGGAAAATTATAAACAAAACTAGAACTTGTAAAAGTTGGGATGACCCATGCCCTTTATGCCTACATGAAAAACTACACATTATTAAGTTTCTAAATAATAAAAATCTATTAAACAATAGACATGAGTTAACGGTTTTTTGCCGACATCATGAAATTTTTGCATTGAATAATTAGCATAAAGACAAACAAACAATAAAATAATTTTTAAAATCCATAGTCCTAATAAATAGTTTAAATACCATACAAAAAAAATAACCCTTTATGAAGTCGTCAAAAAACAAATGTTACGACAGTTTTTTTATTTATATACACAAAACCCTTTCAGAAAAAAATAAAATAAAAAAATAAATAAATTTCCATAGACACGTAAACCAGACTAGGTGAAATCATCTTCCGTTTTAAATTTAGACACCCCAACCTTACCCTGACTTGACACCTATAAATGTAACTCTATACTGATACAAATTATTAACACCCTGCGCCCCTTTCTATATGAATAATCGCGCTGGCCGTTACCATGGAAATTTTGATTTCAATAATGAATATGCTATTAAAACACGTAAATTTCAGAAATAAGTTATTCCAAAAAAAATTTCGCTTGAAGATGGAACAGAGCTTACTTTAATTCAATTTAATTCAAATAATTATATTGAAATTTTCGGCTCTTGTTTTGAAACATGAGAACACTTATGTAGCGTGTTGGAATCGTATTTTTAAATAAATAATTATATTTATGCTCTACTTTTGTATCAAGCACTATTTTTAAAAAAAATAATAACAAAAATACTAAAGAACTTTGGATTATTTACCTAACGATTTCTTTCCTATATTCTATATATTTTCACACACACAGACACACACACACACACACACACATATATATATATATATATATATATATATATATATATAGTAATTCTTTGATATATATATATATATATATATATATATATATATATATATATATATAGTAATTCTTTGATATATATATATATATATATATATATATATATATATATATATATATATATATATATATATGTGTGTGTGTGTGTGTTATCATTCAAAGGTATATATGTAAAAACTCGAATATTTGTTTTCTATTTCATATATGAACATTTAATTTGAGGATATATATATATATATATATATATATATATATATATATATATATATATATATATATATTAGGTTGGTGCAAAAATAATGTCGTTTTCTCACATATGTTACTATGTGAGAAAACGACATTATTTTGCACCATCCTAATATATATATATATATATATATATATATATATATATATATATATATCCAAGTATATGATTGGTGTATACGGAATAAATTACAATAATATTTGTTTTAATGTCCTTTCTTTCCCTATTGTTTGCTTCTCTGTTCTATTAGACCATTTTGATCTATGTATATTTGCCCGTATAAATTATAATTTAATAAGTGGTTAGATTTCGTTTAATAACACTTTCAGTCTTGAATATTTCTTGGTTGTTGTAACGGAGTGTCTATGTCAATGTATGTGGATGTGTGTGCATGTATTTATAGGTATCTATGTGTATAGAAAACGCATGCACATTTAATTGTGTATGTATGTATGTGTTCGTTTTTTTTTGTTTTTTTTTATTATAAAGGGCCATGGAGATGTTTCCTGTCTCGTCACTTTTTTGTATGTGTATATATCTAAATATGTCTGGGTGCTTATGTATTATAATCTAAGTGTGCTTGTATTATTTTACGCGAGTAGTTAGCACCTCACTCACACACTTTGGGTTAAAATGTATACATTTTGTCGGGAAGACCAGCCGATATGAGCGCCTATTCTAACGTAGTTTCAATGAAGAAATAAATTGAATAACATATGCATTTTTTGTTTTCTCTTCAGTAATTTTATAATTTTAAACTTAATAGAGATTAAATTTAGATTTTAAAATAGGTAATTTTTTACTTTTAATTGTATTATGAAATTTTTGTCATATAATTTAATACTTATTGGTTAGAATAAATTCTATTTTAGTATAAACCCAACTTTAAAGCTCTGAATAGCTATTATAAACTTACTTCGTTGTCAAGTTTTTTGAATTCTCCTACACTTGTGTTTTGATTGGTCATTCTGGCTTTTGTAAAAGCATTTTCCTCTTACGAAGGATCGTTAATTAATTTGAAACTTTTAAAACCATTTATTTTACATTCTACATCATCACTTGATAAGACACTGGAGGTGTTGAAACAAAATGACTATTTTTGTAGTGATTTTATAACATATTTATTTTATAATTTTTAAATAAATAATTATATATATGTATATATATATATATATATATATATATATATATATATATATATATATATATATATATCGTATCTAATTTATCTCTATACCTACAGTGTTACGACCTATGAGCAGGCATCAAGTTTTCTTATCCCTGAATATGGTGGCAGCTCTAGTGCTGAAGAGATTAAATAATAGCAGCATTCTCAAATAATCCCTTTGAGTTAATAGACGAGACAATTGTCAAGTCTCCACGGTGTTGAACCTTATATAGTTATACGTTGATATTCTCGTTTCAATAAGAAATGTCAATTTTCGCCCTACTCTAAATTTCCACCCTTTAAACCATTAGTGGCTTGAAAGTTCGAAATAGATCCATAAATCCACCCCACACATCCAACCATTGGTTCCATTCTAGCCTCCGGCATGTTCTAGTGTTAACCATTTTGATTTGGCTGCCTTTCCAGTGTTGGCTCATTTTCGTCTCATCGTTCGACAACCATCATTATTCTCTGTGAACAGTAATGGTTGTAAGAAGCTTTGACCCTCAGGGCTCTGATTATTTGATGTAACAGCAAGATGTAATCGCTTAGGAAGTGAAGCAGTGATGCGAGGGAAAGTGGGGTGGTTGGTATGCTAGTGGCGGGAGATAAAAATATTGGAATAATGAGATATTTTTATCGAATTCCTACAGAGTGATTCGAAGATCTTTAACGTTCATGAGTATATCTTTCTATTAGTTCAGTAATGAAAATGTCGATAATAAATATCTCATGATTTTTTTGTAATTATTTCACCCCAAGCAAGGCAATAAAGCTACTAAGATACAAGAGGGTTACTTCATATGAAATAATACAAGAGAAAGAATAATAAAAGATTGAAGATAAAAAGAGACAAGAGGAAAACAACGTAGAGAACTTTGCCAAATGGATGGCAGGACAAGATTTAGGAACGATAACAAAAAAGTGAAATTCATAAGACAGGAAGTTGTGGAGATCCATGATCGCCAACGTTTTGAAGGGAAACGGCACATAGAAGAAGAAAAAGTTATACTTCTTCCCTATATTTGTATGTATCACACGTCTTTTTTTTTTTTTTTTTTGATTTAGGGTTTACTAAAAGGATGAGCCCAAAATGCAAATTACAAATCGGATATACTAAAATCATACAAACACCAAATTTTTAAATATCTAGGCAGTTTTCTAACAGAAGGCAGAAAATCCGAATCTAAGGCGAGTATTATGAAACAGAAAAAAATTCGTTAGAAACAAAGACAAGAGTATTGAAATGTTACGTGATATCTGCCCTCCTGTATGGTAGCGAGTGCTGAAGAATCTCCTCAAAGACGGAGAAGGGACAACAGAAATGTAGTTCTACTGAAGGATCCTATTGTTACAATTTTTGAATACATTAAACTAGTGAGCCAACCCAAATGGCTTGACTCACTGTATAGTCCACCAATAGAAGGTTAACCAATCAGAAGACGTAGAATATTCAATCCGCCGTGTATAAAGGCGGTCATTTTGTTTACTCTATCCGAATGTCCAGGCGAAGAGGAACAGAAGGAATAACTACGCTCTGCTACTTTACCGGGATATCCACTGCTAACCTGAACTACGTTTCCCTACTGTCTTTGAAATATTCACTGCTAACCTCTGGATTCTATACTCAAATACAACCGTCATTATGAACAACATTGGTTATGAGCCCAGCACGCTTCCACTGCTCTCATGGACCGAACGACGAGGATTTAAAGAAAATGGATACAAAAAAGAAACTTGTCTATATCTTTGAGATGAGGTATTATGATTACTTGCATTATTTACATTATTCGGACAGTTGATTTTTCAAGCTTTTCACCCCAAGCAAGGCGGGAGTGCGACTAGTACGCATGGGGGTTACAGAGAGTGGGAGTAAAGAGGCGTGATAAAGGAAAGGATGAATAGAAGGACGAGGAATAGATCAAGGCATTATAGGTATCAGGGAAGCAAGTAAGAGGAAGGGAGTTCCACAGACGGGAAGTGAGAGATATGAAACTATTGGAGTAGAGGAGAGGGATACATTTAACCGTTTCGACAGTGAAAAGGTGGGAACGAGATGCCAACCTAGTAGCACGTTTAAATTCATGCAGATTGGGAACCAGCGAAAGTAGCTCGTCGGACCAGTTCTCGTGAAAGGCGACGGAACGTCTCTGAGAGAGCGACTGTAAACGAGAAGCCAGATCAGGGCCAACCACCTCATTTTCATTGCCATATTCACAACGTTTCGGTCGTTGTACCCTCCGGCCTTCTTCAGGTGATTGGAATTTCGAACCGACCCATTATTTCGTCCACCAGGGTAGATTTTTCTAATTCCACGTGTCATGCCTCTTCCGGATATCTTAGTTATTAACTCAACTCTCCATGTTTTGGTTTTATCACTGATGTGGCCTGATATTGAACTCACAACACTTCGGGTCTAGTCTTTATACACTCAGCGATGTGTCCTTGAAGACATCTTTCGTACTTCTAAACCTAATGTCTCAGCAATAATTTTTTTTCTAGTACTCATATGGCAATTTTTTTCTGTTATTATTATTGCATTTTTTACCAGTACTTATATTGTAATTTTTGTTGTTATTCATTGCTTTTCTCTAGCACTCCTTATCACTGGTTCCCATATTGTATTCATTTCTATGCTTGGTCGGCTCAGGGGATTTTTGTGGCCTAGCATATGTGCTGATTCCTTAAGTGTTTGTAAAAGAAAACTTATACTTAACACCAGGAAGGGAGAGTTGAAAGGAAGGAAGGCTTAGGAAATCTGATATCCACAGGACAGAATGAGAGTAAGAGGGCAAGAGAAAAAAAAACAGGGCCTAACATGATTGGTGAGCTGAAGTAGATGGATTATCAGAACAAGGTCTAGGAGAAATAACGAAAAGACAAAATTTATTACTAAGGACAGAAAAATGTGGAGAGCCATGATCGCCTACGTCATGGGTGAGGCCACGACACATAAAGTACATCCTGAGATAGGTTTATGTGTTTTATGGATTTGGTGTGTGTATAGAGGGGATGAAGCCTTGTGATTCGTGTTTGAGAATTTTGCTATATATTTACCGCGTCTCTGGTGCTGTTTTACAGGGATCTGCGTATATTTCCTGTTCCTCTCGGGCTCGAACTGATGGTGGTCCCTGAAGTTGCTCGTCGTCTGAAGTAGTAATGCGTTGTCGTAAAGCCGACTGGCATGGCTTTTCCTGTTTCTGTGAGAACCGAATCTGTAACGGTATCGATTCTTGTTCTGCCTCAAATTCAAATTGCGTTTTCTTATTGTCACTTGGAAAGGGAGCATAACGTTTCAGCTTTGTTCTAAGAGCATTGTTACGGAATGAGAAATCTTTCGGGTCCTTGGATGATGACACGGCTAATGATTGCTTAGATTTGCGCTTTTGAACTCCAGTAGGAACCAGCATTTCCATGTCGGACGATTTTCGATCGATTTTGGGGGACATTACCCTGAGACTGTATGCCGCTCCCAGTCTGGACCTCGCTGCAGGGATGGTCGTAGAGCGGTTTCTCGCTAACGGGGACATTTTTGAAGACGAAGGTAATGGATGCGCGGTTCGTGAATTACACGCATCGAAGCTGACGGCTTCGTGGTTCGATCTAGTCTCAGGTCGGGTTAGATATCTTGAGATGAATTTTGGAGATCCGGATTCAGCACTGTGCTCAGATTCAAACTCCCCGCTATCACTGCAGTCGAAAGCGTCGCTGCCGAACGAAAAGTCTTCGGTTGGTGCCGACACCCATTTCCTCGCATCGGGAGCAATCAGTAGCGCTTCATCCCATGTCGTGACAATGGCCTCATTGCATCTTGGCGCAACATGATCATCGCCACAGCTGCTGTTGCTGGTCATCGATTTGCTGAGATTGGTTTCAGCCTCTGACGCGAAGCCACTGCTATCATCTTTCATCTCTCCCCAACTGTCGGAAACAGACATTTTTTCCAGGACCTCCAGGCCTGTTACGCTTCTTTTACAGACAGCCATTTTGAAATATGAATATCACACACAGAATAAGAAGTTTACATATATATATATATATATATATATATATATATATATATATATATATATATATATATGTGTGTGTGTGTGTGTGTGTGTGTGTGTATTAAAGCAAATTATTATCCTTTTTGGGTTCGGCCAAAACAAAATAGAAAGACCTGATCGAATCGATATATATATATATATATATATATATATATATATATATATATATATTATGTCAGTCAATTGCTGGTATCTCCTGAAGATTGGACGGGCGATTGCTGACGTGTCCGCCTACAAGTCTCTGGAGACAAGATGCTGAATATAAAACTAATCAGCTAAGTGACAAATTTTATATTTGTATTAACCGTATATATACACACATATACGTGTGTATATATATATATATATATATATATATATATATATATATATATATATATATATATATATATATTATGTGTGTGTGTGTGTGTGTGTGTGTGTTAGGATACTGTAAATAATTTAGGTGATATTTCAGTATGTGGTATCTGTCTCACCTAAGTTCACACCAGAAGAGACATCGCACTTTGTCCTTCAGAATAGCTAGGCGCAGGGTCTAATTGAGATGGCCGGCTATCTGGGCTTGTAGGTCCGCGATTCACTCGATGTCATTTGCGACCACGACAGGTAACATATGTCGACTCAGCTGTACGTGTGATACAAGCGTGGGAAGGAACTGTATTCCAAGTAAATATATAAACACCCACCACAGATGGGCGATGACCAGTCTCTCTTTCTCTCTGGCTTTAGTTATCGTAGATAAATATGAGCAATAAACAATTTTCTTATTTTTCTTATATATATATATATATATACATATATATATATATATATATATTAGGCACCAGAATGTAATATTAATAGAAGGTCTGGAGAAAATTATTGATTTTCCAGCGAGTGTTTATTTTTTAATTTCGAAACAATATATATATATATATATATATATATATATATATATATATATATATATAAGCAAATTAAATTGTCATCTTAAAGAAAACTTCATGTCTTTTACTTTTCTTAATCGGAAACAATGCGCAATGATTTTTTTAAAGATCGTTAATTTCCTTTACTTTTTCCATTGAACAAAATAATTTTTAAATTGAAGCCAATTTTCTTCTTTTTTTTAAAAATTAATTCACCCCAAGCAAGGCGGTAATTCCTCTAAGACGCATGGTGTAATTGGCAGTGAAAGAGAATAAAAAGACATTAGAAAGAAACCGGAAATCCAATCCTAAACAGGAAACAAGAGTTAAATCTCTACTCCTGCAGAAAAGAACGAGTAGGCGTATGAGCCGAATGATAGACGAAACTATCTATTCCTATGTTTGCCATATAATGGCTACTGCTTTGCTTTCATGAGAGAAGCTAATTTTATTTATAATCGTTATATTTCCGTTGATATCTTGCTTACTTCCGGATTTAATTTATAACCATTTGTGAACATAATACATGACCCGGTCTAGTTCATACCCTGGTTATCCTTATTTTTTTTTCTTCCGGTTTGATTAAAGCCTCAGTTATCTCCCTTCGTTGCTAGTATTATTTTTATTATCTCCCTTTGTTCAAAATATCTATTAAAACACGTCTCATTTAACAAATGAACATAGTTTTTGTAGAAGGTCGCGTGTAAAGGAACCCAGCGTGTCTCGAACTCAAACTGGATTTAACTATTACTCTTCACCCCCGCATCCTCATTAAAATATAAGTTGCTTTTTATATACATATATATATATATTCATCTCTTATTTATCGTTTTCGATCAGGTTTTCCTATTTTGTTTTTGTCGAACTTCAAAAGGAGATATAGGTATGAACTTCTTCCTATATTACAGAAGACATCAAAGGAAAGCAAAATAATAAAAAAAAAAACGTGTATAGATTAAGAAATTAAAAAAAGATATTAAAAAATATTTAAGCAAACTAAAGCCACGGAAATTTAAACTTCGAAAAAAATGTTTCAAAATGTTTTTACATAGGTGAGTGTTTTAGATTTTTCGTAGTCTATACTAAAAAAATAATAAACACTTTTTTCTTTTAAGAAAATAATTTTAAATCGATCTGTTTATTTTTTATTTTTATTTTCATTTCTTCTAATGATGAAAGAACTGTTTTTTTTTCTTTCTAGAATCATAAAATAGATGACACTACACTTAGATAATTTGAATTACCGAATACAACATAAAGCTAGATTAAACTTTCTCATTGGAAAATATCGAAATAAAACAATATAAGATCTGATATCAAAGAAATTATTTCATGCTGTTAGCGGAGAAATCAAATAACTGAGTCCTAAAAATAAACGGAGAAGAATAGAAGTGATCGCGAAATAGCTGAGAAAGTATAAAACGTACGAATAAAATAAGTGTAACAAACGCCGTGTCCTTTGCCCGTTTCTAAATTGTCATAAACGAAAAGTTTGAATGCCGAGAAAGACGTAAATGTTCTTAGAAGTAGTGAAAACAGAAGATAATATACAAATTGAAAATGGAGAAAAACAAAACAAAAAAGGAAAATATATTCCTGATCGAAGTGCAAACGATCAGAACGAAAAGAGCAGAGAGACTTTCGTATGAAAATTAACGTTCTTTCTCGTTCTTTTTCGTTTTTCGTTTTCCGTTTTCTGTGTCACTTTTACTTCTCCAATTTCTTCTGTAGGTAATCCGCTTATATTAGAAACATTTCCAACGATGAGGAATTTCTTGAAAGACTTTAAATCCACTGTTATCGTTATCTTTTTTTTTTTTTAAATATCTTTCTCGTAGTTTCCCGTGTTTAATTATTTTATTTTTTGCTTTTAGTTTTCTTTTTCTCTTTGTTTGCTGATTTGTTAGAATTTTTCTCTTATCCCAGGAGAAAATAACCAAAAATGGCTGAAAACTTTCATCCAGTGTGTATTTATTTTAATCCAGCAGATGTCAAGATGTACCAGCAAATCTGTTATTATTATTATTATTATTATTATTATTATTATTATTATTACACGAATTATCACACCAGTATCATTTGGTGGCTCACGTTAGGGATCAAGTGACAACAATTCCTTCAAACCTCCAATACTCAATCTGATTTTTATCAGCGCTCTCATCTAGATGACTTTGACTCTCCCCGAGTTCTTTGTATGGATATTCTTATTCTTCACTGAATTTGAGAGCTTAGAATAGAGGTCGTAGCCATGAACATAATTTCTTGGTTCTCAGCAAGTCGATAGGACGTGTACTTTTTTTTTTGTTGTCGTAGACTTTCTATAGGTAGCATGTGTCTGGCTCCAGATGTCGCCAAAATGAATTTTACACTTATTGTTACGACGGAGCCTCAAAGAAGCAAGTTGCACCGGCAGATTGGCTTTGGGGATGTCCTCCTAGTCTCCGGACGCGTATCCGAGCTTCACTCGATGCCAGTAACTGCTCCCAACATGTAAAAGTGTCCAACACCGCTAATCCTAAGACGTGTGCAGAAAGTGGGAGAAAAACTGAACGCCCACTCTAAAGGAAGGAAAGAATGCGAGAGTTTCGTAGATCCAAAAAGAGAATGTAGAATCTATGTTCGGGGAAAACACCTAAACCACACACCCACTGACCGAGAGTGATTATGTAATCTAGAATAAATCACGAGTTCTCATTCCAATGTCTAACGTTAATATTGCATATATATATATATATATATATATATATATATATATATATATATATATATATAATGAATGAATTAAATTAGAGATTTGTCAACCAGACGGATTTCAGAAATATGGTTTCTGGTTTGAAGGGTGACGAATAGTTCCTTTTGCATAGTTAATCCAGAACGAATAGCCTCACTTTGAATGTTTCTCAGTGATGTTGAATGAATATCTATGTCACGTACATTATCGTTTATTTGTTTGCGGATTTGATCCCGATTTAAAATACATTCCAACGGGACTAGTTGATTAAAATTTGTTTCGTGAATTTGACGACATAATAATTTTGAATTCAATTCCTGGGCTGAGTAATGCAAAACCCTAATTCAGTGAAAACAGGGAGAGAGAAATAACCGAGCAATTCTAAATAAGAAGAAAACTATATATCCCTGTCGTGGACCGTGTAATGAAGACTGTGTATCCCCGTAGTTGAAATAAAGGGCTCATTTCGAAATTCTATGAACGTTACTTTCGTCGAAACACACTGGATGGCACAACCGTTGAAACGTTGTATTAATAACGTTGAAGATGTGGGAATGAGTCTGAAGTGTAAATAATTGATCCAAGGAATTCTGACGGAAATAATTGTTCGTAATTTTTATTTTATTTTATCTGTTTTAATTTTGTTTTAGGTTCATAAAACAGAGCTTCGTCTGTTGGCCACGTTAATCAACACTTACTGTTTTTTTTTTTTTTTTTTTTTTTTTAACAGTCGAAACGTTGTAATAATGGCGTTGAAGATGTGCGAAGATGTGGTAAGTCCGAGTGTAAATAATTCATCACAGAAATTCTGACGGAATTTTAATTATTTATTTTATTTTTTTATTTTATTTTAGATTCAATTTTTTTTTTTTTTAACAGTCGAAACGTTGTAATAATGGCGTTGAAGATGTGCGAAGATGTGGTAAGTCCGAGTGTAAATAATTCATCACAGAAATTCTGACGGAATTTTAATTATTTATTTTATTTTTTTATTTTATTTTAGATTCAATTTTTTTTTTTTTAACAGTCGAAACGTTGTAATAATGGCGTTGAAGATGTGCGAAGATGTGGTAAGTCCGAGTGTAAATAATTCATCACAGAAATTCTGACGGAATTTTAATTATTTATTTTATTTTTTTATTTTTTTTTTTAGGTTCATTTCTTTTCTTTTTTTTATTTTTTAATACTCGCATCAGGATAGAAAAACAGAACTTCACGTTTGCACAGTTCAAACGTGAGTAAATACGAGCCAAAATATTTGAGCAGAATAATGTTAGGAAATATATGTAAGTAGGTGATAAACATGTGTGAATTGGTCGATCACTAAGCAACGCTGGCGTGCATACAAAGACGATAATTATAATCATCATTTAATTACTGTTCGCCGGTCAATAAGCAAAGTGATAATGCATCTCTTGACCTATATTGAAATCAAATTAATTAGACAAAAGTCAGTGTTTTTTTTTTTCCTTACTTTTTTTCCCTGCGACGTCTGGACATATTAAACTAAATTATCTTTAAAAATTTAAATATTGCTGAATAGGTTATTTCTTAAAATTCGCTTCATCAGACGCTAGATTAAAATTAACGTGTGATTTTTTAGTTTTTTTATTTTAATATTTTTACAATAATGTTCACGATATACAAGCTCCAAGAGTTGATTAAGTCATTTACCTCGGCTTATAAAACATTCTTAGGTTATTTAAACCCGAAAATAATTTCTAAATTGTAAGAATTTTTTATTTTTAGATGATAATGATTTTACTGATACAAGTCCTATTAATTAACCCATAGTTGGGGGAAAAGATGTTGCTTCATACTTTTTCAGACTTTTCCTCCGTCCTGGGTATGACGATAAACTACATCCGCTTCCTGGGTAAGACAATAAACTATGTTCAACAGCAAGGTCTCTCATCAGGAGGTTTTGAGGAGCGTGGAACCACCTCTTAATTGCTGGTTTCTCCAGGTCCGCCCTGACCCGGGGTGGAAGCACCTGTTAGGGGTCCCAGCTATGGGCAAATAGTTAACCCCGAAACTGGGGTAATAACACTATGGAAGTGTAAAATAGGTTTTAATACCAGAAATACATAATTAAAAAAAATATTTCCAGCAATAAATTTTTGAAGAAAAATAGTATTACCAGCTATATTTTTTGAGGAAAAAAATATTACCAGCGACTTTTTTGAAAAAAAATATTACAGCAAGACATTTTTGAAAAAAAAAAAAAAATTACAAGAATTAGATTTTTGACAAAACAATATATTATCACCAATGAAAATTTTGTCGGCATTAAATAGCCCATTGGGGTTGATATGCCGTAAAACAAAACAAACCAAACCAATACTTTTTTCAAACGTATTTGCTTGTACCGAAACTAACTGAAAATGGAACTCGGCTCTCCGATTAACAATTTCGAGCCATTATCTATTACACCACCCACACATCCAACCCTACCTGGTATTCCCAAACGGTCACCCGTTTAGATACTGAGCAAGATCTAATTTGCTTAACTTCGGTGATCGTAGGCCTTTTGGGATTGAAATGAAAGCAATGATGACACATAACCTGGATCCATCACAAATTTCAGAATGTAGAATTAATAAACTATAAACACTTCGAATATCTCATTGTGCTTGTCAGTTATAATAAATTTAGTATCAGTCAGTTATGTACCATGCGTGAGGCTTAGGCGATCGATACATGACTGATGAGGCAGATTTTTTCCCACAGTAAGTTGCCATTTCTTTCTGCAATAGACCAGTTGACATCAAAGACTATAGAACCTGGTCTGTGCTGCTATCTACCCATAGCTGGGGGAGAATAAATGGATTAATACCTTTCCCAAGGGTATTAGTACGTAAGTGAATGTAATGGATTCGACTGGAATTCGAACTCGGCTCTCCGATTCCTCAATCCGTGCTTCATAGCCAGTTATGCATCATGCGTGATACACGCTTAGGTGATCATGTATCTTTCAATACATGGCTAACGAGGCAAATTATTTTTCCCGCAGTAGGTTGCCATTTCTTTATGCGGTAGACCATTTGCTGTCCAAGGCTACAGAACCCGGTCCGTCCTGTTATTTACACATAGCTGGGGGAGAAGAAGAGGATTCATACAATTTCCCACGGGTATTAGCACGTAAGTGAATGTAATGGATCCGATTGGAATTCGAACGCAGCTCTCCGATTCCTCAATCCGTGCCTCCTCGTCAGGTATTTGACATGCGTGATACACACTTAGGTGATCATGTATCTTTTGATACATGACCGACGAGGCAGATTTTTTTTCTCGCAGTAGGTTGCAATTTCTTTCTGCGGTAGACCAGTTGCCATCAAATGCTAGAGAACCTGGTCTGTCCTGCTATTTATCCATAGCTGGAGCGAGAAGAAGAGCAATCATAAATTTCTCAAGTGTATTAGCACGTAAGTGAATGTAATCGATTCGACTGGAATTCGAACTCAGCTCTCCGATTCCCCAATCCGGGCCTCCTAGTCAGTTATGTGCTATGCGTGATATACGCTTAGACGATCATATATCTTTTGACGAGGCAGATTTTTTCCCACACTAGGTTGTCCTGCTTCAATTTTGTTTAATTTCACAAACCAATCGATAAAATTTGAATAACCTGATTATTTGGTAAATAATTGACAAAAATCATACATACATACATAAGCCCATGTCAGTGTAGTAATGGGTACCGATATTGTTTGGTTGACCGATACCGTTGAGTGGCACATCTGTAAATTAAATGCGAATGTCAGTGTGTCACACTTTTTCAACTTTACTCCTAGAGGTCATAACTCAATATATCACACCATTTTGGGATCAGGTCGACTCAGTGAGCAAACTAAAAACATTCCAGGCCGGATCGAAATTAATTGCGAAATCCATGACATAAAACAATTGTTTGTACGGAAAGTATGGACCTACGTACATCAAAATTGTCTTTAAATTAAGTGACAGCAGAAGAATTATCGTTGAACTTTTAAAAGATAAGCTTAAATATTAATACAATACTTTAATGCAGCAATCAGTTTTGAGTTCTTCTGTAGTTTTTTGCTTATCGCATCTAGACCTCCCTACCTATTGTGATAAAAGCCCAACCAAGAACCCTCCGCAGGAGCTAGCTTAAATTCGTCCGATAGTGCAGTTTTTAAGCTAGTTTAAAATAAACGGGAAATACACGTGGAAATTTCACGGTTTTTCCCATTTGAAACTTCTGATGTTATCTTAATTCATAAGTTAATGATTGATTAAACTCTTATGGCGAAGTTCAAACGAAAATAAAATATCCGCAGAAAGGTTTCCTGTCGCATCGTTAAATATTTGAGTTTAATAAATTTAACAAAATATTGCAATAACAATCATAAAAATGAATGCTGGTCGTTGTTTTAAGAAATAAGTCGGTACAAATGGAGATGTCTAAAATTGAAAACTTTTGCCATTTCACTGAAACAGACGATAAACATTCTTTCTTTTATTTTCTTATTGAATGCAAGTAGCGTCTCTGATATGTCTTCTCCCCTTTTTCCACGCAATCCAAGCCAATTAGTCCATTATTTATGAGGTATTAGCAGGAAACATTCAAGACTTCTACCTTTCTTTCTTTCTTTCTTTCTGCCTTTCTTTCTTTCATTTTATCACTGAAACCAATAGCGTCCCTGATATATCTTTTCCGTTTTTTTTCCACGCGATCAAAACGAAATCGTCGATTAATTATGAGGTATTGACAGGAAACATTAAACACTTCTACCTTTCTTTCTTACTTTCTTTCTTTCTTTCTTTCTTTCTTTCATTTTATCACTGAAACCAAGTAGCGTCCCTAATATATCTTTTCCGTTTTTTTTTCCACGCGATCAAAACGAAATCGTCGATTAATTTTGAGGTATTGACAGGAGACATTAAACACCTCTACATTTCTTTCTTTCTTTCTTTCTTTCTTTCTTTCTTTCATTTTATCACTGAAACCAAATAGCGTCCCTGATATATCTTTTCCGTTTTTTTTTTCCACGCGATCAAAACGAAATCGTCGATTAATTATGAGGTATTGAATGGAGACATTAAACACTTCTACCTTTCTTTCTTTCTTTCTTTCTTTCTTTCTTTCTTTCATTTTATCACTGAAACCAAGTAGCGTCCCTGGTATATATTTTCCGTTTTTTTTCCCCACGCGATCAAAACGAAATCGTCGATTAATTATGAGGTATTGACAGGAGACATTAAACACTTCTAACTTTCTTTCTTTCTTTCTTTCTTTCTTTCTTTCTTTCTTTCTTTCTTTCTTTCTTTCATTTTATCACTGAAACCAAGTAGCGTTCCTGATATATCTTTTCCGTTTTTTCCACGCGATCAAAACAAAATCGTCCATTATTTATGAGGTATTCACAGGAGACATTAAACATTCTACCTTTCTTTCTTTCTTTTTTTCTTTTTTTTTTCTCTTTTTGCCTTTCTTTCTGCCTCTCTTTTTTTCTTTCTTTCTTTCTGCCTTTCTTTCTTTCTTTCATTTTATCACCGAAATCAAGTAGCGTCTCTGATATATCTTTTTCGTTTTTTTCCACGCGATCAAAACGAAATTGTCCGTTATTTATGAGGAGACATTAAACACTTCTACCTTCCTTCCTTCCTTCCTTTCATTTTATCACTGAAACCAAGTAGCATCTCTGATATGTCTTTTCCATTTTTCCACGTATTTAATAAATAAATTGTCGGACTTTGCCCATTTCTTAATGTATGACGTCATTTGTTTACATTTGATACGCCATGAGCAGTTATGAATGTACGAGATTCATTGAAGATTGAAGTTTATAAGCAGTAAATTCGACCTTGCCAACCGAATGATCCTTTGTGGCCGAGCTGTTAGGCACGTCAAGCTAAATGACGGTTCCTTATAGGATGCAGGTTCGAATCCTGTCAAAGGATGAATATTTTCTATGAAAATTTCTCTGACATTCAGGTCGGTAAATGTTATTTAATACTGTTTATTATAAACAGAGCATTTACTTAAATACTTGTATCTATAAAAAGAACGTTAAACATCAAAAATGTCTTTAATAAATAAATTGTCGGACTTTGTCCATTTCTTAATGTATTAATAAATATCCTAATGCATTATTAGAATAATTTTTGTTTAATTTATATATTGGTAAATTTACCACATGTTGTTGGAAAATCATTTGGTTATTGTAATAAAAACTCCAAACTCCAAACTCTTATATTATTTAAAATTATAATAATCATAGGAAATTTATTCAGCGATGTCTGTATGACGTCAGGTGTGAACCGTTTTCGCTTGTTAATAGTCAGTGTCGGGTTCGTGTATCGTTGAGTAACTAACTCGATTGCGGGATGACTGTCCATGTGTTATGCATATCACGTGAACTACAAATATAAAAGAGACAAATACTAATAGTGATATGCAGGGGGGGCGGTGCAAAAGTAGGTATACAGTAACACAACACAAAACGTTCGGACGAATAAAGACCAACTAAATATGCTTGAGGCTATTTAAATCAAAAACTTGAAACCAAACCTCAATAAAATTAATTACGAATACTCCACAAATATTTTAAAATATCTACAATAGATAGTCTTTAAATGTTAGCAGTTGCCATTAATAATTTTTTTCCTTTCTCTAGCAACTACTCAACACGGAAATTTTGGACTGCATACCTAGTTACCTCCCCTTAAACGGTGTCTGTCACCCAAGCCATGATACAGCCTTCCTGAAACTGGACTTGTTTGAGAATATGACTTGCTTCCATTGGTCTGCAGACCAGGCATTGTGATCTCTGCACCACTACAACCTATTTTGAATATTGCGGAGTGGAGAGAAGTGGTTTCCTCACAGCGACTCTTCCATGATATGCAACCGTATGGAGCTCACGGTGAACAGTTTTAGTAGAAACTGAACTATTTAGATGGTTATTCAACTCAGCAGTCACTTTGGCCACATTTGTCCGATGTTTTTTTTTTTTTTTTGCCACATTGCGTTTCAATGCCCGTCAGTCCCTGTCAGTAAGTTTGCAAGTCCGGCCCGAATTGCTACGGTTGCTAGAGGTCTTTCCCTGTTTCTCGAATTGCATCAGTGTTCTTGATATTAGTAGCTCTTGAAAAACCAAACAGTTCAGCAACCTTAGTGATCGAGGCTCCTGCCATGCAAGCTCCAACAATTTGCTCTTTTTCGATCTCGGAGAGGTCACGCATTTAGCGCAAATTTTACTAAATTCTAAAAATAAATAAGACAAAGACAGTAAATTAGATAAATAAACGTATTTACAATAGATATAACATGCAATTACGAAGTTTTAGTTAAAGTTCTTAATATAATAGGTCTTTGAAATATAGGAGTGGATTTTGCAACTGTTTTAATTATTTTGTCCAGCCCCTGTAAATGGCCAGTGAGCAAACACAGGCGATCCCTTTTCTAATTGGTTGATCAGGTGACCATAGAGGAAACGCATAAGTAGTAATTAGCGTGGTGTCTCATTGATCTCTATTTCTAGTCTATCCTCTGTTACCATACGGATCACTTTTTCTAGTCTATACAGTTCGCTATTCTCAATACTATTCCCTATTTCTACACTATTTCTCTATACTGATCACTATAGGGATTACTATTCGGTGGTTACTATTCGAGTGAGTCTTATGGAGCAATTACTATTAGTGCGAGTGTTATTCGAAGGCGAGTGACACCAGTATTGTTCAACGGCGTTACTATAGTTGTATCTGCGATTACAAAGTCTCTACTACAATGAGCAATACGAAAGTGACAGCGCGTATTCGTTGCATTAAAAAAATGGCAACGAGAGTTTGTTGATATCACAAAAAAGATTAAGAAACGTTGATTTATTCAAAAGAAAACGGTTTATTTATAGGAAGGATGCTGATATTGTTTTGGTAAGAAATATATCTCAAACCTGAGGCCAAGACACAATATCATTGATAAAATCTCTTCCTGTTCGAGTTAAGTGCTTTCAGAACCCCATCATATACTGGGTATCCGAGAATTAACTATTGATTTCAGGGAAATTGGACAATTTGTAAAAGCTTACTTTTATTTCTGTTCATCGTTTTTAATATGCATTACGTGATGTGTTTCCGCTCGCCACTGCACAAGCTGTGATGACATCCAAGGTCGGCTGTATGCAAATACGCCCGGCTCGATGTTTTCACAGGGTTCCCTCACTGGCCGTTGTCGAATTCAACATAGAATAACGACAATTGCTTTTCAAGACACTGTTTCGGAGGTAGCGAACAGTACAATTCACCATTTATTCGTTAATGTCTTCCCTCGGCTTCGAGAAGATGAACTCCTGGTATCTTACTAACTTCCGACTACGGATAAAAAGGTCCATTACGCTCACTACCTAGCCGTCTCGGTCACTGCTGACTTACTCACTGCTGGCCCTTTACTCACTGACTGTTTCACTCAACACTCATTATATGAATACTAATTGGAGGACCCGCCACCCCAATCTGTTCACTTGTGCTCCGGAAAAGGTAGCTTTGGATGGTCAGTTTTTCAAAGTAATCTACACTTATTGTTGTAACCTAGGGAAGGTTACTGAATAGATTAATCAAACGAAGGTTGGTAATGAACGATAATACTTAGGACAAGAACAACACATATAAGATTCGCCAGCGGAGCGTAGAAGTAGTAGTCAACTATTAGAAAAGAGTCAAGTGCATTCCACAATGAATCTCCAACTGTGGGATATCTACCAACCGCCCCTCGCGCTCAGATGGGGCGCAAGGCTGAATTTAATCTGGGGCATCCGAGCCCGTAGGCTCAGTCAAACATTTCCCGTAGACCCTGTATAAAAATAGAGATTCTGCCCTTCGACATAGCCTCGTCTTGGTATGCTCTCTGCCCAAAAGCAGAGAGTTTGACCAGCACAGCAGGAGACGAATCTTCAACTGCAGACCAACATACAGTATTTACTACTGTATTTATGTGAATGGGGACATACCGATTATGGTCCGTAGTTATGCTACAACATTTATGATTATCTGAAATCACTAACAAAATTTTATGTTTGACAATTCAAAGCCGGGCTGAAAAATCCTGGTCATTAAATTGAGATGGGCTGGGGACAAGATTCTTAAGAAAAGCTGGTCATTAAATTGACTTAAAAAGACAAAGAATCAATCTATTTATCTACTAAGGACGAGAAATCGTATTCTTAAAGTTAGATTATATAAATTTCTAATTTCGTTTATAAGTATAATTTTTTTAATTTTATTTTCATTCGCTTTCATAACCCTATTAAAACGTTTATTTGTTAACGAACTTTGCGCATTCAGTTGGTTGTGTTAGGTGATAACTTCTAAAATGCTTCAAAATGTGTTTCGCAACGCTAGTGATTCTAAACTGCGTTCCCCCGTGGGGGGACCGTCATTAAATCTGACGTGCTTTGGTCTCTCGCCAACGAAGCCAAAGCCTGACCAAGCCCGAATAGTGCTTTTGGACACAGACATTACCGGAGTGTGCATATTTTTCTAATAATATTTCTCCAATATTCAGGCCGGTAGATGTAATTAAATAAAATCAGGGCATCTACACAAACTATGATGGACTAATAAATGAAAAATTCATTATATATATATATATATATATATATATATATACATACACACACACACACACACACACACACACATATATATATATATATATATATATATATATATATATATATATATATATATATATATGTTATGGGACCTTACCCATAATAACATAATGAACTATTCCATACGTAATAAATAGTGCGCCTGAAGAGGAAGCAGGGAGTTCAGTCCGAAGTCGGGCGACCGGCTGATCGGCTGATCGGCTGAACACTCTACCTTCGGGCGGGGAGGAACCCGAACGATGCTATGCCGAAGGGCGGAGTCTCTTTCGGGGAGGTAAACCGACCCTGAACCCATTTATACGGGTTCAAATGGCATATTTTTGGTCGAACCCACGAGCTCAGAGATCCCGCGTTAAACCGGCCTTGTGCCACATGATGCCCTCGTGGGGTGTGACTAAATACCGTTCAGTCCGAAGTCGGGCGACCGGCTGATCGGCTGAACTCTCTGCCTTCGGGCAGGGAGGAACCCGAACGAGTCACTTTCGGGGAGGTAACCGACCCTGAACCCGGGTTCAAAGGGCATATATATATATACAAGTATAGGATTGGTGTATATGGAATAAATTCCAATAACCCAAAAAGTACTATAATTTAAATAAATTATATATATATATACTAGTTTTACCAGTCTGTGACGGGAAGTGATAATTCCGAGGAGGATATAAATCCAGGGAGAGCTCAATGTAGATTACAGAGCATTATAATGATAATAAGAAGACGGAGGATTTAATTATCCATTTTGATTATAATTTTATTTCGTGAGTACTGAGATGTTCAACTCATCAGAACGAAATCTCCTTCGCAAATGGAGAAAGTACACAGGACGGACACGTTAGGCTGATAATGGAAGGGAACGTGAGAGAGAATGGGTGTGTAAAGGGCTAAGAGTTTAGTGGTTCGTAGTAGTCAGTTTACTGTTTTTAAGCAGAACAAATCAGGTCGATTCAAATCAATTTAAAATTAGCAAGAACAGTTTCATATATATATATATATATATATATATATATATATATATATATATATATATATATATATATATATATAGTTAAGTTATAAGGAACTTGGTAAACCGAATTGGTAAATCCAAAGAGGAAGAAATCCTGAGAGCTCAATGTGAGGACAGAGCTAATATGTAATGAAAAACAAACCACTTTATATATATATATATATATATATATATATATATATATATATGTGTGTGTGTGTGTGTGTGTGGGTGTGTGTGTGGGTGTGTGTGTGTCTGTTCTTTATGGTTTTCTGCTATCATTACTCGGATGGAGTTTGCGTGGGCAGATTATGAGACACATAAATGAAAAAAACAAAATCATTATCGTGAGTCGGACTAAGACGCGAAATGCCAACCAGGCTTTTCTGCTTTGTTTAATATACACTAATGTACAAATATATTTGTACTGTCTGTTAACCTATGCCATTAAGCTGTGTCAATAGATATTTAGGTAAATCTGAGGTTGGTGTATATGTAGACCGTTCCCAGTCCACTGAAATATCTATCCATCTATCTATCTATCTATCTATCTATCTATCTATCTATCTATCTAAATAAATAAATGAAAACATATATAGTATATTTGTAAATTAAAGCGTGTTTCTAGAGCACGTGATTATATATGCTCTTACTGTTACTTGTAATTGGTATTCACTGATATATATATATATATATATATATATATATATATATATATATATATATACAGTGTAACCCGGATATAAGATAAAACCCCGATATAAGAGATATTTTTATCTGGTCCAAAATCAGAGCCTGTGTTAAAAACTCTCTTATATCCGGGTTACACTGTATATATATATATATATATATATATATATATATATATATATATATATTTATTATTGCTTTTCTAGTTTTGTCTAGAACTAGAAAAGCAATAATAAGGATTTTAAAAAATAACGTATTCGACATAGATATAAAAACTAACCTAAACGAAATAGATTTTCTAGATGTTACCTTCAACCTAAGAGAAGGCACATATAAACCATATAGAAAACCTAATGACAAACCACTCTACATACACACATCTTCCAACCATCCACCTTCTATAATCAAACAGATACCAAAATCGATTAACCACAGGCTCTCTGACAATTCCTCCAATGAACCCCTATTTAACAAAGCTAAGAAAGACTATGAAACGGCCCTAAAAGATAGCGGATTGCCAGCAATACTCCCATACTCACCACAGAATACAAAAAAGGCCAACAGGAGAAGAAATATCATATGGTTCAACCCACCGTACAGCAAGAACGTAAAAAGAAACGTAGGAAAAATATTCTTCAAACTCTTACACAAACACTTCCCAGAATCAAGCACCTTACACAAGATATTCAACAAAAACACGGTAAAAATCAGCTATAGCTGCACCGAGAGCATGGCACAAATAATAAAAAATCACAATAGGAAAATTACCAACAAACCACACGAACAAATTAAACCCACTTGCAACTGCAGAATAAAGAACGAATGTCCCTTAAACGGAAATTGTTTACAAAACAACATAATATACCAAGCCTCGATAAAATCACCAGATAATGAAGAAAAAGTATACATAGGAGTAACTGAAGGACATTGGAAACAAAGAAATTATACACACAGAACATCTTTCACAAATAGTAAATATGCGAACAATACAATGCTTTCTAAGTATATCTGGGAAATTAAAAACCAAACGCACATCACACCAAAAATATTTTGGAAGATAAGGAAAAAATCATCAGCCTACAACAACCAATCAAAAACTTGCAAACTTTGCTTGGAGGAAAAAATAGCTATCATTACTTTCCCCGACCAAAATAAATTATTAAACAAAAGATCCGAGCTCATCTCAAAATGCAGACATGAAAATAAATTTTTACTACGTAACCTAAAAAATGGAAAACGGGAAAAATAAAATAAAAACAAATAAATATACTAATAAACAAAATAACAATAAAAAAATAGAAATAAAACATAAATAAATACTATGTTACTTAAAAATCGAACACCGAAAAGTGAAAATATACAAGTAAAATAAATTGACCTAAATTCATCCAAGTAAATAAATAAACAAACCAATCCCAAATAAAGATAATCAATTAAAAACTGTTCCCGCTAAAATAATACTTAGAATGAACTGCAACAATCAACCCCAAAATTGAACAAATAGCTTTAATCAAATTCTCAAAACAAAACAAAACTGTTAAATAAGTGATATAAATACATTTTTACTACTTTAATAAATAAATAAATAAATAAAATAAGAAACAAAAAAATAAAAACAAGCTATATAATTTGACCCAAATAAATAAAGAATCGACTTCCGGTAAAATAACAGCCATAATAGAATACCCACAATGCACCACTAACCCGTATATATATAAATAGCCGAGAAAAATAAAAGCATATGTGGCCTGACGATTGCATATAGCATGAAACAGACTGTCGCCTCTAAGTGTTGACTTCTATGTTCACTTTTATATTTACACGCGCTCTATCTCTGATATTGAGCACTTTATCCCATAAATATAGCACATCTTAAGACTATATTTCTTTATATATATATATATATATATATATATATATATATATATATATATATATATATACATATTACGTTGGTGCAAAAATAATGTCGTTTTCTCACATAGTAACATATGTGCGAAAACGACATTATATATATATATATATATATATATATATATATATATATATATATATATAATTTCACATTTTGCTCTGTTCCTTTTTATTTTTCTGGCAAACTTTGTTAATTCTATTTGTTGAACCGTTACGTTCTTTGTATTGCATTTGACTTTAGCTAATCACTCCACTCAAGGAATTTAACTAAATGACGGAAACCACGTCACAAGACTTGAAAACTTCCATCTCCGGCAAAAACTAGAATGAATATGTAACCCGACGAGAAAATAGCGACATAATCACGCTACGTTAAACAAAAAAAAAAAAAAAAAAAGGTTAGAAAGGAAACACTCATCAATAGCAGAGAAATCAATAACAGCCATTGAACTTCATAAATTTATTTTTGTGAAAAATCGTTTTTTGAAGAGTGTTATAGGATCTTACCCATAATAATAATAATGGACTATTCCATACTTAATAAATACTGCGCCTCAGGAGAGTCAGTCAATAGAGTCAATCGTTCAAGTGTCAGTGAGTCAGTGAGTCAGTCAATCGTTCGAGTCAGTCAGCAGTTCAAGCGGAGTCAGTGGAGTCAGTAGTTCGAGTCAAGAGTCGAGTCAGAGGCAGTCCGAAACAGAGTCGCGTTCAGACAATTGCTACAAGACATTGGAATAGTGATACTGGTCGAGACTACATTGTTCTCTATACTAAACCTGATTGTTAGTACTGTTCCTCTCTCTCTCTCTCTCTCTCTCTCTCTCTCTCTCTCTCTGTTATGGGATTTTACCCATAATAATAATAATGGACTATTCCATACTTAATAAATACTACGCCTCAGGAGCAGGAAAGGAGTGAGTAGTTCAAGCGAGTCAGTGGAGTCAGTAGTTCAAGTCGAGTCAAGAGTCGAGTCAGAGGCAATCCGAAACAGAGTTGCGTTCAGACAATTACTACAAGACATTGGAATATTGATACTGGTCGAGACTACATTGTTCTCTCTACTAAACCTGATTGTTCGTACTGTTCATCTCTCTATCTCTCTCTCTCTCTCTGTTATGGGATCTTACCCATAATAATAATAATGGACTATTCCATACTTAATAAAGACTACGCCTCAGGAGTAGGAAAGGAGTGAGTAGTTCAAGCGGAGTCAGTGGAGTCAGTAGTTCAAGTCGAGTCAAGAGTCGAGTCAGAGGCAGTCCGAAACAGAGTCGCGTTCAGACAATTACTGCGAGACATTGGAATAGTGATACTGGTCGAGACTAAATTGTTCTCTCTACTAAACCTGAATGTTCATACTAACACTTCTACTTCGCTGTATATATTCCTGTTTGTAATATATCTATGTTTTTCCATATCTGTGTTCGAGTTCTTCTTCATTGGTTCTACCTTGGTCTATCAACGTGGTACAAGGAACCGTACTATAACAAAGAGAAAGATTCTATCAATTTCAGCCAACAATAAGGTCAATGAATGTCATATCTCAGCCTTACCAGAACAATTCCAGTCATCTGTTACTTTTTAAAAATCCGTATCCCCCCATGGAAGGGAGTAAAGTCACTAAGACAAAAGCGGTTACAGGGTGTGGAAGAATTAGGAACAGAAACATTAATAATGAACTAAAAGAGAAAAGAGTAATCAGGAGGACAGTAGACAGCGATTGACACTGCATTTAAATTTTTGCAGATGAAATATTGGCTGGGAAGCATGGAGTCCGAAGGGAGTTCAACAAGCAAGTACTGCGAGAAAAAGAAACTGTTAGCAGAGAACTTGCGGCTACATCTAGCTAGCTCTACTGTAAATTGATGAAATCTCGACACCAATCTAGTACTGCGCTTAAATTAAAAAAAAGTCTAGGTAGCATATTGAAGAGCTCATCCGGACAATTACCATGAAAGAATATATAGAAAAGAGACAGAGGTAAACTTATATCGGTGGGATAGGGATTGAAGCCGATCTACCAGATCAGGGCCAATAATATTTCTGATTCTTCTTTGGATTTTATCAAGAGCTCAAGGTAAACAGCACGGGCACTGGGCCATATCTGGCAGCAATATTCTAAGCATGGACGAATAGTGGACATATATATCTAAGATAGATTCTGGAGAGAAAAAAATTTCTCTCGCACGACACAGTGAACCAGTTTTCTTAGCAGCTGACCTAGCAATGGATTCACTATACGGGGTGAGATGGATAAATTGTCGTCTAAATGATGCAAAAATTAAAAACAACACTGACATCTTATTTTAACACATATGTTTACCAAAATTATACAAAAATGTCTTGAAATGCTAAAGAGTAAATTTATTCAATACAATCGTTTTGGCTTCAACCACGGACTCCAAACGACTTCGGAATCGCTTGCAACTCATTACGACGGCATCTTTGTTTAAATTGGTGGATGTTGCCACAATCTCTGCCTTCAGATTATATTTGGTATTGCAAGGAGTTTTGTTGTCCTCTCGCTCAACTGCACCCCACACATAATAGTCAAGGTGGTTGCAGTTTGGTGAGTTAGGTGGCCAAATGAGATGGGTGATGTGGCCACAGAAATTGTCTGACGGCAATGACTGCGTTCTCTTGCTTTGGAATGATGCAGAGTCCTTTTGTCAGACATGGGGTCTTCCAGCAACCACCCTCTTGACCCAGGGCTGCACAACCACCTCAAGACACAAATTGGGGAGTTCTTTTCTTAATAGAACGATCAGAGGGAGTTTTCTGATCTTCCATACCTTGGTAATCGCCATTAGAATCATCCAACTCTTTGTCTTCAGACTGACAAACAAACACTCTGAAATGTTCGTATAAGAGCTTCTCGTGCGAATGTCAAACAGTATAGGATGCCGTTTCCAAACTTCTGTCGGAATGAATTTGCGTCATGTTCTTTTTCTCACAGACGGTGCCCAACTGACGCTACTATACTGTGCCGTCGACGAGATAAAAACAAGCAAACAACGCGCATGCGCGAAATTAAAAAAATATAAAATGCCGACAATTTACCGCTCGCACACTGCAATCGTTGTACATCATGTCAGCCGCAACGAGCGACCTTTCCTGGATGTTAGTATCAGCCATGCTGATGGAAGGCAGGCCACGAGTTAAATTTCTGTATTTCCGAAATTATTACATATAATTTGACAGTGTAATCATTTTGTTATTATATTTTCATCTAGTATTTTTCTAGTACCGTAACCAAAACACAGAGACTGAATGAAATCCATTTTAATTCTAGTAGAAAGTACTAAATAAATAAAAATAGCGGCATTTTTTTTTTTTTTTTAATTCCAATTAATCCGTTCTCTCGTCTTGATAGATAATCCCCATCGGCCGACAGTGAACAAAAAAAAAAAAAAAAAAAAAAAAAATGCGGCAAATTGACTTAATATCCCCAAACTTGACATGTTCAAATCTATCTAAAAATAGAAGGCAAAGAAAACAAAAGGGGAGATAATCAGATAGTAATATGATTACAAAATGGCAGATGCTGAAATTCCCCGCTTCCGTCGCTGCACTAGAAAGGGGTCGCTTCGTTCATGAACACTGTTTTAGAAAACAACAAATCCACAGGTGTAGTTCAGTGGTAAGAACGTGGGGCAGAAACAAAGAGGTGCTAAATAAAAAATCGATTTTTTTTTTTTAATCAGTACCACCCCAAAGCAAGGCAGCACAGCCACTAAGACGTAAGAGGTTACAGGGTATGGACGAATTAGGAACAGAAACATTAATAATGAGCAGAAAGAGAAAACCGTAATCAGGAGGATAGTAAATAGCGATTGACATTGCATTTAAATTTTTGCGGATTAAAGTTGGCTGGAAAGCATGGAGCTGGAAGGAAGTTCCACAAACGAAAAGTGCGAGAAAAGAAACTGTTAGCATAGAAATTACGGCTACATCTAGCCAGCTTAATTATAAAGTGATGGGATCTGAACACCAGTCTAGTACTGCGCTTAAATTCATACAGTCTATGAATGATAGACAAGAGCTTTTTCACTTGATTTGTCGAGAGAATTTTTAAAAAAATTATTTACATAAGAACGGAATTAAAAAATATCCAGTGACATGTTTAAAACTATTATCCTTATATGTAATCGTCAAAAACTATATATTAAAAAATCATTAAAAAACTATATATTAAAAAAAAAACTATATATTAAAAAATTAAAATTAAAATTACATTAGAAAAAAAAAACTATATATTAAAAAAGTAAAGTATTAAAAAAACTATATATTAAAAAAAGTATTAAAAAACGTTTTATTATATATAGACAGAGCAAGTGTGCTATTGACCGGAATAGGCCATAGTTACTTGGAGCAGCATCGGGACTGAAAGGTGGATGTGGAAGAATCTCAACACTGTTCATCTGTTTGAACTTCTTAGTCAACTGTGGCCTCACACTGTCTTCCTTTACTTCATCAAAAGTTTTGAATCGCTGCTCGCAGAGGAAGTGTGCCATTGGGCGGAATAGACCATAGTCATTTGGAGCAGTATCGGGACTGAATGGTGGATGTGGAAGAATCTCAACATTGTCCGTTTGTTTGAACCTCTCCTTAGTCAACTGTGGCCTCACACTGTCTTCCTTTACTTCATCAAAAGTTTTGAATCTCTGATCGCAGAGGAAGTGTGCCATTGGATGGAATAGGCCATAGTCATTTGGAGCAGCATCGGGACTGAATGGTGGATGTGGAAGAATCTCAACACTGTCCGTCTGTTTGAACTTCTCCTTAGTCAACTGTGGCCTCACACTGTCTTCCTTTACTTCATCAAAAGTTTTGAATCTCTGATCGCAGAGGAAGTGTGCCATTGGGGGGAATAGACCATAGTCACTTGGAGCAGTATCGGGACTGAATGGTGGATGTGGAAGAATCTCAACACTGTTCATCTGTTTGAACTTCTCCTTTAGTCAACCTGGCAGTGAATCGTCTCGCCTTGTCTAACTAAAAACAAAGCATGATCTCGATTGTCCAAAGCAGGATACCTCTTCTTTACTTTGTCGTACACGCGGTCTAACTGCTGGCAATAGAGGTTAGCTTTGATGGCGCGACCGTGTAGATTAAGCTCGAAATACAGTACTCTTTGGAAATTCCACCAGATAGAAATCAAAATTTGTTGATTTCTTTCCGCTTCTTAAGTGTGTCAGGACTTTCCAGCCAAACTACTAATCTCTTAAATAATCATTTAAGGAAAATTCTTTATTACTGCAAATTTCAAATTTTCAAATTTCATGACTAATTATTCCTTACTAAAATATAAAATGTAACCCAACTTTTAGTTATTCTACAAGTGCCCCCTAAAGTAAAAAGTAAAAATAAAACGTTAAGAAATATTGTCTCAGACTGAATGACGGCGAAGATAAGAGATACCAGTCCCTGCCTTTGAATAAAAAAAACTATAAACAAGCTTCACTGACTTCATCAAAAGCATTGATAAAGCGAAGAATCTCAATACTGTCCATCCGTTTGAACTTCTCCTGAGTCAAACTGGCATTGTGTGGCCTCGCATTGTCTTGCTGAAACAAAGCCCGACCTCGATTGACCAAAGCAGGATACTCTTTCATTAGTGTGTCGTAAACGCGGTCCAGCTGCTGGCAATAGAGTTTAGCGTTGATGGCGTGATCTCAAGTGTTGCTGTTGTCTTTCCGCTTCCTAAGTGAGTCAGAACCTTCTGGCCAACTTACAATTTTAGGAGCCTATCTTATATAGACAATGCCTTATTGATCAGGCCGCAGACGACCGTGACGTAATTCAGATTTAGTTGTATAGTAATCTTCTTCTTAATCTAATACACTCGACACGGGTTAACCATAAATCACCATCGTCTACCAAGTATTCTAAAAAACAGGAATCAAGATAAACCATTCCAAAATAAATAAATAAAAAACAAAACAAAACAAAAAACAATGACCTGGAACTGGAATGAAAGTAATGTCACCTACTCTGAATCCATCATGAAAATTCAGGATATAGAATTAGTAAATATCAGGTCATCCCATAAGTTCTGTCCGAATTTTGAATAAAGAAAACAAGTGACCAAATGTTACATTTAATTACAGATTCAATCAACAATGTATTTTCCCTGATTATCTATGACTTCCTTCCATCTATTAACAAGCTTACTATCAGGTCATCCCATAAGTTCTGTCCGAATTTTGAATAAAGAAAACAAGTGACCAAATGTTACATTTAATTACAGATTCAATCAACAATGTATTTTCCCTGATTATCAATGACTTCCTTCCATCTATTAACAAGCTTACTAATTCCATTACTGTAAAATTCTTTTGGCTTTGATTCGAAGAACTCAGAAATGTCAGTTTTAACCTCTTCCTGTGTTACAAAAGCTGTTTCTTCCAAATGATTCTGTAAGCTACGAAAAAAATGGTAGTCTGCTGGAGCAAGATCGGGAGAATAAGGTGGATAAGGAATTTTCTCCCAACCAAGTTCTTCGATCTTTTGTGACGTAATTCTTGCTGTGTGGGGTCGCGCATTGTCCTGATGAAACCTCACCTCTTTTCGATTCACTAGAGCAGGTCTTTTTTCCTCAAAGCTTGGTTCAAATGCTCTAATTGCTGATAGTATATTTGAGCATTAATTGTTGCATTAGGTGGTAAGAATTCAAAGTGGATTATTCCTTGGCGATCCCACCAAATTGAAAGAAGAACCTTTTGCCCATGAAGTTTCCTTCTCGGCTGTGGCTGGGGACCTTCCCCTTTACCAAGCAGTTGTCTTCGACGCTTAAAATTTCGATAAAAGATCCATTTTTCGTCGCCAGTCACAAGTCTATCCAAAAAAGGTGCAACAAGTTGGCGAGAAGGGAGAGAAGAGCAGATGTCAACTCTGGATTTGAGGTTGTTTTTAGACAATTCATGAGGCACCCATTTTCCAAGTTTAGGAACTTTTCCAAGTTGTTGAAGATGACGATGAACAGTTGCATGGTTTGAACTGAGAACCACTGCCAATTCCTCAACTGATTTTCAGGATTTTCTTCAAGGGCTGCTTCAAGAAGCTTTTCATCAAACTCAACTGGAGGTCCGGTTCGATCATCATCTTCAAGGGTGAAATCTCCAACTATGAATTTTGCAAACCATCTTCTGCAAGTTCTTTCATTCACACATTCCTCTCCATAAACTGAGTGAATGTTTCTAGCCGCTTCGGTTGCTGAGTTTCCTTTCTTGAACTCATAAAGCATTATGTGCCTCAAATGATTGTTGGGTACTTCCATGCAAGCAGGGTTTTAAACAAAATTTATTTTTTATTGTTCTCTGAAATAAAATTTCATCAGTTTAAATGCATCTAAACATAAAAAAAACGTTCAGCTCCATTAGACATTATAAAATACTCTTTAAATTTTGTTCATTTTAACAAAAAGTTAAAATTCGGACAGAACTTATGGGATGACCTGATAGATAGATAGATAGATAATGAAAAGTGATAGATAGATAGATAGATAGATAGATAGAAATAGATAGATAGATAGATAGATAGATAGATAGATAGATAGATAATGAACAGAATTAGATCAGATAGAAAGATAGATAGACAGACAGGTAATGGACCAGGGGACCCAAATTTGCTGAAGATAAAGTTTAACCATATAAACTCATTCCTCATTTATCTCCAACTCTCCTTTCTGTTTTTAATAAAAACTCTCGCCTAGTAAACGTTAATTTCACTTACTATAATTGTTTATTCAAACATATTCACTAACAAAATACAAGTTTTTTTTTAAATATATGAAATCGAGGTTATGACAAATACTTTATAGATTTTTTTAATTTTTAGTTTCATAAATCCGAAGGGGAACAAAAACGAAGCACACTTTCAAATTTTATGAATTTTTTAAAAATCGGGAAAGATTGACATGTCCCTTTAAATTTAACATGCCCACGATGAATGATTTGTTTCAGAATTTATCAAACTTCGTTTAGTAAAACTTAAAAAGGAATTTCGTTATGGGCGACAGGATCTACGAGTTGTTTCCTTAAATCGGGGGACGCTAAATCGATGTTTTAATCTATCGTTTACATCTTCAGAAATGGGTGTAATTAAGATAGATAGATAGATAGATAGATAGATAATGAAAAGAATTCAATAGCTAGCGAGCTAGATAATGACAAGAGATGAAAAGAGATAGATAATTAGATAGATAGATAGATAGATAGGTAGATAGATAGATAGATAATGAAAAGAATTAGATAGATAGATAGATAGATAGATAGATAGATAGATACTGAAAAGAATTCAATAGCTAGCTAGCTAGATAATGAAAAGAGATGAAAAGAGATAGATAATTAGATAGATAGATAGATAGATAGATAATTAAAAGAATTCGATAGATAGATAGATAGATAGATAGATAATGAAAATAATTCAATAGCTAGCTAGCTAGATAATAAAAAGAGATGAAAAGAGATAGATAATTAGATAGATAGATAGATAGATAGGTAGATAGATAGATAGATAGATAATGAAAAGAGTTCGATAGATAGATAGATAGATAGATAGATAACGAAAAGAATTCAATAGCTAGCTAACTTGATAATAAAAAGAGATGAAAAGTGATAGATAGATAGGTAGATAATGAAAAGAATTCGATAGATAGATAGATAGATAGATAGATAGATAGATAAAGAAAAATATTCGATAGATATATAGATAGATAACAAAAAGAATTCAATAGCTAGCTAGCTTGATAATAAAAAGAGATGAAAAGAGATAGATAGATAGATAGTTAGATAGATAGATAGATAGATAGATAGATAATGAAAAGAATTCGATAGATAGATCGATAATGGAAATAGATAGATAGATAAAGAAAAAAATCGATAGATAGATAGATAGATAGATAATGAAAAGAGATAGATAAGGAAAAGGGATAGATACATAATAAAATGAATTCGATAGATAGATAATGAAAAGAGATAGATAGATAGATAGATAGATAGATAGATAGATAGATAGATAATGAAAAGAGGTATATTGATAATGAAAAGAGATAGATTGATAATGAAAAGAGGTAGATAATGAACAGAATTAGATCAGATAGATACACAGATAATGAAAAGAAATAGATAGATAGGTAATGAACAGAATTAGATAGATAGATAGATAGATAGATAGATGAGAATTTGATAGAAAAAATTAAGATAGTGAAGAGAATTTCATATATGTAAACAGGGCGAAAACAATGGATAGACAGATATAAACAGGCGAAATAGATAGATATATAATGAAAAGTATTTGATAAATAGATAGATAGATAGATACTGAAGAGACTGAGATAGATAGATAGATAGATAGATAGATTAGAAAGAAAAAAATGAAAAATTAACTATTCTGATATATTTCAAATCAGCAATATTAAACTTTAACGTAGGCAAAGAACATCCCATTTAGATTTGTGTCTCGCCGCCATATTTGATATTACTTCATTTTTTTTTACGTGAACTAGCAGTATTAATACTGATAAAATCTTGCAAATATTAACATTTTAGTAGTATTTTTTTTTATCTTAATAGCACTTGCTTTCATTAATTTTATTTGCAGTCGTAACATTGAAATTTTAATCAATGAAACATTGTCAACCATTATTAACTTTGGACTGGTATTTTTTTTATCTTTTTTGTTTGCTTTTTATCCCAATTCCCAGGCTGTTATTAAATGTCACGACCCCTGTGAAAGTAACATAGATCAGAAATAAAAAACTTGTAATATCCGACCTGAATTAAATTTGCGCATGTTGGCGCCTGTTTTAATGCGGACAATGCTTTAGATATTACGTTACAGGAGTTCGTCAGCGTATAATGTTCCAGGCCAACAGCTTGTGAGCCATATTACATATTGAAGCTTCCAAGAACAAAGAAATAAATGATGCGTGGCAGACATTGCCAGGCATGAAAGAATAGCAGAATCTTATTTAGAAAGAAATTCGATTTAGAGTATAACGCCAGATTACAGCAATATTTTTTATTGTTTAATATAAAGACGTCTACATTGGCATGACTTAAGTACCTTTTGCGCTTGCAAAGAATTCTTTGTAAAGCATACCTAGATGTGTTTTTAATCATGGATTTACAGCCGAATTTAATTCTAAGCGGCACCTGATGGGTATAGTTTTGAAGTTTGGTTTTTATCTTCGCGAATTAGTATAAAGATGAAAGTTTGAAATGTTTCTTTTTACGCCTTATAACGCAAAAGATTTCCGATATTCATTTTGAAAAAGGTCTCGCGTTCAAAGGTAATTTCAAATTGCATACTTCAATCGGATTGAAATTTGAAAGAAAAATTCGCCTCAGTAACTTATCCCTATTTTTTTTTTGTTGGAATTTCTAATTTTTTTTTTTTTTTTTAATTTTTCATTTGATAATTCGAAGGTATTTCTTGGCGCGAGTTAGATTCTATTTATCAAATCACCGTTTTTCTAGTGGAGAAAGAAAAGAAAAGAAAAGAAAGAGAAAGAGGAAAAGAAACCTCGCCGTTAAATTATATTTACAGGCTTATTTATTTGAATAAATACAATTGAATGAACGTCGTAATATATTTAAAGAAACATCGCGGCTATTTTTACTTCGGCAAACCGAGTGCATATTTCACTTGATTAGGAAGTTGTTAAATTCTTCTTTTTTTTAGACTAAAATGGAAAGTCTGTTATAATCCATGTAAATAAACTAGCAAGGGGATCTGGTATTCCCCGAATAGTAATCTCTCTCAGAAAACGACGAATATGAACCTCTTTAAATCTCAGATATGAAAATAATTGAAGTTAGATGACATTATTATTTGCTAAATATTGGTCTTTGGTTTCGGCCAGAAATTCATTACATAAAACACAAACTAATCTAGGTACAGCGCCGGTTCGTACTAATCCCGAACCCTCCAACAATAGTGGGTATAGTGTGCTTTGGAGGCACCAAAAGTGCTTTTTGATGCTCGCTATCTAAAAAATTTTTCTACCTAAATTTATATCCTTGTGCAAATTAATTCAAACAAAACGAATAATTCCGTTATTCTTTACACTTTATTTTCCGTATTTTTCCAATGAAACATGGCCAAGTGTACATGTTAGTACCTCGTGTGTCCATTCCAGGTTGACCACAGTTTCTGGATTGAATTTAAATCAGGAGTTTCCGGGCCAATCTATAGTACGTTCATTCACCAGGGTGTTCGTGCAGGGTTACAATTTTCGTACGCATCCTTGGAGTAACGTCCATTGCAGACAATGGCCGTAGGACAACTAATCGACAGTCGAGACAATAGTGTTTGGGCGTGACAAAAAGCTGATGCAAGCAGAGATGACGCACTGTTTTTCAAGGCCAAACAAATTTCATCATAAACCGCGAAAAGAGATTCATATTACTGTACACAATCTGAGAAAAAAAAATAGAAATCAATTACACACTGTCACTCCAGTGGGTCTAAAACTGACCGTATGGTGAAAAAAAGGAAACTAAAGCGGTTGTTTCAATTAATTTGCACAAGGGTGTATATATTTTACAAATTAAACTAAGCACAACTGATTATTAAAAGGGTGAAACAATTTCGTGGATTTTCTAAGTTTTTTTGTGCCCTAGAAATTTCCACTGTCGCTTCCTGTTGTTAAATATAAGTGTTCTTTTGATACCATTTTCTCTAAGATTTCGTCGTTCGGTCTATAGTATTCTTTCAGTCTACGATGTTCTTTCAGTGTTCAGGTGGGGACGTTAGAAGCCTAGAGTTGAAGTAGATTTTAGAAGCAACCGGATACCCAATGGCAAACAGAAAATGACAAAACCCCTACTCCTGGTAGAGAGGAAACCTAGACGAGGCGATGTCGAAGGGCGGAATCTCGTCTTGGGAAACAGCTAGCCGACTCCGTTTTATACGGGGTCTACGCTATTGAGTTTTAAAACTACTTCTTCTACGTGCCGTGCCTCTTCAGCACGTTAGCGGGCACGGATTTCCACATTTTCCTGTTTTTTTTTTTTTTGTAGCGCTTAAATTTAATTTGTTGTTACTCTACTCAACTTTGCTCCAGCATCTATTTAATTACTCTCCCTATTTACGCCATGCGTTGCATCCCTCTGCCCCGCTTGCCTTCAATCTGCCCTTTTAGTACCAAATTTTCCAAGCCCTCATTCTTCATTATGTAACCTAGAAATTGTAACTGTTAAGTATATGTTCTTTTTGTTCTTGTTTTCTCTAAAACATCATCGTAGCTCCGGGCCATGGTATCTAAGCATCCTGCTGTAGAACCATATTCCTGTTGCCTCAAGTCTTTTCTTCGTCTGTAAAGAGACTGTCCGGCATTCACTGTGTTGTAGCATACCTATGGACGATAATGAGCATGTCCCTATTCACATAAATACAGTAGTCAATACTGTATTTTGGTCTGCAGTTGGGCAGAGAGGATTCCCTGACGAGGCGATGTCGAACGGCAGAGTCTCGTCTCGGAAAACAGCTACCCAACCCCGCATCATACGGGGTCTACGGCGATTTTTTCGCCGGGCCTACGGGCTCGGATACCCCACATTAAATTCGGCGTTGTGCCACATAAGAACGCGTGGGGCGGTTGGTAGATATCCTGCAGTTGGAGATTCGTTTTCCAGCTGTGCTGGTCAAACTCTCTGACTCCTGGTAGAGAGGAAACCTAGACGAGGCGATGTCGAAGGGTGTAATCTCGTCTTGGGAAATAGCTAGCCGACTCCGTTTTATGCGGGGTCTACACGGAATTTTTGGTCTAGCATACGGGCTTGGATACACGAGATTAAATTCGGCCTTGAGCCACATCTGATCACGTGGGGCGGTTGATCGATATCCTTCAATTGGAGATTCGTCTCCAGCTGTGCTGGTCAAACTCTGCTTCCGAGCAGAGAGGATCCCCTTACGAGGCTATGTCGAAGGGCAATAATCTCGTCTTGGGAAACAGCTACTTGAGACCGTTTTATATGGGGTCTACGGAGACGTTTTGATCGAGACTACGGGCTCGGATACCCCACATTAAATTCGGCCTTGTGCCACATCTGACCGCGTGAAGCGGTTGATAGATATCTTACAGTTGGAGATTCATTGTGGAATTTACTCATTGTTAGCAGTTGACTGCTTCTTCTACGCGCCATTGGTGAATCTTATATATGTTGTTCTTGCCCTAAGTATTATCGTTCATTACTAACCTTCGTGTGATTATTCCATTCAGTAACCTTCCCTAGAGTAAACTTCCAGAGAGGAGGATCGATATGACAACATTTCAGTACTCTTTTCTTGGTTTCTAACGAGACTTTCCAAAGATTGAGAAAAGCACAAAAATTTGTGAGCGAAGAAAATGGTGATTCTCATGTGTGATGACAAGGCAATGCTGTGTCTATGAGTCATCAGCATTAAGGCCCACTTTAGTGGTGAGGGTTTCTCTTTTGTTTTATTACCGCATAATAGCATAGTCTATCAGATACCAGTGTTTAGACCGCGGATGCTTTTGGAAATTTTATTTTCTGAAAGAAAATAAAACCTGATGCAATAGTATTTCCACTACTGCCCAAAAAATAATGAAAAAAAGTAAGAATGCAAATTCAATTCAATTATATATATAAGGAAAAATCTTTATTACCAACCAACTAAACAAGGGCGCTTGCAAAATTCCTTCCCTTTTTGCTGAGAATTGGATTACCTATTTTCTGACTAATAAAATCAAAAAAAGAAATACCAGAATAATAAAATTTTAAAAATTACAATACTCAAAACAAAATAACGAAGGATGGAGCCCGTCTGCTGTGTAAACGATAACCAAAAAGAGCTTTTGTTCTACAATACACACTTTCTGTCCTTTCAAACTTCAAAAGTTCTTTTCTTTATATGTTTTTCTTTTCTTTCTTTTGGAGACGAAGTTCTCTTTTCTTTGGTGACCAAGTTACCTTTTATTTTCCTTCATATTTTCTTCTGGTCAGAATGGAAAGCTCGTCTTTCTTTTACTATACGACAGAGGAAGGGGAAAACTTCCTTAAAACACCCGGTAATATAACTTCTTGTAACAGCATGTGTTTGCTTGTAGTTTTTCTTCTTCTTCTTCGTCTTCTTCTTCATCCTCTTCCTCTTCTTCTTCTTTCTCTTCTTCTTCCTCTTCTTACTCTTCCTCTCCCTCTTCTCCCTCTTCCTCTTCTTCTTCTTCTTACATTTCTTCTTTTTTCCTCTTCCTCTTCTTCTTCTTCCTCTTCTTCTTCCTCTTCTTCTTTACCCTCTTCCTCTTCTTCTTCTTCTTCTTCTTCTATTCTTCTTCTTCTTTTTCCTCTTCTTCTTCCTTTTCTTCTTCTTCCTCTTCTTCTTTTCCCTCTTCCTCTTCTTCTTACTCTTCTTCTTACTCTTCTTCTTCTTTTTCCTCTTCTTCTTCTTCCCCTTCTTCTTCTTCTTCTTCTTCTTCCGCTTCCTCTTCTTCTTCTTTTTCCTCTTCCTCCTCTTCTTCTTCTTCTTCTTTTTTTCCGCTTCCTCTTCTTCTTCTTCTTTTTCCTCTTCTTCTTCTTCTTCTTCTTCTTCTTCACAAATTTCCTCTAGAAAAGCTTTAGTGGAGGATTAACGGATGGTAAATTTGGTTGGGGGTCAGTTGAGATTTCGGCAATTTTTAACAGACTTAACAGAATAATTATTCCGTGTAAATTTTGATGGAAAGCGTTGCTGAGTGTTGTGGCTTATGTAAATACAACTCTCCCCCACCATTCCTCTCCTCTATCGATTCTTATCGACATATCTGCTAAATAAGACGCGAAATATGATTAAAAAAATAAAATAAAAGGCAGACAGAGAATATTAGTTGACGTAATCAGTTTCCCCACGCCCGTCTACCCACTTGTCTTGCCTCACTCTCACCTTTCAGTCAGCTATCCTGTCGGAGGATTATATATATATATATATATATATATATATATATATATATATATATATATATATATATATATATCGATCGATCTGCAGGTGGGTGTGGAGAATCATGTGAGAGTTTAATAATTGATTGCCTGCTTGATCAATGAATTGGTTTGGCAGTTTGTTTGTTTAGGTGTTTGCTTCATTTCCCTGATTTGCCTCGAATTCATCTGATTAGATTTGATCGATCTGTATCGATTTCTGCCTCGGATTAGATTAGGTCGGTTCTGATATAGGCGCTTTAGGATAACTGAAGGCATCTATTTTTGTATATATGCGGTTGGGGTGCTATATATATATATATATATATATATATATATATATATATATATATATATATATGCACACACACACACACATATATATATATATATGTGTGTGTGTGTGTGTGTGTGTGTGTGGTGCGATGGGTAAAATGTCGCCTAAATTACGCAAAAAATGAAAATAATACTGACACCTCATTTTAACACCTATATTTACCAAAGTCCCACAAGAAGATCTTTAAATCCTAAAGAGTAGATTTATTAAATAAAATCGCCATTGGCTTCAACCACCGTCCCCGGACGACTTCCGAATTTCCTTCACCTCTTCTGGGCGGTCTCCTTGTTTAAGTTTGTGAATGCTGCCATAATCCTTACCTATATATATATATATATATATGTTTCATTAAATAATATAGACAAGTGTTGTTATTTATTTTATGTAAATTCTTCTCATAACGTCTGATAAGCTTAATAACATTATCATTATCAGACGTTACGAAAAGAATTCACATAAAATAAATAGACAACACTTGTCTATAGTATTTAATGAAACATGTATCAATAGAAAAAGGCTGCCTAAATACACACAATTTAAATATATATATATATATATATATATATATATATATATATATATATATATATATATATATATATATATATATATGGTACATTCTTTGGTGTTGCAAGGAATAGTAGATATATATAAATTGATGACTAAATAAAGCAAAAATGAAAATAACACTGACATTTTATTTTAACAGATATGTTTACCAAAATTATAGAAGATTATCTTGAAATACTAAAGAGTAAATTTATTCAATAAATTCGCCATTGGCTTCAACCATCGCCTCCAGACAACTTCGTAATCTCGTGTATCTCTTTTGGACAGTTGGTGAATACTGCCATAATTCTTGCCTTCAGTTCATCTTTGGTGTTACAGGGGATTTTGTTGATCTTATGCCCAACTGAACCTCACACATAATAATCAAGGGACTTGCAGCCGGGAGAGTTAGGTGTCCAAATGCAAGGAGTGATGTTGTAATGTTGTCTCAACGGTTGAGTTTTTCATTTTATCAAACATATCACAATGTTTACAACCGCATGCCTTTCTACTTTCACAATTTAGCAAAATTCTTGTTGAAAATGAATTTTTCTTCAAAATAATAATCATAAATTAAATATTCTTGAAGCCAACCATTAATAAAATTAATTACGAATACCGCACAAAAGGATTAAAATGTTTTAAATAGTTAAAAAAAAAAAAAAAACAACATTTGGACAAATCATAACTTAGTTACCTCCCCTGACGTTTACATGGTGTAATTTAAATCGTAGAGTACATAATCTTAGTGTCTTTCACTTCACGGGTAAAAAAAATTAACTTTCAAATGAACACAACAGTTTTGTCTTAGAAAAAAACAACACCCTGATGATGATAGTGTGTTAATATCGAAAGTACTCGGAATAAATGAATATGTTTCAACATAGTAATTTTGTCTCTTCTTCCTTTAATAATGATACTAAGAAGCGTATCCGTGAATATAAAAAGGATCCCATTGAAATTAAGTTGACAAAACGTGTCTAAATTATACACTGAGACACGCATATATATATATATATATATATATATATATATAGATATTCACACACACATATATATATATATATATATATATATATATATATATATATATATATATATATATACCCTGTTTTACCCTGAAGATCCGTTTAGGTTAGACTTAGGTAGGTTTACCTGGATCCTTAGGATTATTCTAGTTTATCGCTCGACGTTTTAGTCTTTCTACTCGTTTGGGTTTTGGAGCTTAAACACTTGACGATTGCTTTCATATTGTTCATGGTCCTTTCTTTTTTTATTTTCTATTTTTTCCTCGGCTGCCGATTTGTTCTATTACAATTTGAGCTATCCCTGGTTTTCCTAACGGGTATTACCATATATATATATATATATATATATATATATATATATATATATATATATATATGTGTGTGTGTGTGTGTGTGTATTTATATATATATATATATATATATATATATATATATATATATATATATATCCTTCTCTTCCTACTTTGTGGAACTATCTTAAAACACAACTTCCGTTAAGCTTGTTTTTCGTTTTTCGGTTGATTCCAAGAAGAATTTTTGAATCCATTCATTGTTTTGAAACTGACAGTCTGACGAAGGGAAATCGAATTTTATCGGTCTCGCGAAATAAAATATTACCATGACTTTCTGAAGTCTCCGATTTGTTAATTAATTATTACTTGCTCTGTTTACTACACTGAGCTCTCCGGATTTATATCCTCCCTGGAATTATCCATATGGATTACCAATTAACTTTATCATATTATATATATATATATATATATATATATATATATATATTAGGTTGGTGCAAAAATAATGTCGTTTTCTAACATATGTTACTATGTGAGAAAACGACATTATTTTTGCAACAACCTAATATATCTATATATATATATATATATATATATATATATATATAGTAAAAGTAGTAAAAGTTGCAAATTAGAAAAATAATAATGTTTTTTATGAAAGTATTTATTTATTTATATATATTTGATAATTCAGATCGACCTCGATCTTTCCTCAGAAATAACTGTTTTTAGAGATTTGTTTACATGTTGCGTCCGTCCCGAGATATTCTTAACGTAAATCTAACTGTAATAATATTTTAGATGTTGTTTAAAAAAAATAAAAAATAAAATAAAAATAACTATATCTAGACGGACGCTAGATGTAAACAAACCTCTAAAAACAGTTATTTCTGAAGAAAGATCGAGGTCGATCTGAAATATAAAATATATATATATATAAATAAATACTTTCATAAAAAACATTAATTTTTTAATTTGCATCTTTTTCCATATATACATATTAAGAAAGTATACGTGGCTTCTCATTATGCTATATATATATATATATATATATATATATATATACTTTTCACACACACACACACATATATATATATATATGAACTTTTTGTAGCATATCTACAAAGAGTAAAATATTTAGCATTTTTTATGCATAATAATCAGTGCAACCTTCATACTTTTGTTGGATTAGGTGCATATTTGCCACATAAGGAAACTGTAGCTGCTGAACTATTTTATTCATGGTAGATACGGCCTACCTTGCCTACCTAGACAGCACGCCCCTGATATATCTATGATATGCTCTGAATGCAATATCTGAGGACCCAGTTTGAATTCACTTAAGCGCAAATACTCTTGGGAAAGTTATGGATCCATATCTACTCCCATCAGACTGGGTAACGCGCTTAGAAGGACACCTGAGAATTCAAAAACTGAGGACGGTTGTTTGGAGATCTACGTAGTTCTCTGCAATAAATTCTTAAGAAATTTGTGAATAGTTCTGCACAAACTTTCGCCATGATAATCCAATCATAGTTGCTGACCGCTCATTTCTAGAAGCTGAATAGTTGAACCCTCGTACTTTATAGACGATCTGAGAGTCCATCACACACACACAAATATATATATATATATATATATATATATATATATATATATATATATATATATATATATATATATATAATATTAGTGGTAAATATACATATATATGCAAAATCCACAGGTGCATATATACACATGTATATTTTAGAATAAAAAATTTCCGAGAGGATAAAATCCAGGTAGAACTCAATGTCCAGGACAGAGTAAGGATATAATAAAAAGGCTTAAACACTAATATTCCATGGTCATAATTTATTCCATTGGAATCGTCTGATGAATTGGATCGTATTTACGATTCCAATGGAATAAATTATGACCATGGAATATTAGTGTATATATATATATATATATATATATATATATATATATATAATGAAATGTATTAAGTCCGACAATTATTTAATATATTTTCTGTTTATTAAAAATAAGGTATAAACAGAAAAAATAATCCATTTCATTATATGTTGTCAGTGTTTACGTTAAGGTACGTTTCGTGAGAATTTATGATCGTTCGGGAAAGATCGTCGAAGATTTGTAGTTTATAAAGAGTAATTCGGTATTTGCTTACCAGACGCTTCTCTGTAGCTGAGCGGTAGAGCACGTCAGATCATTTGAGTGTTCAGGTCCGATTTCTGTCAGGGAATGCATATTTTTAACGAAATTTCTCTAACATTAAGTCCGGTAAATGTAATCAATACTGTTTATTTAAAAAAAAATTATTATTTATCATTATTTATTTAAATAAATTGTATTAAAAATAACACATAAGCAGAATTGCAAATCCGGCATCACTGACAAAACTGGCCGTTCGTCTCGAAAAGGACCCCCATTAGCTGTTAACTGGGACAAGAAATGACTGGTTAACTTTAATGCCTCGAATATAAAACTGCTCTAATTTACCTACCACAGTGAATCGTCCCTGCCTCCTATTAGAATGTCTGATGCACAACTCTACGAGAGCATCTCTCTGCGACTGCTTGGTCTCACACTCTCCGCTGACCTGAGATGGAACAAATACATTGAATCATCTACTGTAAGGAAAGTTGGTTTTCTGTGTTGCGCCAGAAAGTTTTTTTTCTCGCCCGAGTCCATCCTTCAAATCTATAAATCAACCCTTCGCCCTTGCATGGAATACTGCTGCTATATATAGTCTTTAACCCCCGCTGTTCGTCTCAAGGTCCTCGAGAAAATCCAGAGACGGATATGCAATATGGTTGGTCCTGATCTGGCATCTCCTTTACAGTCGCTCTCTCACAGACATGCCGTCACTTCCCTCTGTCTTTTCTACAAATACTTTCTGCTCCGATGAACTACTTTCGCTGGTTCCCAAACTGCATGAATTTAAACCTGCTACTAGGTTGGCATCTCGGTCCCACCCTTTCACTGTCGAAACGGTTAAATGTAGCCGTCTCTTCTACTCCAATATCTTCATGTTTCGCACTTCCTGTCTGCGGAACTCCCTTCCTCTTACTTGCTTCCCTGATAGCTATAATCTCCAACTATTCAAATGCAATGTCAATCGACATCTCCAGATGCCCTTATCTATTCCCCTCTATCGCAACTCTTTAATCTCCATCCCACTCTCTGTAATGCCTTGCGTGCTCGTGGCACTCCCGCTTTGCTTGGGGTGAAAAGTTTAGTAAATATATAAACTTGACATAAATCCTAATTGGAACATCGAATATCGAATGGAATGGATTGCGTAGCGTATCCCGTTCTCATTTCTGCAGATGTGCTGTTACCTATCTGTACAGGGTATTTAGGAATAAATATGTATTTTAAACGGTATCACCCCATGTAATGCAGTAAAACCATTAAGACAAAAAGGCTTACAGGCTGTGGAAGAATTAGAAGCAGAAACATTAATAATAGAGCGAGAAGTGGAAAGAGTAATCTGGGGAAGAGCAGATAGTGGTTGACATTGAATTTAAATAATTTCAGATTAAAGTTGGCTGGAAGAGAGTTCCACAAGCGAGAATGGCGAGAAAAAAAAAAACTGTTAGCATAGAATTTACGGTTTCATCAAGCCAGCTCAACTGTAAATTGATGAGATCCTGACGCCAGTCTAGTATTACGCTTAAATTCAAAAAAAGTCTAGACGCAATAGCGAAGAGCTCATCCGTACAATTACCATGAAAGTATTTATTAAAAAAAAAAAAAAAGGCACAGAAAAGCAACTCTATGTCGTTGAGAAAGTGACTGAAGCCAAGCCGCCAGACCAGGAAGTATCCGATTCTTGTTCAAATGATCTAAAATTTGAACAACTCTAAATTCTTCCTTTTCATGTCTGGAGATGCCATTCACTGGGAAAAGAAAAGGCGTTTTGTGTGTTATAGTCGAATAAGATTGTGCAGTTTGCATTTCTATGAGAGAATTCGCTAAAAAAAAAAAAAAAATGCGCCAACTGTAATCAAATTTAGACTTGGCACAATAACTTCAAAGAGAAAGGTTGTCTATGCAAGGTAAAAGTATATGGACGATCGCCAATATCGTAAGAGATGCTGGAGCGAGTTCGGAAAAACTTGACAAATCATCTACGAAATCCGCATGCGTTTGAATTACAAATTCTGCTGAATAAATCATTTTGTACATTTAGTTTCATTTGCCTACACTATGTAGTAACTGTGATATTTACATATCACTTTTTTGATACACACCCCGTATTTCTACCAGTTGGATTTTACCGATAGTACCGAGACGAGGATCTATGAGATATCTCTCTCTATAAAAGGCAGGATGTGTGTGTGTGTGCGTGTAACGAATGCACGGCTGCAATTTTCGACGGATTTGCACCAAAATTTACATGCACATGCTCCAAGTTAGCGGGAAGGCCACGACCGACGTTGCATTTCCCAACTTCCATCGATAGTGGAAATAATCAAATTTTTCATGCTTCTACGGCAGTTTTCATGTAGTAGCGGCAATTTGGTACTGGCCAGAGTGAGAGCCTATAGCTGGATGCCACGAATAAGCAGGAAGATTCTATTGGTCAGCATACAAAAAATAATCGATATCTGTATTCGTCACAAGTGGGAAAAATTTAAATCTGCATAGCACTTTACTCCAATTGGCTCATTCGCTTGCTTAAACTCAACGTTGATTCTGATTCCGCAGAACTGGGTTGGGTGTGAAAAGGTATTTGTCGTTAACATTCTTTTTTCATTCGGTTTTTCCAGTTACGAGTCCTTTTTTTTTTAAAGCTGATCGTTTTGTGTTCATTTTGTTTAGTTCTTTTTTCGTAACAGATTTAATGTTTAGTGTAGAGCTTAGAAAAAATTTGCAGTGTGGCAAGAAGTAAGGCATGTAGCAACATCATCACGGCAAAGGGCACTCCTTTAAAGGCAAGGAAGGGCAAAACTATTTTAAGTCAAGTGATAGAGATTGCTGTATGAGTTGTACGATTTTTGAATCAAGCACGGGCAACGCCGGGCCATGCTGCTATTACCGTATATACTCGTGTAAATGTCGACTTCAGGTATAATTACGCAAAAGTGATACAGTGGAACCTCGAATTTAATTCGTTGGCGACCCGAAATGTTCGTAAACTGAAACATTTTCCGTATAGAAATCAATGTAAAATGGATTGATGCGTTCCTAGACCCCAGATGATTGTTTATTTACACATATAGAAAAATACTTTGTGCAAAAATTCATAGACAAAGCCAACGGAAATCATCCAATCTTACACAAACAACGATAAACCCCATACTAAAGAGAACTTAATTTAATTTTTCAATGCCTGTACGGGGGAGATTTGATGGCGGAAGTGGAAGGTGGCGAAGAGGAGAGCCGTTATTGTTTTCTTCCATAAAGATCTCAGGTAACTGTCTTTCTGGGAGTTCTTCTCTCTTTCTTTTCTGTTCGTATGACTCGGTTCTGTTTGAGACTCACGGAGACTCTCTTTTTTTCTTTCTTTTAGAGGATTCTAACGGTCCACCTCAGGAAGAGGAGGAAGTAATGGACACAATATTTGACACATTCAATATGGAAAGGTCTCAAGCAATTTCAGAACCGCGGAAAGCAAGCAGAAAAAGAAAATTTACAGAGCCTTTGATGATTAATTCGAAGAGGAAAAAATAATAAAGACCTCAGTGACTTAAAAGCTTGGGAGGGGGTGTCATGGTTCCTTACCTATAAATACAGAATGAACTCTTCCTAACACTATGTATACTACGCCTCTCAAGAGAGAGGGTCGAATGGAGTCGAGCCGAGCAGATAGTAGTTCACTCCAAACCAGACTGACAGTCATACTGACACCTTCCACATCTTGTATTATTATTTCGTGTAATATACCTTCGTTATTTCTACTCTTGTGTTCGTGTTGTTCTTCCTTGGTCCTAACCTGGACCATACAACTAAGTCACTCATATCTATCTATCTATCTATCTATCTATCTATGTTATTTTAATATCTATCTATCTATCTATCTATCTATCTATCTATCTGTCATGGGTCCTTACCTATAACTACAGAATGAACTCTTCCTAACACTATTTATACTACGCCTCTCAAGAGACAGGGTCGAATCAAGCCGAGCTTCTCGATTTGACGGTCGAACTCTCTGCCTCTGAGCAGAGAGGAACCCGGACGGGACTCCGCCGAAGGGCAGAGTCTCGTTCTGGAAGGTTGACCAACCCGATCTCGTTTATACGGGTTCTACGGGGATTTTTTAAACTCGGCCTTGTGCCATATGCAACCTTCATGGGCGGGTGACTAGATACCGAATCGAGTCGAGCCGATAGTGGTTCACTCTGAACCAGACTGACAGTCATACTAACACCTTCTACATCTTGTATTATTATTTTGTGTAATATACCTTCGTTATTTCTACTCTTGTGTTCGTGTTGTTCTTCCTTGGTCCTAACCTGGACCATAACACTAAGTCACTTTAATATCTATCTATCTATCTATCTATCTATCTATCTATCTATCTATGTTACTTTAATATCTATCTATCTATCTATCTATCTATCTATCTATCTATCTGTCATGGCTCCTTACCTATAACTACAGAATGAACTCTTCCTAACACTATGTATACTACGCCTCTCAAGAGAGAGGGTCGAATTGAGTCGAGCCGATAGTAGTTCACTCTAAACCAGACTGACAGTCATACTAACACCTTCCACATCTTGTATTATTATTTCGTGTAATATACCTTCGTTATTTCTACTCTTGTCTTCGTGTTGTTCTTCCTTGGTCCTAACCTGGGCCATAACACTTTCAGTGAGGTTTCTTTCGTCTCCGTTTTAAAATGCTTCTTAATTGAGGCATGGCGTCGTCTTTGAAAATATTTTGTATTGCTACAGCTTCAACAGGTTGATATCGTTACACGAAACCTGGCACCTCACCCCATTTTGCGAAAAAATTCGCGTGTTCGTCACTTGAGACGCTATTCGTCGCCGGAGACATTTCTTTTGTCCGAAAAAAAATTGTTCGTGAACCGATTTGTTGGTGATGGAAGGCGTTCGTGACCGGAGTTTACACTGTATAATTGTTTTAAAACGTATTTTGTATACGTTTTGTCTAAATGATCCTTTTTCACTTGGTGCATACATATTTTTTCAGGCCTCTTCACTAAGAAGACATGCGAATAAAATCGCCAGATTTATTTTCACGAATAAAATATTGGTCGTAGTTCAGCTCAGACTGTTCGAAACATAAATAAGGTTTAGGGAGAAGGATTTTGTCAACGAATGCATAGTGCAACGTTGGTTTAAGAAATTTCGTCATGGTGAAGCTAGCCTTGAAGATAAGAAAGGTCGTCGAAGTCTGTCTTCCATTAAAGATTAGGACAGGTTGATTTCGGCTAATTCTCTTTCGTAACTCAAATCTCCATGATTTTGTTGTCACAATTCTTTGAGTCCAGAGATTTTGGATTACTTGAACCAACGAAAATTAATCTCGGCCATGTGTCCTTTGGGAGTTGGAGAGTTAAATTGCTAAAGGAAATTAGCTGAAACAGAGATATCTAGAAAAGGCATGACACGTGGAGCAAGAACAACCAACTCCCGTGGACTAAATAAAGGGTTCGGTTATAAATTCCAGCGTGTATCACCTGAAGAAGGCCGGAGCGTACACCGGCTGAAACATCGTGAATGTTATAATAAAGATGAGGACAACAGTCTGAATCATGTAAATAGTGTTAATATATTAAAGGAAAGGTCGGAAAAGCAAATACTTAAGATATTAAAACGTAGAAAAAAAGAAGACAGAAAAACAAGGAAAAGAAAGAAAGAAATGAGTAGGAAAACGTACAAAGCAAGATGTCAGTATAAAGAAAGAAAGAAAGAAAGAAAGAAAGAAAGGGGTATAATAAAGAATAAAACGAAAAGGATTTGGTGAACAAAAGAAAGAAAAAAAGAAGGAAACAAATGAGTAGGAAACAAAACAAAAACGGATGGCAAAAGAAAGAAAAAGAAAGGAAAGAAAGAGGGAAGGAAGTAAGAAAGAAAAAAGAAAGAAAGAAAGTAAAAGAATAAAAAACGAATATCTAAAAAAAAGAAAGAAGGAGATAAAACAATAAAAGGAGAATGAATGTGAAAACAAAAGAAAGAAAGAAAGATAGAAAGAAAAAAGAAAGAAAGAAAAAGAGCATGTCATGAAGGAATGTGTAAGCAAACGAAAGAAAGAAAGAAAGAAAGAAAGGCATTATTTAGGAAAGAACAAAGAAAGAAAGAAAGAAAGAAAGAAAGGCATTATTTAGGAAAGAACAAAGAAAGAAAGAAAGAAAGAAAGAAAAAAGAAAGAAAGAAAAAAGAAATGCGTAGGAAATATTTAGGCAAAAATCAAAATAAAGAAATAAAGAAAGAAATAAAGAAAGAAAGAAAGAAAGAAAGAAAGAAAAAAATGAAAGAAAGAAAGAAAAAAGAAAGAACGAAAGGAAGAAAGAAAGGCATTAGGACAGAACAAAGAAAGAAAGAAAGAAAAAAGGAAAGAAAGAAAGAAAGAAGAAAGAACGAAATGAAGAAAGAAAGAAAGGCATTATTTAAGAAAGAAAGAAAGAAAGAAAGAAAGAAAGGCATTATTTAAGAAAGAAAGAAAGAAAGAAAGAAAGAAAGGCATTATTTTGGAAAGAACAAAGAAAGAAAGAAACAAACAAAGAAAGAAAGAAAAAAGAAATGCGTAGGAAATATTTAGGCAAAAATGAAAATAAATAAATAAAGAAAGAAAGAAAGAAGAAAGAACGAAATGAAGAATGACAGAAAGGCATTAGGATAGAGCAAAGAAAGAAAGAAAGAAAGAAAGAAAGAAAGAAGGAAAGAAAGAAAGAAAGAAAGAAGCAGGGCAGAAATGTGTAGGAAAAAAATAAAACAAGGAGGAATGGGGAAAGGAAATAAATATATAAAGAGCGAAAGAAAAAAAGAGAGAAAGAAAGAAAGACAGGGAGAAATAAAGAAAGAAAGAAAGAGTGGGAGAAATAAAGAAAGAAAGAAAGAGTGGGAGAAATAAAGAAAGAAAGAAATGATAACACTAAAGAGAGAAAGAAAAATGATAAAATGGGAATGAATGGCTAAGCCATGTCAAAAGTAAAGAGAAAATATAAAAAGAAATGGTAAAAGAGAGAAAAAAGAAAAGAAGAAAGGAAGGAAGGAAGGAAGGGGGGAAGGGAAATAAAATGAAAAAAAAGAAAGAAAAACGAGATAGTTTGCTATCTAGTTTTTCTTTCTTTCATGAAGGAAAGAAAGAAAAAGTAAAAGTAGGAATACAATGAAGAAATGGTTAAGTAAAGAAGAAAGGTAAGAAATAAAAAAAGAAAAAAGAACAAAGAATACGTAAGAAGGAAAGAAAACGAAAACGAAAAAAAGAAAGAAAGAACAAAAGAAAGAAAGAACAAAAGAAATTAAAGGAAAGAAGGGAGGAAGGAAGGAAAGAAGGAAGGGAATAGAAAGATGGAAAAAATGGAGGGAAGTAAAGAAATAAAGTAAAGAAAAAAAAAGAAAGAAGAAGGAATAAAAAGAAAAAGAAAAAAGAAAGCCGATTCAACGTGAAAAGGAAATAAATTTAGGGTTTGTCTCAATCGAAAATAATCAAATTATAAATATTAGGTTGGTGCAAAAATAATGACGTAATAATGTCGTTTTTTGACGTTAAAAAATACGTCAAAAAACGACATTATTACGTCATTATTTTTGCACCAACCTAATAATATGTGAATATTACATGCGTTGTTATTGGATACAGTTTTATTAGGTTGGTGCAAAAATAATGACGTAATAATGTCGTTTTTTGACGTTAAAAAATACGCCAAAAAAACGACATTATTACGTCATTATTTTTGCACCAACCTAATATATTCTTTTCAAAGTTCACCGAGGAAGCAGACGATTTTCATTGTTTTTTTTTTTTGTTTTTTTCTTTCTTAAATCCTGTCTTTTAAAATCAGACACAATCTCGCGTTTTTTTTTTTTTTTGTTTTTTTGGGTTTTTTTTTTCATTTCTGGTCGAAATACATTTAAGCGTTGATATTATCCAAGAGGATTTAAGAAAGAAATTCTTCGGAGTGCTTTCTCAAATCCCCATTCCGTTGTCTGTCTCTTTTAGAGTCATCTTGTCATGTTTCCTTTTCCATTTCTTCCTGCCTTTTTCATCAGGCCCCAAATCCCGGTCTTCTGGAATGGCATGCCTGTCTGCGCATGTGCTGAGCCGGGTCGTCTGATTTCTCAACGAAATTCTCTACTCTGAGCCATTCAGTATTATACCATGACTTTTAGTTTATTCACTCCCAAGGTTACGCGTTTCTATTTTCTTTCAAGTTGCATTGATTCCTTGTTTCAAGATTTGTTATCATTTGTTTTTATCAAAATTTATAAACCTTTTTTGAGTCAGGAGCGTTTCTCAAAAGCCGTGTCTCCTCGAGTGGTATGTGTTTATGCCTCTCCCCAATTTCCTGGCCTTTGTATTTCTGAATATTTTATGTCTTTTTGTTATTCAACATTCCGCCATCCATTTACTCAAGCTCACTAAGTATGTTAGGCGTATTTTTTTCTCCTATTTACTTTCACTTGTCCTGTGAGTATCAGATTCTCTAAGCACTCTTTCCTGATTACGCGTTCTTGATGCTTAGTATCATTTTCGTTTGCACTTTCTCCAAAACCTCGTCGTTGCTCACATATTCAATCGATATGATATTCTCAGCATCTTTCTGTAGAACCACCTTTTTGTTGCGTCAAGTCTTTTTATCTTTGAGTAGATTGTACAGCATTTACTGTCATATAGGAGGACAGATATCACGCAATTTGTTTAGTACTCATCATATATATATATATATATATATATATATATAAAAGGCAGATGTGTGTGTGTGTGTGGCTAACGAGTGCACGGCCGCAATATATATATATATATATATATATATATATATATATATATATATATATTACTTCATAAAATTTTTGAATGGGATATATTAAGATTCATCAGCATTCTTTCATATACCATGAATGACTTCACTTGAATAAATAATACAGACAAACCTCCAATCAACGGACTAATAGGAGGGTCCGTTAAAACCGATTTTCCGTAGATGGGATGTAATTATTTTTAGTTATAAAACCACTATAGTAACTATCACTAGTTATGATCATAATGTAAATCCTATAAACATGTATATATGCCACAAATAAATATATACTTAATATAGATATATTAATCAAAGCAATAAAAATAACATATTTCTAATACACGCGCTTATGTATCGTGATATATATACTGTACAGCTGTCTTTGTTTACAATTGAAAGGCCAGCAAC
>OZ010575.1:73426322-73468822 GCA_963932145.1 Acanthosepion lycidas | reverse complement strand
GCACTGTCTGTGATAAAAAGAGCACCATGACTCAATTCACTCCGCCAGAAATTTGGAAACGACAATCTGTAATGCATAGTATCTGTATAAGTGTACCGAGAGTAATGAAAAACAAAAATCTAGTCAGTATGATGGTTTGATTGATCACAAGTAATGGCGACATTATGCCTCCATTCATCTCCCCAAAAGGCCTCAAACTCAACACGGATACCTTCATCAGGTACCTTGAGGTAGTAGTGATGCCCTGGTTCAAGAGGGGGGCTGCTGAAAGACTACCAAAAATGAACGGAAGGCATTCAACAACTTAAAACAAAGAAATAATCCAGAAGATTTTCAGGAGAATCCGAAGTCCTGTGGAAGCCATGGTTGAGGCTAATGGTAATTTTATTCAATACTCTTTAGTATGTCAAGATATTTTTGTGCAATTTTAAAAAAGTTAAACAGAATTTTAAATATATTCTATTCATACAAACCTGCCCCCAAAATCTTGTCAGTATAGAGTAACTCATTGGGGTTGATAGGTTGTAAAACAAAATAAACCAAACCAAACTCCCGATAAAAATCCTCTTTACAAAGTAACGTCAATGAAACCTGATCTACAAACTAATTTTTTTTACAAAGAATACATATTCTATTCATATGAAACTATCCTAAATATCTCGTATTGACGCATTGAGTTTGATATGCCGTAAAACAAAATAAACCAAACCAATCTAAACCAAAGAATACATATTCTATTCATACGAATCTATCCTAAAAATGTTGTCAGCATTAAATAACCCACTGAGGTTGACATGCCGTAAAACAAAATAAACCAAACCAATCTAAACCAAAGTATACATATTCTATTCATACAAACCTATCCTAAAAATGTTGTCGGTATTAAATAACCCATTGAGGTTGATATGCCGTAAAACAAAATAAACCAAACCAATCTAAACCAAAGTGTGACGTCACCCCGTCTGTCTTCGCGCCGTCGCCGTCCTATCCTGTCTTGTGACGACCAATGTGACTCGGTATTGGTCGCGGCACCAAATGTGACGTTATAACCCTTTGCTGATTCGGATGGAAATCTGGTTAGATTCTGTATCGGCCTTGTCGTTCCCAGCTCACCTCCAACGTCTGGTTACTGAAGTAACTGTTTTGATTTCCAGTCTAAACTACCCACGTTGTGATTTGATCTTAGGTAGACGAAATCAATCAGTCGCCGGGCCGTAATGCAAGTCGAGTCCGAACAAGGGCAATACCGCACAAGTATATGTAAAAGAAAATAAAGTAACAACTCTAAAAGTTCAAATGTGTTAAAAAAGGATGACAATATTTTATATCTGGTTGCTGAATACAGGACTGCGTCTTTCTCCCAAACCGCTAATATGGATACGTGACACTTTGCGTTTGTTAGGCGAGTCTTAACATCTTAAGTTGTTTTTTTTAAGAAACTGGTTTTTGGTGTATCTTCAGGCGATATTTGTAAAACTTGTTTTGGTGATGTGAGTCTAAGTCGTTCTTCAAAAATAAATTGTTCTTAGTTAAAAGTTGAGGGCGTGATGCGTGGATCTCAGTCAGCTTTCTGCGAGGCGTGTCTCAGAGCTCACAGCTCAACTCTGTCTGCAATTCCAACTCAACTGCCTGTCTGTCTTTCTCACCCCAACTGCCGTCCACTCGCCGAGACTCTGCTTATATGGATGCCGACCAAAACCGGGGTGGGCCTGTCGGGGTCTGAGGTTCCTTGATAATTCTAAATACGCATTAAGAATTTTCTTTGTTTTCGGCCAGGAAAATTTATTACTTTCCATTTTTGGAAGTCCTTAATTTCTAGTTTAAGGGAATCGGCCTCCCGAATTCTTCCTTTCTGATATTGGTATCTCATACCAATCCCTTCAGAGGCGTAAACAGATTCCCCTCTCTCTCAAAGTGGCATCTCATACCAAACCCTTCAGGGGGCGTGAACAGGCCTCCCCTCCTTCTTCATGGTATACCTTCACCTACCACTCACGCCACCCTTCAGCCAATGAACCCTCAGCAGCGTGGGTGTTTGCAATTATCGCTCAAAGGAAAAAAATTATCTTCCCTTTTTTTTCTTTTCTTTCTTTTCTTCTTCCCGACAACAAACCCTTACGACTCTTATCTTAACCGAACGCCGTCTGGAACTCGTCAACGAGACCTTCGCCAAACAAGCACTGAGGCTGGTCAATGATCTTCCGCACCTTGTTGCCAATTATTCGTTCCGATAAAATAATTTTTCTATCATGGCCAGCTCTGATACAAAACAGGTGCTCTTCTCCAATGATACCTCCGCAGATAGTTAATGGTTTAATCTTTCATTCTTTGTACTTTGTGGATGGTCCAGCGGGCATTTTTCTCGGTCATAGCGCAACCCAATTAATTTTTATCTCTTAGCATTCTGCCTTGTAGGCCACTTGACCAACCTGAAATTTCCATTATTGCCATAGACAGATTGCTATCTTCTTTCGCCGCGTCGTAACATAAATCAAATTAAATCCGGTATCTTACTTTCTTCGCTAATGAAAATAAAATCTTTACCACTTTTCTTTGTTAGAAAAAATAACATCGCTCAGTGTCTTTTCGTGATAGATTCTTATCACCTAAATTGATTCTCGCCTTTTTTTTCCACGCAACCCTAAATAGTGTCACAAAAGAATACATATTCTATTCATACGAACCTATCCTAAAAATTTTGTCGGCATTAAATAACCCATTGAGGTTGATATGCCGTAAAACAAAATAAACCAAACCAATCTAAACCAAAGAATACATATTCTATTCATACGAATCTATCCTAAAAATGTTGTCGGCATTAAATAACCCATTGAGGTTGATATGCCGTAAAAGAAAATAAACCAAACCAATCTAAACCAAAGAATACAAATTCTATTCATACGAATCTATCCTAAAAATGTTGTCGGCATTAAATAACCCATTGAGGTTGATATGCCGTAAAACAAAATAAGCCAAACCAATCTAAACCAAAGAATACATATTCTATTCATACGAATCTATCCTAAAAATGTTGTCGGCATTAAATAAGCCATTGAGGTTGATATGCCGTAAAACAAAATAAGCCAAACCAATCTAAACCAAAGAATACATATTCTATTCATACGAATCTATCCTAAAAATGTTGTCGGCATTAAATAACCCATTGAGGTTGATATGCCGTAAAACAAAATAAGCCAAACCAATCTAAACCAAAGAATACATATTCTATTCATACGAATCTATCCTAAAAATGTTGTCGGCATTAAATAACCCATTGAGGTTGATATGCCGTAAAACAAAATAAACCAAAGCAATCTAAACCAAAGAATACATATTCTATTTATACGAATCTATCCTAAAAATGTTGTCGGCATTAAATAAGCCATTGAGGTTGATATGCCGTAAAACAAAATAAGCCAAACCAATCTAAACCAAAGAATACATATTCTATTCATACGAATCTATCCTAAAAATGTTGTCGGCATTAAATAACCTATTGAGGTTGATATGCCGTAAAACAAAATAAGCCAAACCAATCTAAACCAAAGAATACATATTCTATTCATACGAATATATCCTAAAAATGTTGTCGGCATTAAATAACCCATTGAGGTTGTTATGCCGTAAAACAAAATAAACCAAACCAATCTAAATCAAAGAATACATATTCTATTCATACGAATCTATCCTAAAAATGTTGTCGGCATTAAATAACCCACTGGGGTTGATATGCCGTAAAACAAAATAAACCAAACCAACCCAGAATCTGTTAGAATGAGATGTCAGTGTTATTTTCATTTTTGCGTAATTTGGACGACAATTTATCCATCGTGTATACATTCTGATATGTTAAATGTTATTTATCATTGACCCCATAACGTATTTCTTTGCTTAATAGACTACGGATTTATTTTTTGTGTCGGTTTTTGAATTATTTTGCACATACTTGACTTTCTTAACAATTATATCGAAGAAATTTAAATGTACCAGGGTACAATATATATATATATATATATATATATATATATATATATATATATATATATATATATATATATATATATATTACTTCATGACATTTTTGAATGGGATATATTAAGATTCATCAGCATACTTTCATATACCATGAATGACTTCACTTGAATAAATAATGCAGACAAACCTCCAATCAACGGACTAATAGGTGTGTCGGGGGGTCCGTTAAAACCGATTGTCTGTAGATGGGATCGGATTATTTTTGAGTTATAAAACCACTATAGTAACTACCAGTAGTTATGATCATAATGTAAATACTATAAACATGTATATATGCCACAAATAAATATATACTTAATATAGATATATTAATCAAAGCAATAAAAATAACATATTTCTCATACACGCGCTTATGTATCGTGATATATATACTGTACAGCTGTCTTTGTTTACAATTGAAAGGCCAGCAACCGCCGCCTAGCGGTCACTTTGAGAATCAATACGACTTGTCCCGCTAAGCCCGCAGATTTTGAAATACATCGCTGACGATTTTGAAGTTTTTTCCCGTAGTTTTTTTTTTAAATTTTACCTGCAGATTTTGTCCGTTGCATCCGAAGTCTGTTAAATAAATATATATATATATATATATATATATATATATATATAGAGAGAGAGAGAGAGAGAGAGTGAGAAAGAGAGAGAGAGAGACCCAAAAGTAATAGATTTCTCACAGCTACTTTCTCACACAGGCGCTAATATATCGTACTTTATATACTGTACACCCATCTTTCTTTATAACTGCAATACATTTTCAAAAAGAATATATTCCCAGCAATAGATCTTTTGAAAAAAACAGAAAAAAAGTCACATTACCAGAAATACATTTGACTGTCGAAAAATTGCGTCAATGAAACCTGTTGTACAAACTGATTTCTTACAAAGAATACATATTCTATTAATCTGGACTTATCCTAAAAGTCTTGAGGTTGATATACCGTAAATCAAAATAAACATAAAAGCCATTTCACCACCCGCGCATCCATGCTTACAGCACTAGGTATTCGTAACCATCTCTTAATTGCTGTTGTTCCCAGATCGACCTTAACCCGGGTGGTAGCATCTGTTAGGGTCCCAGATATAGGCAAATAGTGAATCCCCTAACTGGAATCAAAAGACTATGAAATTGTAGAAATACATTTTTATAGTGAAGGAGCCAGCAATACGTTCTTGTAAGGAAAAAATATTACCAGCTATACAATTTTTAAGGGAAAAAAATATCCCCAGCAATATATTTTTGAAAAAAAAAATTACGTGTAATACATTTTTGTAAGGGTAAAAAAACAAAACAAAAACAAATAATATTGCCAGTAATACATTTTTGTAAGGAAAAAAATATTCCCAACAATACATTTTTGAAAAGAAAAATTACGTATAATACATATTTGTAAGGGGGGGGTATTTACCCCCCCCACCAAAAAAACAAAAAAACAAATAATATTGCCAGCAAAACATTTTTGTAAGGAAAAATATTAGGTTGGTGCAAAAATAATGTCGTTTCCTTACATATGTTACTATGTGAGAAAACGACATTATTTTTGCACCAACCTAATATTAACAGCAATACATTTTTGTAACAAATAAATAAATAAATAAATAAATAAAAATAAATAAATAAATAAAAAAAATAAACATTACCAGGTATACATTTTTTTAAAGAAAACCTCCTGGTCAGAGGCCTTGCTGCCGGATGTAGTTTATCGTCCTACCCAATTCAATTCAATTCTGCGCAAATATCCTAAGAAAAGTTATGGGTCCAGCTCTTCGCAATCGCCAGATATTGTTTAATTAGTAGGACTTGATTATTGTTAACACCGAAAGATGCTTACAATTTGAAAGTATTGTCTGGTTTTAAATAAAATGCTAAAGCTTGATAAACCGTAAAAAAACAAAGCAATCAATTAGTAGGACTTATATATGGGATATATATAATTTAAATTTTAATGCTCTCAAGATAATTAAATTTCAGTATTAAATGACCCATAAGGAATTGATATGCCGTTAAAAAAAAAAAACAAAAAAAAAAAAAACTTTTTTTTTCTTCTTTTGTTGACAACCATGTCTTCTTACAATTGAGTTTAAAATATTTTATAAATGCGATGTTTTTTTTCGAGTTCAGACCGACAAACACCTGCTCGGTGTGTTATCACAAACAGTTCAAATAAATTCAAAAACCCAGCCAAAAAGAGAACATTCAAGAAATTCTAATTATATTAAAGAAAATATTCGTTGATTAGCCTGGACGATTTATTAACGAGATGATAAGATGCAAAAACTGAAAAGATGGAATCCATCAGCTACATGAGAAAGAGACGTGTTAAAAAAAAACCGTACAAAGATCCGCGGTTCTTGATAATAATAATAATAATAATAATAATAATAATAATAATAATAATAATAATAATAAATATATATTGAATTTTGCATTTAATTGAAACGTAATTGCCAAACTCACCCGTTAACGCTAATCAAAACAATCGATTTTTCATTTTTTTTTGGGGGGGGGCGAAATTCGTTTTTTTTTCTTTTTTAGTTTATTTTCCAAAATTCTAATTAGGATTTAAAAAAAAAAAAAAAAAAAAAAAAAAAAAAAAGATATAGGCGCCCGCGATGCGGTCGAAAGTGTTTAAAATCATGAAGATTTTAAAATTAGAAATAGGATCGGATAATGACTCCATCAACTTCAAGATATTTTATGCAATTTCTACCGGTGTTCTGAGCAACGAAACTGAAACTCAAAAGCAAAAACAAAAGCACAAAATCTACTTTCAATAAAATTACACCTGTTTAGACCTTATAGCCAACTCAGAAGCGCAATTAAAATTCAAAAGAAAAAAAAAAAAAGAATTCAGCGCCATTGGCAAGAAGTTTGGAAACGTAGGAGTGTTTACGACTGCATCCGAACTTGAGCAATAACTTGGTGAAGAATCTTAACACTCTACTTACAACTGGAGGTCAAACAGGTTCAATGAAGTGGTTAATTTGATGAAATTACATCTCGCTAACTTTGTAACATTTTTTTAGACGTTACTTTGTTCGAAATGTCATTTAAAAATGTCTAAGATTGATTGCTTTGTTTTTTTTTACGGTTTATCAAGCTTTAGCATTTTATTTAAAACCAGACAATACTTTCAAATTGTAAGCATCTTTCGGTGTTAACAATAATCAAGTCCTACTAATTAAACAATATCTGGCGATTGCGAAGAGCTGGACCCATAACTTTTCTTAGGATATTTGCGCAGAATTGAATTGAATTGGGTAGGACGATAAACTACATCCAGCAGCAAGGCCTCTGACCAGGAGGTTTTGACAGAGCATGTAAACACCCCTTAATTGCTGTTGATCCCAAGCCCATCCTGATGCGAGGTGGTAGCATCTGCTAGGGCACAGGTGAAAACCCGGAAACTGTGATCAATTTGATGTGTAAGTATTGAAATAGATTTTTATAATAAAAATATCAGCAATAGATTTTCGAAAAATTTACCTGCAATACAGTTGGCTCTTGACAACAACCCTCTTTAAAAAAAAAATACGTCAATGACACTTGATCTTCAAAGTTGATTTCGTACAAAGAATACATATTCTATTCATACGAACCTATCCCATTGAGGTTTTGATATGGCGTAAAATAAAATAAACCAAATTATAGAATGCATATTCTATTTATACGAACCTATCCCAAAAATATTGACGGAATTAAATGACCGATTGACATCGATATGCCGTAAAACAATAAATCAAACCAAACTCTTGACAAAACTCTCTTTATAAAAATACGTCAATGAAACCTGATCTACGAACTGATTTTTTTTTACAAAGAATACATATTCTATTCATATGAATCTATCCTAAAAACCTTGTCGTCATTAAATAACTCATTGAGTTTGATATAGCGTAAAACAAAATTAACCAAATCAAAGAATGCCTATTCGATTCATACGAATCTATCCCGAAAATCTTGCCGGCATTGAATAACCCATTGAGATTGATATGCCGTAAAACAAAATAAACCAAATCAAAGAATACATATTTTATTTATATGCACCTTTCCCCAAAATCTTGTCGGCATTAAATAACACATTGAGGTGTTGATATGGCGTAAAACAAAATAAATCACATTAAAGAATACATATTCTATTTATATGAACCTATCTCCAAAATTTTGTCGGCATTAAATAACCCGTCCATGTTGATATGCCGTAAAACAAAATAAGCCAAACTAAACTTTCGACAAAAATCCGCTTTACATAGTTACGTCAATGAAACCTGATCTACAAACTGATTTCTTACAAAGAATAGATATTCTATTCATATGAAACTTGCCTAAAAATCTTGTCGGCATTAACTAATCCATTGAGTTTAATATGCCGTAAAACAAAATAAGCCAAACCAAACTCATGGCAAAAACCCTGTTTACAAAAATACACCAATGATTTGTAATTTTATATACAAATAAATTGAATATATATATATATATATATATATATATATATATATATATATATGAGTGAACATAGAAGTCAACACTCAGAGGCGACAGACTGTTTCATGCTAGACTAGACCCTGACGATTGCGTGTAGCCTGTCGACTCTGAGTGGTGACTTCTATGTTCGCTTTTATATTTACATACGCTCTATCTCTGATATTGAGCACTTTATCCCATAAATATATCATACCTTAAAACTATATTTCTTCATATATATATATATATATATATATATATATATATATATATATATATATATATATATATATATATATATTGGTTGGATTGATGTGAGTTTGTGACCCTGGGTTTCACGCTTTTGAGTGAAACCCAGGGTCACAAACTCACATCAATCCAACTAAATGTGTTAGCTTTATCTCTGATATTGAGCGCTTTCTAATAAGTACCGCGCATATAATATATATATATATATATATATATATATATATATATATATATATATATATATATATATATATATATATATGTATATATTTATATACACGCACTTTTCATATACATATATATATATATATATATATATATATATTATAAATTGATTTATTTAAAATATGTTTTTTTTCGCTACACAGTTCTAACCATGTTTCAAAAATGGAAGCTAAAAGCTACGAATTTAATTTTGTAATTAAATTAAAGACATTAGTTCTATTTCATCCTCAAGCGAATTTTGGAGTTAAAATTTCTAGGTTTTAAAGACACAGCTAAATTCATAATTCCCGTTTGCAAGGTTACAGATAAATCTACTTCAACTGGACAAGAGGTGTCTGGGTGTTAATTATGTCTGTATTATTGTATCCGTTATTAGTTACGTTTTAGAAGGGGATAGGGGTGTATTTTTCAATGAAATCTGACATCCGTTGAATGCATGTCGTCTGGATTTTTTTTTTAATTTATTGTTAACGGCAAAAAAATTCTTACGGCATTTTTTTCTATTTGTAAATTTAAAGATTTTGGGGTGTTTAGGTTAGAATACGTTTTATTTAACTACGATTAGAAATATTTTCATTTTTTAATTTTTATTTACTATATTTTTTAAGAACAATTAAATGTATTAGATAGAATCCCTTATAGTATGTAGAATTATTTTTACATCAAGTATAAGTATGTATATTAGGTTACAATTTTTTTTTTTTTGTATTCAAATATTATTTAAGTAAAATTTATGATAATGACGGCAAAAATAGTTACTTAATTTCACTGATTTAGTAAACTGTTATTTTTTTATATAAACCTAGTAAAATATTACTTAGTACTAGAAGCACTTAAAAGAATCCAATAAAACACCTACAGTAAAATAAAACTAATATGAAATGTCAGAAGATGTAAGATTTTGAATGACCTATGTCCTTTGTACTTACATGAGAAACAATATATTACTTTGAAACCAAGAAGCGTCTCTGATATGTCTTTTCCCTCATTCCACGCGGTCAAAACAGAATAGTCTATAATTTATGAGGTATTGGCGAGGCGTAATGGTCGTGCGAACTAACGAAGTGAGGTACAAGAACAACTATTACGTGATACTTAATAGGAGTCAATAGGAATTAGATGGCGGCGCCCATCTCCTCGGCAAGCAACTTGCGACAGGTTGTAATGTGTTACTAGGTCAATGCAGTGACCTACTGAGAGAAGCAGTGTTGCGCCTTCCAAAAGCTAAGAAAATGCGACCAGCCAACAAAAAATCATTTGATCCACATTTATTCCATTATCAGAACTGTGAACAGGTAATTATATCGATGAGTTAATGCCGTTTAAAACGATTCATCTAATAAGATTAAAGGCAGGTAATCGATAGGTAATCAGTTTGGCAAGTTACTACATAGGTAAACAGTCATCAAAGGATATTTCTGACGCGTCCTTACAGTGGGATTAAAACATACGGCTCAACACGAACAAAATATCTTCTGCTGCATTTCTACATAATCGAGTATAACACTCCATAACTTTCTATCCTTTGTAAGTCATAGCGGCATTTGTTTTGGGGCTATCCTTTTTACTCGCTGATCTGGCAGCCATTCACTGAAGTTTGTTAGGTAGTTTAAAAGTTGAATATTACTGGTCCTGACCTGGCATCTCGATTCTTAATAAAATCCAAAAGACGAATCTGCAATGTTATTGGTCCTGATCTGGCATCTCGGTTTCAGTCAATTTCTCTATGTCATGCTAGACTTTTTTTTCTTGTCAGAATCTATCTTACATATTTATAAATTCATCCTGGTTTGAATACTGCTGTCATATCGAGTCTGCTGTTCTTTAGAGATTCTTCATAAAATCCAAAAGACGAATCTGCAATGTTATTGGTCCTGATCCGGCATCTCAGTTTCAGTCAATTTCTCTATGTCATGCTAGACACTTTTTTTCCTTACATACTTATAAATTCGTCCTGGTTTGAATACTGCTACCATATCTAGTCTGGTGTACCTGCTATATATTTAAAGATTCTTCATAAAATCCCCCAAAAAAAAGAATCTGCAATGTTATTTTTCCTGATGTGGCATCTCGGCTTCAGTCACTTTCAAGCCGCCGTAACGTAGGTTCTAGGTTAGTTTGCTATAAACACTTTCTTGGTAATTGTTCTGATGGACTTTTTCTTTCTAATACCTTGACGTTATGATTTTAAGCAGAGTACTAGACAGAAGATCTCGTCCATTTGCAGTTGAAATGACTATATGTAACCGTAAGTTCTATGCAAACAGTTTCTTCTCTCGCACTTGTGGTACTTTCTCCCGGGTTCTTGCTTCCCTGTCGACTTTGGTCTTCAATAATGTAAATGAAATATCAATCGTTAACTTCTGTTATCTTAACGCCGTTCTTTTATTGTCCTCAATTCTTAATAGTATTTTTCTTTTTCTCATATGCCCTGACACTCACTAACCCTTGCGCCCTAGTGGCTTTATTGCCTTTAATCTTTAATCTACTCAAATTTAAATCTTAATTCCTGTTCTTTTTTTTCTCATATTCCCTGACACTCAGTGGCCTTTCGTCCTAATGGATCTATTGCCTTGATTTTGTGTGTGTGTGTTTTAAAAATGCTTTTAGTCTTTCTGGCGAAAATAGTCACAGAAATATAGACAGCTATTGAGAAAAGAAGGTTTGGAGAAGTTAACACTCGCAAGACATATCGAAAACAGAAGTGACTGCAGAAGGCAGCTGGAAATGGATGGCAAACATTGCAGAGAGACCAACGTTACTAAGAGCTACAAAAGATAGGAAGCTGTAGAGGTTCAAGATCAACCACATCCTGAAGGGATGGGCTATACAGAAGGAGAAGAATGTCATCATCTTTGAATAATGTAGATATCAGTCCAAATGTAAATAATTCGACAGACATTTTGAGATGTTCTCGACTGGGTTAATTTGCACTGACTTCGCATTAAAAATTTCCAAAATACTTAGATTTATGTGTAATTATACATCCTGCATTCGAATCTGACTTTGAAAAATTTGATAAAATCCACCGTTTTGTAGTTATCAACAGTGAAAGTTCGGATTCATTCGCGTCGCGCACAGCCATTACTGGCGTTGTTTGCATACATTCGCTGCAGAATAGCTATCAGTGTAGGTATCATTGCGCAAACTGAGCGCGTCTTCGTAAATAGTTCCCGTACGCAGTAATTGAGACAAATTTAAACAAGATCAGCTTAGCTTTCCGTAGTCTTCCGCGTGTAGCTTTCCCTGTGTATGCAAACAACGCGAGTAATGGCGGCCGCCAACGATGCGATTGAATCCAAACTTTCACTGTCGATAACTCCAAAACGGTAGATTTTATCAAATTCATCAAGTCACATTCGAATGGAGCATATACAGTGTGTTTCAAAAAGAATACGCCAAAATCATTACGCTGTTTTTTCAGGTCTATAGCATTGTAGTGGACTGAATCAGTGGTTATTTGATAGAGTAGTTATCAAAGTTTTATTGGGTGTCAGTTTCACCGCTGTCGTTAGTATAACTTCCGGTGCAGCTGAATTGTGGGAAGATCAATCAAAATCGCGACTCCTCAGCAGAAGGCGTTTTGCGTGCTTGAGTTCGCGATAACAAACGCCATTTTCACGGTGCAGGCAGATTCGAATGACTTCATTTTTCAGCAAGATGGAGCACCACCCCATTGGCATCTCGAGGTTAGAGCTTATCTGAATGAGAACATGCCCCAGCGATGGATTAGGAGGAGAGGTGCTAAAGACCTTGCTCTTTGTGGTTGACCTGAGATCCCTGGACATCACTATGTGTGACTTTTTCTTGTGGGGGGTATGTTAAAGACCAAGTTTATGTTCCAGCACTTCCAGCAAGTACCGATGACTTGAAAGATCGAATAACAGAAGCAAAATCAACACGGTGGACCGTGACATGCTGAGGCGCGTTTGGGAGGAATTCTCATATCGGCTTGATGTTGTCCGCGCTGCCAGTGTTGGCCACATTGAGCACTTATAAAACATGAAATGAAACTTGAATGTATATACAACACATGTGTTCATGCTAGAGATTTGTAATTTTTTCGTTATTGACACATCACGTGATGATTTTTGGCGTATTCTTTTTGAAACACCCTCTATAATTACACATAGATATAAGTATTTAGGAAATTTTTAATGCAAACTGAGTGCGGCTGTTACACTGCAAATTAACCCTTGACTGATATTTCAGAAACTTCGTACTATTCCCAAGGATATTTAAGTTTGAGTTAATATACAGCGGTACTGACTGGAATTCGAACTCGGCACTCCGATTTCTAACCCCTCCCGCACAACCTGTTTTGTGTGAAAAGGCAACAGATCAAATTGAATAACGATAGATGGGAAATAATAATCTGAAAGAAAGAAACAAGCAAGATGTATGCTACGCGTCTGATAGCGCTTTTTAAGTCAGTGTCGTTACATTTACTTGAAAACTTTAAACAAAAGGTAAATTCTGTGTCAATGCCATGCATCTATTGTTACCGTATCAATGAACTTTCCTCTAGGCCAAAGAACAAAGCTTTCTGAACACACGAGTTTACCTTTTACCCACTTACATTTAAAAGCAGATAGCCCTAGTTTGATCATTAAGTCAGTACTTTCATTGCGAACCATTTACGTATTACAACGTCTTATATCGTTTTAAAACTTATTAAACTAAGCAGGAACGTCACGTTATTTCTCTCTACGGTACATTGCGAACTCGCCTGATATGTTTTTTAAGAATTTCAATCATTGTATGTTTTTCTAGGAAGCTACATACCCGCAAGTTGCCAGGCTCTTGAAAGAGGGGTGTCTTTTTAACGAAAACCATATCTAGATATTAGGTTTTTCGGAAAATAATGTCCACTTTCGGAATAAACTTTTATTCACGAATTAGAGTATTTAAACAGTGCGTAAATCAGTCAAAACAGGGATCCTGAACATCTATACATTTCTGTCATCGAGTTGCATTTTCGAGGGTCCACTTGTGATCGGACACTAAGGTGCTGGTTTCAGAAGTCCCGCAGTAGGGATACGAATCTTGAAGATTACAGTGACAGAGGACGTCCGTCTGCAACTGTCAATCAACATTTGAAAACACTAGTCGAACAAAAGCCACGTCAAAGAAATGTCTCAGATAATGGTGCCAGTATTTCAACAATATCGGACCATCTCAAGATTTGGCAAGCTGAAGAAATTCGATAAATGGGGTCCACACGGAGTCATTGAAGGTCAAAGAGTTTGATATTTTGAAGGGATTTCGATGCAGCATGTGTTAAATACGACTGATTCATTTTTTTGATCGCATAGCGAAGGTTTCTATCTGCCTATTAGATAAAGACTTGTTTCATACAAGCGCAATTTTCGACGGCTTTCGGAAATTTTCATTTGCACAGTTTCATTTACAAGGCCCAGGTCAGCACGTGATATTGCGTTCAGGTACTTTCCGACAGTACCTCAAACTAGCATTGTCTCCCCAGATATGAAGAAGTCACCTCTAATCGACTATGGGCAGTTTCGAACCCGACCTTATATTCGAAATGCTAACGCTCAAATGATTCAACAGCATGCCCATAAACCAGGCATTCTTTGGTTAATAACTATTTAATCGCTAATAGATTGCAGGCCGAAGGCAAATGTTGTTGAATAGCTTCGAACCTGGCAAGTATTTTGAATGGGTTGATCGTTTAGAAACAAGTGCTTGTGCTCGACGGGAGTAGTTAGTCTCTCTAATTCCATACGGAACATTGGACGAAAAGAGCTCTCCCTCGAGCACGATCCTAGTCTTGTTCCTCGGTTTCTTTCCAGGTCAGTCCCCATCTCAGCTGGGTCTTTCTCTGTGGGCTTCCTCCAGGAGCTGAAGGTCCTGCCACCTCATCTACTCCAAAGAAGCCCTCACTGATCTTGTCAACACATGACCAATTATCTTGAGCCTACGCACTGTAATTTTGTCTTGTAGATCAGTTTAGCAAGATCTCTTCATAAACACTTTGCTAGTTGTGTGAGGAGACACGATGGAGTAATGGATAGCGGCTTGGATTGAGGAATCGGAGAGCCGAGTTCGAATTCCAGTCGAATCCATTACATTCACTTCCCAATACCCTTGGGAAAGGTGTAAATTCTCTTCTTCTCCCTCCAGCTACGGGTAAATAGCAGGACAGACTTGGTTGGCAACTGATCTAGGAGAAGAAAAACTCTGAATTCAAAACTTGCGAAGGGTCGTTTGGAGACTTTGTGGTACGTAGTGCACCAGGTCTCTGTATTCGGCCCTTCAAAAAGTGTGGATGGTCCTGCACGAAAACTTTCACCACTATAATCAAATCTCATGTGCTATTCATGCGGGTTGGGGACCGCTTGTGAATTCCAAATTCCCATGAAACTCCAATATTGGAGCCGACTCAACCCAGGTACAGGAACAAGAGAGAAGAGAGTTGTGTGTTATATAAAATGAATTCATATAAGCAGAACCCGAACGCTATAACTTCAATATATATATATATATATATATATATATATATATATATATATATATATATAAAATGAATTCAAGTATGCTTGATGACTATGCGACGGAAACAAAAGCTTACTTAAAGGTTAATTAAAATAACTTACCTGAGAACTCGTTCTATACCTGCTTGGCTCCCGGCTCGAAAATCTACAGCAGTTATTGTATTATTCTCCAACCATATAGTCCCAGTTCGAAACCCAGGTTGGGCGCCTTTTAAACGACTGTTTACTCCCTTTGGGGGTTTGGTGCCAGTACCAGCTAATCCCCTCTGGTCTTCAGAACTGTCCATTTTGTCTTCTTTTAAAATCGTTCCTTGAACCATGTTTCGGCTTTTGGTGTTGTTTTCTTAATACAGGAACAGAAAAAAAAATGAGGACTTCCTCAGAAGTGGCAGATTATGTTAATCTGGGTTTTTGTTTATCCTGGTCGGGTTTAATAATTTTTTTTTTTTTTAATCCGAGTTGATTTCTCTTATGTTTCTTTCAGTTTCTTTCTTTTTTTTCGCAATTTCAAACAATAAGTGGCAAAATATAATCAATGTGTGAATATTCGTTTTATTGTCTTTTTAGCACGCATTACATACCGTTTGTAGCTGGTATATATCAGCCTATCTTTAGACACATCGACGTGGATAGAATGGTCATCAAGCTTTTCTCTTTAGATCAATTCCAAATGAGTAGTGAGTTCGGTCCACGCCGGGTGCTATAAACTTTCGGCATTGTGTTACTTCTAAGCTATGCTTAGTAAATCACCATATCTATTTACCTATCTCAACGATTACTGTTAACATTTTTATAAAGACATCACTCAAAAAACTGAGCGCCAACTATTAAAATCTATCCAAATCTTATCATCACTCATGTAGTAAGCTTTATAAATACCAATATGACTCAACAGACTACCTCAGAAATACTATTAAGATAATAACGTCTGTTTTTATCGTCCATATTTTGTGACAGTATTAGTTTCTAAGTTTTCACTAATCTGTCAAAATGGTAGCATATTTCGATATCTCCTTGCTATTATTAAAAGGCTTTCAAAGTTAATCTTTAATTACATGAATTATATTATATTATATTATATATATATATATATATATATATATATATATATGTGTGTGTGTGTGTGTGTGTGTGTGAATTCAACATAAGCAGAACCCGAACGCTATAACTTCAAGGAAAACGGAATCGGCAAGCCGGGTTCAAATATCGGTATTTCTTATTCACTTCGTAGTATTAGCCACAGAAATAACAATAACTTTTCTTCGAAGCTATGCGTAACAGAGTAGGGTAGACTGGGCTCTTGAGCTTTGGTTGGTAATCTGTTCAGGAGAAGGAGAGTTCAGGAGTTTTTAAATAGTATTTTTCTTTAAAAATCAGTCTGAGTAAGCTACAATCCCATTCCGTAAAAACAACGTACTTGTTAATATATAATGAGTACAACAATTAAAAGATGGATCGAATCCAGAATTTATGATCCAGGATCCAGAAAATTCATCCTGTTTGAGTTGTAGAAATAATATTCAAGTATAACACTGATTAAAACCCAAAATAAACAAGAAAAGAATCGGTTTTAAGGTATAAATGAAGGTTAAGCCGCGAAAAGAAAGGCTTATAAATTCTTAATTTCTAAAATACCCAGCTATGGGTTAAATAGTTAGACGTATCAGAAAAAATCTATGTTATTCTTTAAATAAATTGTTAATGCGATATTCACTCGCAAAATAGCATTATTCTTACAATAAATATTATGCATCGGCTTATTACCCAAGAGTTTGCTAAACCATAAAAAAACAAATCAATCGATTTTTAATACAAAAATTATAATTCCAGACTAACACTTAACAACTAACCGGCCTTCGATATCTACATAGTACCCCAAATATAACATAGTAAAATTAGATTTTGATAATATGCAGTAATATGAATTTGGGTAAATAAGATATACTATATAAGAAATGTGTTGGAATGACAATAGACGTGGAAAAATAAAACCAACAAGTAGAATTCAAATCCTGCTTAGCCTAAAATCGGTTACCTTAACAATAAAAGCCCTATGGAATTCCTATCTTCTCATGCTCCATCTATGGATTAAATAACAGCGTAGGTTTGACTATTTAGTTTTTAGTAGCAGCCAGTCTATGAGATGAAATATTGAATTCAAAACGGAGGAAAAGACAACGGGAAACCGTACCACTATATCTCTCCTGCAGTGACGCCAATTCGCAGATATTTTTGGTAAAATGGAAGCTGTATGGATCTATGACTATCTAAATTCTGAAGTGAGATGACATTATAAAAAGTGTTACGCAAAAAGAAGTGAGTTTCCTTGTTATTATTTTTATTTTTTAGTAATTTTATTTATTTTTCAAATATGATTTCAAGTTACTGAGATTTGTATTCGTCGATATATAGATCGTAGGTCTTAATAAGAGTAGAATAAAAAATTAAAATTCGGGAGGCTGTGGTTATTAACAGAACGCCCTCTATCGAAACTTGAACTGGACGACATGGAAAAAATATGCTGAGAATACCATGGATGAGGCGCTTAACCAACGAGGAATTCTTAACATGAAATAGAAAGAACACGAAAATTCTTGCTTCGAATCAGAAAGAGACGGCTGGAATTTACTGACCAAATAACGAAGAGGCAGCATTTGGGTAATTTAACATTCACAAGACATATCGAAGGCAAAATAATACAGAGAAAGTGGCGGGCTACATTCCTGATGAGTTTAGCGGCTGTGCTGTAAATATCTAAATAATAAGTCTTCAAAACCGTCAGATGTATATATATATATATTGGAAACGAGACAATAGCACGATGATTATTAAAAATTGATGATTCGAATTTCCTTCCGGTGTGAGCTTAGTACTCTTGGAAAATATATGAATCCAACTTCGTCTGTCTATTGGAATCGTAAACATATAGCTCTGAAAATCTCCACGCTTTCGCCTCTCTGAACTTTTATCATAGACTTTTTAGTAATCGTCGTTTTAAGATTATTTTTGTATAATCTTGTATAGCGCCCATTGTAAAATGTATCTAGAACTTTAAACGTTTAAAGTTTGAAGCAATTTCTGTTTACAAGAAATTTTCTCTTTGTAAGTCTGGTTTTAATTTATAGCAGGTAGAAAAAAATATATAAGTACCGAAAAAGACAAAAAAAAAAAAAAAAACCCAAAAAACAAAAAGAAACAAAGTCGAACAGAAATTATTGGATTCCTTCGAGAGGGAGAGACGCGTTAAAATGGAATAAATGTAAGATTGAACTGAAAAATAAAATTAATATAGAGACTTTCAAATACTTTATACTATTATGTTTTCTTTAACTATGATAAAATAAACGATTGAATTCAACATGTAAACAAAAATCCAAAAATGATACCATAAATTTTGTTATATATATATATATATATATATATATATATATATATATATATATATATATATATATATATATATATCATACAAATATTTTCATATCGATGTCCGCCATGTTTACATCTACAAATTAATAGTTTAAAAGAACTACGGATTGAAATAACGTCTGTTTTCAAACGAATTTCAATTTCTAAGCCTCGTTTTGATTAACAGCAGCTAAAGAACATCGGCAAAATATAATTTCTAAAAAAGAAGAAGCAAATCCATCAGAAAATACATAACTTCATTAAGCGAGAAGCACGCGCTTAAATGGTAACATATAAGAGCGAATAGAAAAAAAGAAAAAAAAGAAAAAAAAGCACGATATATTTATAAACGATTCTGAGCAGAGAATTTCAAATATTGTTGTTTGGTTTAGCTAAAATAAATACATGATTAAAGTTTACTAAATCTAATTGTTAAATAAATAAACAAAAAATAATGATATAAAAATGATATTATGAACATGGTCATATAAAGACAAAAAAAAAAAAAAAAAAATTCTTTACCGACACGTTTCGTTCCCGGAGAGACTTTATCAAGGTAAATGTAAGGAATCTATTTTGCAACATGTATTTATAAACAGAAGTAAAGTGGACAAAAATATCGTTATGTTTTTCAAATTTCGAATTTAGGAACTGCGTTAGCGAAAGTAAATTATGGAGGGCGGTAAATGAAGGCAGGTACTTATTATTTCTGTTGATTTTTTATTTTCTTATGTGTAGACATATATTTATTTTTTTTAATTAAATTATTATCGATTTTTTAAATTTTAATTTGATAAAGCATTTATGTATTTATTTTAAATTTATTTTCAAAAATCACATATACATGTATATATAAATATATATATATAAATTATTTTATTTCATATATATATATATATATATATATATATTTATATAGATAGATAGATAGATAGATAGATAGATAGATAGATAGATAGATATATATATGCATACGTCCTTACACAAACGCTCTATCACACAAATATTGATGACACTTACCCGAGATACCAAACAAAATTAATTTAAGTTTAAAAATCAGCGCCCCATCTCCTTCATATGCATGTGTAATGACATCAATATCTAAATAAGTAAATAAATGAATATATAATACTTTAGTGCTGATAAGCAAATGTATTTTGTTGTGAATCCCGTGGCTATTCGGAAAACAGGAAATTCTGGGAAGAAACGAAACAAAACGAAACGAAACGAATAAATTCCAGCTTTTTTGCTTATTTATTAAATAACTTCTTTGTTCTGAGATTAATATTATTTACTTTCATGTAAAAAATTTTATTATTTCAAATATTTATTCTCCTAATTCTTCATTTCTCAATTATCTACAATTTATTTTAGCAGAATTGATTCTTAAATTTTGGTTCCGATATTCTAGGCCAATAAATACACAATGATGCTCGAGTTGGTACGCAGTATTAAGGGATTATATTCATTCTGTTTGAATGTTTCAAAGTTAAAAGAGCAAGTTTAACAGTAAAAAAAAAAGGAAAAAAAAAAAAAGGAAGTATATATTTAATTCCGTTTTGATTTAAAGATGTCTTCCCGATGCGAATTCTGTTAATCTTGTCACATGAAGTACGCTTAACCGTAAAACGCACCTTTCAAACCGAAAAAAAAGCAACTGAAATCTGTCTGCTATTCTACGAAATAACATAAAATTGATATATGTCATACTATAAAGAATGACTTTAAGCATGAAAGTTAAGCGACGTCGAATCTGATCAGTACCTAGATGGTTGACAAATTTGGGAGACCAGGTGTTGTAAGCTTGTAATCTGCTAGTCGTGTAATAAATAACGGCATGGAATTGGAAAGCCAAGTTCCAAATCCACTCGGGTCCTTTTTATATTCACTTACGCGCAAATACTAAGGAACACACCTCTTCTCCTCTCAGCTATGGGTTAATTAATAGGACTTCTACCACTAAATCATTATTATAACCACCCAAAAATTTCTTACGAACTAAAAACAATTTCTGGATTCAAATAACTTGCAAACCGTAAAAAAAGAATCAATAAATTTAGTGCGTCGACATGAATTCTAACGTTTTCGGGCTCACTGACCAAAATCAGACGCCTCCTGTTAAATCAGTTTCATCACCTTCTTAAACTTAGTTTAGAAAGGTCAAATTCCGAAAAGGAAAATTCCGTTGTGCCGATCTTTCCAATGCGAAGCGTCTGTTCCAATCTGTCTTCCTTGAAAATCAGTAATTTAAACATCATTTTCAGCATGGTTCGAACAGCGGCAACAGACGCCGATAACGAATTCACAACTAGCTCACCACAAAATCACATTCTCCAAGTACCTGTTTATATATATATATATATATATATATATATATATATATATATAAAGATTTTATAAATATTTTTTGTACAGATACCGTGGAAGGAATTTGCTTTCTTTTCTTTCTTCCAATTGCACAATCACGAATTTGTAAAATCATCCAATCTGAATTGACTGAAAGTGAAAACCTAAAGATAACAGAATCTGTTGTTAAATGCTTGAGAAAATATCAAGATATGCCGGAAGAAAAATTTAGATAATCCGAAATTTTTGTTTGTATTCTGGTCATCCATAAACGGGTTGTGGAGTGGAAGAATTTTATATTTTTATTTCTCCTTTGTTTGTTTTTTTTTTTAATATTTGGAAGATTTTTTTCTTTTTTTTTTTTTTTTTTTGAAGAGAACTTTTATCAGTGTGAATTTGTATTTATTGCATTTGCTTTCTTGTAAAATCCGATTTCCCTTTGTTATGTTTGATATATACTGATGTAAAAATCATTTTCTTTTGGCGTAGTACAAGTATCCTTAGATTTTAGTTTCACACGCCAAGATAAATATGGTTTAAAAAAAAAAAAAGATCCCGCTGATGATTGACAGCTTGATCTTCAGATGTTTTCGTGCTCTTTTGAAAAATTTAATTTTTTTTTTCTTTTTAGTTCATTTAAGTTCATTTATGTTTCGTTAAAATACTTTGTCGTAATCATTGTTTTTTTTTTTTTTTCTTTTTTCCTTTTTTGTTTTTTTTTTTCTAAATTATAACTTTTAAAATTCTGCCAGTATTTGTTGTTGTTGTTTTTTGTTTTTTTTTTCTCTTGGCGGCATCCAATGGATTCTGTTCATAACTGAATTTCATGTTTCAAATAAAAGGAAAACGAAGAAAGTGCGTGTTATTTGTTTCTGTTTAGATGAAGATGCGGAAAAATTAAGCGTACTTGGGACTGGCCGTATGAACACTGTTTAAGGGGGATGAATAGAATGTGAAAATAGCAAAGATGAAAAAGTCAAAAAAGTAAGCGTGGAAGAGCGAATAAAACGAGGAAAGAGAGAGGAGAAGAGATGAGATGTGTGGGGGGGGGAGAAGAAGAAAAAGAAAAAAAAACGAAAAATGAATGTAAGTATTAGGTTGGTGCAAAAAATAATGACGTAATAATGTCGTTTTTTTTACTTATTTTTTTAAATCAAAAAACGACATTATTACGTCATTATTTTTGCACCAAACTAATAAAATAAGAAAGAGTAAAAAGAAGATATCTGATTGGTTGTCGTTTATTTACAAGGTAGAGGCTGATTTTGGTATTTGTTTTCTAATGAATACATATGGCCGAAGAGAGAGACGATCTAACAGGAGTGATTAGAGGAGGTCATAAATGAAAAGAGAATAAGAAGGAGTAGAGAGTGAGGGGTAAAGAGAAAAAGAAGGAATGGATGAAGGAGAACGTTAAGAGTGGAGAGAGCAGAACAGATGGGGGGAAAATGAGGTTTTGTGAGGGAGGGAGTAGACAGAGAGAAAGAGAGAGTGGGGGCGTAAGGGAAGGTCATAAGAGGAAACAGATGAAGGCGACGGAAAAGATGATCAAGAGAGACGCCAAGCAAAAAGGGGAAGAGAAGAAAAGACGAGTAGAGGAGGAGGAAGGGGGAGGGGGCGAGAGGAAAGACTGAGAAAGAGGAAGCCAAAAGAAGAGGACAATGAAGATTGTTTGGTCATTCATTAAATAACTACTTTGTTCTTTCTCCATTTTCTCTTCTCTTTCTGAGAAGAGAAAAATGGAGAACGAAGAAGCTAAGAGAGGAAAGCGAAGAGAAAAAGATAAGAAAGAGAACAAAAGTGGAAATAAAAAAGCGAGAGAGAGAGAGAGAGAGTGAGAAAGAGCAGTGCAGAATAGAGAGAAGAGGAAAAATATAATAGGTGGAGAGAAGAAAGGGGGGAGGTGAAGTTCAAATGAAAGAGAGAGGGGCTGGGAAAGGAAGTTCTGGGAGTAATAGATATTGGAGGTATAGAGGAAGGAGGAGGAGACAATGAAAGGAAAAAAGTAGAAAAAGAAAGAGAGAGAGAGAGAGAGAGAGAGAGAGAGAGAAACAAAACAAAAAAAAACAAAAGAAGGGGAGTTAATGAAAAATTGTTGGTTACTGCTGATTTTGAAAAACTCAACCTACTTAGACAACGCATGCATCTATCTATCTATCTATCTATCTATCTATCTATCTATCTATCTATCTATCTGTTCATGTCTGTCATATTCTTTTCAATGCGAATTTATCTATTTATCTATCTGTTCATATCTATGTATGTATGTATCTATCTATCTATCTATCTATCTATCACAATCTGTTCATATCTGTCATATTCTCTTCCATACTAATCTATCTATCTATCTATCTATCTATCTATCTATCTATCTATCTATCTATCTATCTATCTATCTATCTATCTATCACAATCTGTTCATATCTGTCATATTCTCTTCCATACTAATCTATCTATCTATCTATCTATCTATCTATCTATCTATCTATCTATCTATCTATCTATCTATCACAATCTGTTCATATCTGTCATATTCTCTTCCATACAAATCTATCTATCTATCTATCTATCTATCTATCTATCTATCTATCTATCTATCTATCTATCTATCACAATCTGTTCATATCTGTCATATTCTCTTCCATACTAATCTATCTATCTATCTATCTATCTATCTATCTATCTATCTATCTATCTATCTATCTATCTATCTATCTATTTAACCCGATTATTACTATCTATGCACCCCCCTACACACACACAAAAACAAAACAAACAAAAAACAAAAAAAAAAAAAAGGAAAAATCTTGATAAACGATGTCGGATATCTTCCAGTTTTTGAATTACTTATATCGAAGTCAGACGGATGCGAGAACCAGTAGTAAATTATGATTAGTCTTTCTCTCTCTTCCTATTATTAGCGACCATCTTAAAGAACAAAAGCCAAGAAAATGAGTCTCTAAATTTTACCAATAAGCAAATAGAAATTCAGGAAGAACTACAAAAGATCGAAGACGAATACATGATTAGATAAACAAGAAACGGTGATTGACCGGAAGCGAGGGTACATTGCTAATACTACTACTACTACTAATAATAATAATATTACTACTACTACTACTACTACTACTACTACTACTAATAATAATAATGACGATAAAAAAAATGCAAACAATATCTTTAACTAACAGAATATTACGAAAATCCCATAAACTATTGACAGAACAATTTTCTACTCCTACAGTTACTTCTTCTATGTGACGTATCCCTTCAGATCGTAGACGATCAGGACTCTCCACAACTTCCGGTTATCTACTTTCCTATATCTTTCTTGGCTTTTACATATTTTATTGATTGACTGATTCGTTTTTTACGGTTTATCAACTTTTTGCAGGTGACGTAAATCCAGAAAATGACGATGAACTATTACGTTGGTGCAAAAATAATGTCGGTTTTTGACGTATTTTTAACGTCAAAAAAACCGACATCATTTTGGCACCAGCCTAATACATCTGGCAGCAAGGCATTTGAGCGGGAGAATTTTGAGGGCCGTAGAAACACCTCCTTAAGTGCTGTCGTTCCCAAGTCCCTCCCAGACCGGAATGGTAGCACCTGTTAGGGTCACAGATATGGAGAAATAGTTAACGCCCAAACTGGGGTCAAGACAATATGAAAGTATCAAAATAGATTTTTTTTATATTAAAATACCAAAAACACATTTTTGAAAAAATAAATAAACAAATAAATACTAGTAATACATTTGACTCTCAACAAAAATCCCTCTTTACGTTGTAGGGAGACAACAGTTGTTTTCCCTTGGGTTGAGCTCATGGGATTTCGGCTCCCTTAGAGAGGAGGACTCTTCTGTTCCTATTTTTTCTTTTTGCTTTCTTTTTTTTTTTCAATTTGCTAATGATTAATTTGAATATAACTTATTTTTAAAAGCATTTAACAGTTTATGGCTATACAACCTTACAAATAAACAAAAACTACAAACTTGCATAAGCTTCATTTTTCAACTAGCAGCATGGCCCGGCGTTGCCCGTGCTTGATTCAAAAATCGTACGACTCATACAGCAATCTCTATCACTTGACTTAAAATATTTTTGCCCTTCCTTGCCTTTAAAGGAGTGTCCTTTGTCGTGCTGATGTTGCTACATGCCTTACTTCTTGCCTATCTCACACTGCGATTTTTTTCTAAGCTCTATACTAAACATTGAATCTGTTACGAAAAAAGAACTAAACAAAATGAACACAAAACGATCAGCTTTAAAAAAGGACTCGTAACTGGAAAAACCGAATGAAAAAAGAATGTTAACAACAAATACTTTTTCACACCTAAACCCAGTTCTGCGAAATCAGAATCAACGTTGAGTTTAAGCAAGTGAATGAGCCAATTGGAGTAAAGTGCTATGCAGATTTAAATTGGAGTAAAGTGCCATGCATAAAATGGCCTCAAACTACATGAAAACTGCCGTAGAAGCATGAAAAAATCGATTATTTCCACTATCGATGGGAGTTGGGAAATGCAAAGTCGGCCTTGGCATTGCCGCTAACTTGGAGCATGTGCATGTAAATTTTGGTGCAAATTCGTTGAAAATTGCGGCCGTACATTCGTTACACACACACACACACATCCACACACAGATCCCGCCTTATATATATATATATATATATATATATATTTCCAGGTCAGAGGAGAACGAATAGAGTACAATTTACAGCAGACCAGATATGGCAACAGTATTCAATAAGCTATTGTAAGTAGTCTGCAATTTATTAGTTTCGTTTCGTTTCTTTCCATAATTTCCTGTTTTACTTATAGCCACGGGATTAACAATAAAAGACATCTGATTCTCACCGCAACCGTTTCCTATATTTGTAAAATAAATAAATAAAATCACAAAAAAATAATATTAACCAAAAAACTAATTTGCTTCTATGTAAAATTTTGTTTTAATGTCGTATTACTTCAGAGACACGGTGGAGTAATGGATTTAGGAATCGGAGAGCAGAGTTCGAATTCCAGTCGAGTCCACTACGTGCTAATACCCTTGGGAAAGGTATGAGTCCTATTCTTCTCCCCCTCCCCCAGCAATGGGTAAACAGCAGGACAGACCGGGTTCTTTAGCCTTGGATGGCAACTGGTCTACCGCAGAAAGACATGCCAAACTACTGCGGGAAAAATCTGCCTCGTCAGTCATGTATCAAAAGATACATGATCGCCTAAGTGTGTATCACGCATGGCACATAAGTGACTAGGAGGCACGGATTGAGGATCGGAGAGCCGAGTTCGAAATCCAGTCAAATCCATTACATTCACTTCCGTGCTAATACCCTTGGGAAAGGTGTGAATCCCTTTCTTCTCTCCTCCCCCAACTATGGGTAAATAGCAGGACAGACCGGGTTTTATAGCCTTGGATGGCAACTGGTCTATCGCAGAAAGAAATGGCAACCTGCTGCGGGAAAAAGTTTGCCTCGTCAGTCATGTATCGAAAGATACATGATCGCCTAAGCGTGTATCACGCATGGCTCATAACTGACTGATTCCTTCAGGATATAAATAGTGATAGGTCTTGGGTATGACCTAAAACTACATCCGACAATGGAGTCTCGATTAGCGGACAGAATTAGGGTACCCCAAACCATTGTTACCGACAGGTGATCCTTGGGTAAGATCTAGCACCTTTTTGCTCCCTACCAGGGTAACGATATTTAATTTTTTTGCTTTGTTTTTTGTTTGTTTGTTTGTTTGTGCGTGCGTGCGTGCGCCGGCGGCATTGATATGTGTGTGTGTAACCCATATAGGGCCCTTTTCCCTCGCCGGATGATTAGCATGAATGAAAATGGGGATTAAGTGTAAGCAAAATGTGATGTTTGAGTGCGTTTCTCTTTGCGTGTGCGTGTGTGTATGTGTGTGTATGTTTCGAGGGTGTGATCAAATCTGTAATTATCACTTCAAGATAAGCACGCCGCCATATTCCTGATCAGATAGAAATTGTGGCTATGTTTCCTTCCTTTTTTATGGAAGAGCGAATGCGGCTGGTGAACCGGAAGTTATTCGGGATTGGACAATAAATTACCAAGAAGAGTCGTATGGTGTGCACTTCGGAAGACGGAAAAAATTGTAGCTGACGGAAGGTATACAAGTCGATACCCGATCAGTATCGGCTAGTTCACCGTGGAGAGACGGTATGATATCAAGAGACCAGAAACACCTAATAAACCTCGGCTAGAAACATCACTGATGATGTGTACTAAAGCATCCAAGTATTTTACGAAATTTGTCTATATTATGTTTCTTGATTGTATCCTGTAGAGCTGGATCCAGCTATGACCCTTAGGCCGTATAGGAGAATTGTCATTTAATTGATAGCTCTTTTCTTAGTATATGGGATCTTCCTAATAGGGCGATTTTCTGGACAACCTGTATGTTGATCTTACCTGGGGCACTGTTAGTAAAATTGTCCATTTCTTTTTCACACGATGCCCAGTGCTCTGATTACTATTGGTACAGTCTCAGCCTTCATTCCCCATATCCTGTTAATTGCGATCTCTAGGTTCTTGTATTTGGAGAATTTCTTGATAAATTTCTTGAAGATATTTCTCTCACATGGTACTGGTATGTCAGTAAGCAAGCACTTCTTGAATTTCTTATCTTTTAATATCAGGTCTGTTGGCTTTTATTTCCCTGTCAGTTTGAATTGGCCCCCAAAATAGGGACATCGTTATAGCCATTACATCGTTATTATTGAATAATAATAATAATTATTATTATTAGTAGTTGTAGTTGTGTTGCGCACGTGTAATTTCTTATACGAATATTATCGGAAAGGGACGCAGGTAGTAGATTATATACAATGACGACTATCATCCTTAGTTATATTCTTGATAAGATAGAAAGTGTGGCTATGTTTCCTTCCTTTTTTACGGAAAAGCGAATACTGCTGGCGAACCGGAAGTTATTCGGGATTGGACAATAAATTACCCAAGAAGAGTCATATGGAGTGTAGTTTGGAAGATGGAAAAAGTTGTGGCTAACAGAAGGTACGCAAGTCGATACCCGATCAGTATCGGCTGGGTCACCGTGGAAAGGGTATAGGATGTTGAAAGACCCGAAACCCTTAATGGACCTCGGTTAGAAGCATCACTAATGTTGTGTACTAAAGCATACAACAGATGTCTTTTACGAAATAGTTCTATACAGATTACGTTTTTTTTTAAATAAATTTTTTAACGTTAAATTAATTTTTTTTACGATTTTTTTTTAAATATCTAGCAATCGGCATCGCTTCTAGAAAGAAATAGTGGTTTGGCTTCCCGCCTCCTTCTCCACTTGTTTCTGAGCACTCATGTCTGTCTGTGCAACTCGCCAATCCATTTCCATACGGTGGCTCAGGCACATGTCTTTTTGTTCAACGCCACAGAACCCATCTGCAATATTTACTGCACTATGCTGAGCTAACCTGGGTCATAGATTCGGAAAGAGAGCGGACGTACTCAAACCCTCAATCATTATGACTTGTTACAACTATCGATGACCTCCGACCAGTCCTATTTACATAATTTCACTCACAAGGGTTTTGTGCAATCGTTTTCGGGGACGTTCTAATAGTGCTGCATACTGGGATTGCCTTTTTACAGGTCAATAGCATCTCCTTGCCTTCCAAACTAACCATGATATGACATTAGTACCAGCGTTTTAAGATCATTGTTAGTCTCTGGTATTCTCACCATCATTTCCTGTTGATAACGCTAAAATGATGTAAAAGATAGGGGTTTGGCTAATCGACGAACGCATTGCCATGAAAGATCGTCTCATAAAATATAAGCATGAAAAGCTATCTCTTTATTTCTTTATTCCTACGTAGAAAGAGACTAGGTAACAGGTACTGAAACAAAACTCAAACAAGCACACAAATTTAATTATCTGGGAAGTGTTTTAACAGCTGGCGGGAAGTGCGGTACTGAAATCCGAAGGCGTATTGGGATTAGCCAAAGATGCCTTCCAAAAGGTAAAGCAAAGTTTTAAGAAACAGGAAAATTTCGTTAGAGACAAAGAAGAGTGTACTGAACTGTTACACAATATCAGGCTTCCTATATTGCAAGAAATGCTGTACAATCATGAAAAGATCGAGGAAATGACAGAAATGTTGACATTAAAAATAAAAAAAATACCATGGACTGAAAATGCGAGAAACAAGAAAGTTATAGAGAAAACAAAAACAAAAAGGATACTTATACTTATACTTATACTTACCATCAGAAAGAGACAGTTGAAATTTTCCCAGGTTGCATATTGAGGAAAGAGAGCTTGGATAATTCGATACCCACAGGGCAGATTGAAGGCAAGAAGGACAGTAAAACAAAGCATAACCTTCGAGCTCGTGTAAATGGATGGTGGAACAAGATTTAAGAGAGATAACGAAAAAAAGAACAAATCTATTTAGAGCTACAAAAGGCGGGAAATTGTGGCGTCTCTTGTCTCTCTGGGCAACTTTTTCAAATATTTTCTTACTAGTCCATTTCTTTTTTTATTAACCTTTGAATTCTTTTACAAAAATCAAGTTTTATGAAATTCATATTTCATCTTGTTCTTGTCTATGTTTTCTATTTATTTTACGGTTGTTCTTTGATCCTATATTAAAACAGATTATAACGCTATTGCATGATGGGAGTATGGTACTTGAAGAAGTGTAATTTTTACAGATTCAAGTGTCATACTCCCATCATGCAACAATTTTAATATGTTTTAATATTTAGCTTATTTTTTATCTTACAACCGATGGTAATCTTTATATGTCTGAAATTAAAGACATTATATCACCACCGATACTCATATATAATTTGTTGTATAACAATTACGGTCCGGTTCCTTGTACCCCGGTGATAGTCCAAGGTCGGACCAATAAAGAAGAACTCGAACACGGATATGGAATAACACAGATATATTACAAACAGGAATATATACAGAGAAGTAGAAAGTGTTAGTGTTATGGTCCCGTTCCTTGTACCACGGTGATAGTCCAAGGTACAACCAATAAAGAAGAACTCGAAAACGGATATGGAATAACACAGATATATTACAAACAGGAATATATACAGAGAAGTAGAAAGTGTTAGTGTTATGGTCCCGTTCCTTGTACCACGGTGATAGTCCAAGGTAGAACCAATAAAGAAGAACTCGAACACGGATATGGAATAACACAGATATATTACAAACAGGAATATATACAGAGAAGTAGAAAGTGTTAGTGTTATGGTCCGGTTCCTTGTACCACGGCGAGGGTCCAAGGTAGAACCAATAAAAAAGAACTCGAACACGGATATGGAATAACACAGATATATGACAAACAGGAATATATACAGAGAAGTAGAAATTGTTAGTACGAACAATCAGGTTTAGTAGTAATTGTCTGAACGCGACTCTGTTTCGGACTGTCTCTGACTCGACTGACTGACTCGCTCGCTCTGACTTCTGACGGACTTCTGACGGACTTCACTCCAGACTGAACGGTATTTAGTTACCCCACAACGAGGGCATCATGTGGCACAAGGTCGGTTTAACGTGTGATCTCTGAGCCCATGGGCTCGGCCAAAAATATACCCTTTGAAACCTGTATACACGGATTCAGGGTCGGTTTAACTCCCCGAAAAAGACCCCGCCCTTCAGCGTAGCCTTGTTCAGGTTGCTCCCCGCCAGAAGGCAGAGAGTTCAACCGATCAGCCGATCAGCCGGTCGCCCGACTTCAGGCTGAACGGTATTTAGTCACCAACCCACGAGGGCATCATGTGGCACAAGGCCGGTTTAACGTGGGGTTTCCGAGCCCGTGGGCTCGGGCAAAAATATGCCCTTTGAACTCTTATAAACGGGTTCAGGGTCAGTCTACCACCCCGAAAGAGACTCCGCCCTTTGGCGTAGCCTCCTTCGGGTTCCTCCCCGCCCGTAGGCAGAGAGTTCAACCGATCAGCCGATCAGCCGGTCGCCCGACTTCGGACTGATCTCCCTGCTTCCTCTTGAGGCGCAGTATTTATTACGTATGGAATAGTCCATTATGTTATTATGGGTAAGGTCCCATAACAATAACCATGGTTGCACGTTTGATCAAATTATTGACAGACTATCCATAACTTGAAGTATACGCTTAGCTTCTAAGGAATGTCTCCTACTTGAAAGAATATCATGCAGTGCCTTTGCGGTTAAATGATCCCTGTTTATAAATTCCAGTCGCATATGGTCTTTTCCATACATGAGGATGTCTGTAGGAACAGACGAAAGCTTGTAAAAACTAAAAACTAAAAAAGACCTTATGAAACTGGAATTTATAAACAGGGATCGTGTCATTCTTATACAGGTTCGGAGTTAGTGTATCTTATTGAAATTGTTTGCGAAGATGTATTCTCGCCATTTAAATCATTAACCTCTATATTTGTTTTTTGTATGAATGATTCATTAAATTATAAATTGAACTGCACCTATAATCGAAATTAAATATATATATATATATATATATATATATATATATATATATATATATATATATATATTATGTTATGTTGAAACACACCTTTATGTTATATGATCTTATGGTGAAACACACCTATTCTATAGTTAATAGATTCTCCCACCTAATATAAGTAGTAGTAGTAAGAGAAAAGAGGGTCAGTCGATGTCGGACAACAGTCAAACTCTCTGCCTTCAGGGTACAGGTTCGGAGTTAGTGTATCTTATTGAAATTCTTTGCGAAGATGTATTCTCGCCATTTAAATCATTAACCTCTATATTTGTTTTTTGTATGAATGATTCATTAAATTATAAATTGAACTGCACCTATAATCGAAATTAAATATATATATATATATATATATATATATATATATATATATATATATATATATATTATGTTATGTTGAAACACACCTTTATGTTATATGATCTTATGGTGAAACACACCTATTCTATAGTTAATAGATTCTCCCACCTAATATAAGTAGTAGTAGTAAGAGAAAAGAGGGTCAGTCGATGTCGGACAACAGTCAAACTCTCTGCCTTCAGGGTACAGGTTCGGAGTTAGTGTATCTTATTGAAATTCTTTGCGAAGATGTATTCTCGCCATTTAAATCATTAACCTCTATATTTGTTTTTTGTATGAATGATTCATTAAATTATAAATTGAACTGCACCTATAATCGAAATTAAATATATATATATATATATATATATATATATATATATATATATATATTATGTTATGTTGAAACACACCTTTATGTTATATGATCTTATGGTGAAACACACCTATTCTATAGTTAATAGATTCTCCCACCTAATATAAGTAGTAGTAGTAAGAGAAAAGAGGGTCAGTCGATGTCGGACAACAGTCAAACTCTCTGCCTTCAGGGTACAGGTTCGGAGTTAGTGTATCTTATTGAAATTGTTTGCGAAGATGTATTCTCGCCATTTAAATCATTAACCTCTATATTTGTTTTTTGTATGAATGATTCATTAAATTATAAATTGAACTGCACCTATAATCGAAATTAAATATATATATATATATATATATATATATATATATATATATATATATATATATATATATATATATTATGTTATGTTGAAACACACCTTTATGTTATATTATCTTATGGTGAAACACACCTATTCTATAGTTAATAGATCCTCCCACCTAATATAAGTAGTAGTAGTAAGAGAAAAGAGGGTCAGTCGATGTCGGACGACCGGCTGAACGGTTGAACTCTCTGCCTTCGGGTGGGGAGGAACCCGAACAAGGCTACGCCGAAGGGCGGAATCTCGTTCGGGGAGGTAAACCTGACCCTGAACCCGTTTATACGGGTTCAAAGGGCATAAACCGGCCTTGTGCCACATGATACCCTTGTGGGGGGGGTGACTAAATACTAGTCGATGTCGGACAACAGTCAAACTCTCTGCCTTCAGGATAGAGTTTCGTCCGGGGAGGTCGACAGACCCAATTCCGTTTATGCGGGGTCTACAGGGATTTTTTGGCCGAGGCTACTGGCTCGGGAACCCCACGTTAAATTCGACTTGTGCCACGTGTGACTGCGTGTGGTAGCTACTAAATAACGTCGATGTCGGATGACATTAGTCGACAGTTAGTCGAATACGAAATTAGTCAGTGACCACAAAAAGATTACTCTGCGTAATACCTATTATATCAAGTTCCTAACGTTTTGTACGTCGAACCTATTTTAGGACCGACTTAGTACAAACACAAGCCTCAACTGCGAAATAACTCCACAACAATAACTCAATACAAACTTTTACACTATTTGCATTGTTCGGACAAAAGTCATCACCTTTATTGTTATATTAACGACGTTTCTAAGCTTTGGCCTTCTTCGGGTGATATACGTTATAATTTCGAACCGGAATCTTTATTTTTGGCCGGCGGGAAGAAGATTGGAACGTACAACGGCTGATACGTTGTGAATATGACAATAAAATTGCGGACAATAAAAATGAGGACACTTTTCCGAACCATGTAAATAATGTAAATAATTACAGAACCTCATCACATAAATATAGACAGATATTTAATATCACCGTTTCATCGATATTGTGGCTGAAGTAGTATTCCTTTATGCCATCGACAAATCAAGCCATGTTGTTTTTATCACAGTGTTTTAGCCGTTGTGCTCTCTGGCCTTCCTCAGGTGTATAGCGATCTGGATAATCCTCAGCTGCAGCAGCAGCCAAAACATAACAGCCAAAAACGGCAGTAGCAGTAAGTTTAGACGCAAAGTACAAAGAACCATGGCCTAGTTGGTAAAAGCGTTGGTTTGTGATATGGTGACCGAGTAATTGCGAATTCAATCCTTGGGTCTGGCAAGTGTGTACTTGTACGGACGTACAAAAACTGAATAAATAGACGATCGCCCTAGACATAAGAAGAAATATCAATATAGAAATCGGATCTCACAGATCAATATACAAATATGTGCCATGCGTCATACACGCTTAGGCGATCAGGTATCTTTCGATACAAAATTAACAAAGCAGGTTTTTTCCCCCGCAGTAGGCTGCCATTTCTTTCTGTGGTAGACCAGTTGCCATCCAAGTCTGTCCTGCTATTTATCCATAGCTGGGGGAGAAGAAATAGATTAATACCTTTCCCAAGCTCGTAAGTGAATGCAATGAATTCGAACTCGGCTCTCCGAGTACCGTACCCCCAAGTCAGTTATTTGCCATGCGTGATACACGCTTAGGCGATCATGTATCTTCCGATACATGACTGACGAGGCAGAGGTTTTTTTCCAGCAGTAGGTTGCCATTTCTTTCTGCGGTAGGCCAGTTGCCATCCAAGGTTATAGAACCCGGTCTGTCCTGCTATCTACCCATAGCCGGGAGGAGAAGAAGAGAATTCATAACTTTCCCAAGGGTATTAGCACGTAAGTGAATGTAATGGATTCGACTGGAATTCGAACTCGGCTCTCCGATTCCTCAATCCGTGCCTCCTAGTCAGTTATGTGCCATGCGCGATATACGCTTAGGGGATCATATATCTTTCGATACATGACTGACGAGGCAGATTTGTTCCCGCAGTAGGTTGCAATTTCTTTCTGCCATCAGTTGCCATCCAAGGCTATAGAACACGTTTGTCATTCGCTAGGGAGAAGAAGGGGAGAAGACTTTTCCCGGTGAATGTCATGGATTCGACTGGAATTCGAACTCGGCTCTCCGATTCTTCAATCCGAGAGGCTATCCATTACTCCACCAAAATAGGAGAGCACAATAGCCGAAACAAAAAGAACAAAGACAGTGACAATAGCCCGAATATAAAGAAAGGGAATGAAAAGCACAATCGTTAAGCAACTGAAAAGTCGTACCTCATCTGTGTGGTACGATATTGAATCATTGAAAGCATTGAATGGACAAATTACATTCGAAATTTTACGTTTTCCTTTGTAAATAGTGGCTAGTTGTTCAACTTGAGGCAAATGATAAGCATTTATGGAGACAAATAATGGTCAGGAAATGTGAATTTATGGGTAAAAAAAGTGTATTAGCACGTAGATAATCGCAATTGATGGCGCGTCACACTTGATATAAAATTACTATTATCTGACACGAAATCTTGTGAGGGGAATTAGGCATATCCTGATTGTAGGCCATAAAAGAACAGAGATTTATTGATTACCTTTGTATGTGAGCGTTTAATATTCATAAAATGAGATTCCGTATTTTATTCAAAATTGTATGCTTAAGCCTATGTCAATGATTTAGATACACAACATATTATATATATATATATATATATATATATATATATATATATATATATATATATATATATATATATAATATATATATAAATATATATATATATAAATATATATATATATATATATATATATATAAAAATATATATATATATATATTCTAAGTCGCTACATAAGAGGTCTCATGTTTCAAAACAAGAGCCGAAAACTTCAATATAATTATTTGAATTAAATTGAATTAAAGTAAGCTCTGTTCCATCTTCAAGCGAAATTTTTTTGGGAATAACTTATTTCTGAAATTTACGTGTTTTAATAGTATATTCATAATTGAAATCAAAATTTCCATGGTAACATCAAGGGCGGATTGTTTAAAATAGGTAGGGGTGGGGTGTTAATAATTTGTATCAGTATAGAATTACTTACATAGATGCCAAGTCAGGGTAAGGTGGGGGTGTCTAAATTTACAACGGAAGATGCATTCGCCCAGTCAGGTTTAAGCGTCTATGGAGATTTATTTATTTTTTAATTTATTATATTTCTTTAAATATATATATATATATATTTAAAGACATTTTTATGTTTAACGTTCTTTTTATAGATACAAGTATTTAAGTAAATGCTCTGTTTATAATAAACAGTATTAATTAACATCTACCGGCCTGAATGTCCGAGAAATTTTCATAGAAAATATTCGTCCTTCGACAGGATTCGAACCTGCATCCTATACGTGCCGTGACCGCTCGGCCACGAAAGAATAGTTCGGTTGTCTATGACTTTGTCCATTTCTTAATGCATATATATATATATATATATATATATATATATATATATATATATATATATATATATTTTTCATTGTACCGGAGTAAGAAAAAAACATGTTGAAATCGCTACTATATATATATATATATATATATATATATATATATATATATATATATATATTTTCATTGTACCGGAGTAGAAAAAAACATGTTGAAATCGCTACACACTGATGTGCCTCTTTAAGTGTTGGTAAGTAACTGGGGATGATTAAAAAAACCATTTAATCAACAGTTACTTACCATCGCTTGATGCAATAATGTCGAAACACGAACGTTTTTGTGTTAAGATTTCTACATGATTTTGTTCTAATCTATTACAATAAGAATAATAATATATTGCTCTAATTTGTATTGACCACGTTTGTTTTAAAAAGCAAATGCTACGATCAGTGCCTATATATATATATATATATATATATATATATATATATATATATATATATATATATATATATATATATATATATTTATATGTGTGTGTGTGTGTGTGTATTTAGGCAGCAATCCTTCTTTCATGCACATTTCATTGAATACGACGGACAAGGTGCTTTTATTTAGTTTTTTACACAGTTTCTCATGCGATCTAATATTTTTTTTCTTTACTGATGATATAAAAACTGTCCGAATGTTCTTTTAATCCGACCGCTTTCGGTTATACATTTAGCCATTTTCAAGGATTAAATATTTTAACTGTTAAATAAGAAATAGTTTGTTGCATGTATGTTTTATAAAATGTTTATATTTTTCAAAACACCGTCAAGATATTATGTCCATGTTCAAAGTTAATATTATTAAGTGTTGTTTTGCTTTGTTTTTATAATTAAGTCTTCCATTATTTTTAGCCTTTTTTTGCATCTATTATATTTGTGTTGCCAAAATTATGTTACGAATAGTGTCCGGTAGGTCTCCATGAATATTCAAATAAGATCTAATTGAGCTATTGTCAGAAAGGTGTAGAGTGAGTCTGCGTGTCAAACATGTTCTAGTGTGGCCTATATAATTATTTACGAGTTTTGGTTGATCAAGAATAGAATTTTTTAATGGGCATTAAAATTCGCAAATAATATTTGTCCTATTTAATTTAAGACGTGAATTATTATTCTTAACTATAAGATTAGAGGTTTTACATTTTTTGTAATAAATATTTAATCTTATTTTTTTGCTATAATTTTCGTCCATTTGATTTTTATAAAAAATATTAATGTTGTTGTTTATGTTTATATATATATATATATATATATATATATATATATATATATATATATATATAAACAACTAAAAAGTTGCAAATTAAAAAATAATAACGTTTTTTATGAAATTATTTGTATTTATATATATATATATATATAGTTTGATATATCAGATCGACCTCCATCTTTCTTCAGAAATAACTGTTTTTATAGGTTTGTTTACAAGTAGCGTCCGTCGAAGGAAAAGGTTATCAAAAAGTGATATATAAAGAATAGCGTAATGGACCTGTCACAAGTGAAGTTCTTTTGAGTAGCCAAATGAGAGATTTCTTCCAGGCGACTATCGGTGTTAGATAAGGGATTTTCTACTCTCTCCAACGCTGTTGATGGAGAGAATTATGCAAGAAAAGATCCATGATCGTAACATTTCTATCTCTACTGCAACCTGCGTTTTACACACTATATTGACCTTATGTCAGGCAGTAAGAATAAGCTGCAAGGCCTGAGTAAAAAAACTCGTTGAAGGAACCGCGGTATATAGAATAGGGCAACATAGATGCATATAATATAATAATGAATAGCACAATGAACACCAGTGTCGCCGTCACCCTGAACGACGAACCATTGGAGGAAGTGTCCACCTTCAAATACTTGGGAGCAGTTAGATTAAAAGATGGTACTTGTAACGCAGAAATCCGCGCAGGGATCACCACAGTCACAGCAGCGATGGCCAGACTGATAAGGATATGGAAAAGCAACATCAGCTTTCTGCTCTACGCTAGTAGACCCCATCCTCTTCTAAAGGTGTGAGACTTAGATACACGTTACTGAAGTAAAATAAAAGGATCTAGGCGTTCGAGAATAAATGCTCGAGAAAGCTCATTATCGTCTACTGGGAGCACAAAACCAATGACTATATACGAAGCAAGGTCAGAAGTATCGACAGGAAGCTCTTCTAGCCACTGTTAAGCGTCTGAAGATGTCATGGTTTGGCTACGTCACACGACATAACAGCCACTTCAAGACCATCATGCAAGGGACTGTTAAAAGCGGACGCAAGCGGTGACGGCAACGCAAAAACTGATCAGACGACACCAAAGAGGGGACAGACACAATAATGCCGAAACTCCTGATAGCCATAGCCAATAGATCATCCTGGAGGAGGTTGTCTGTTTCTTCTGTCCTTAGCTACCCACGAAGATTGAAGCAGTGAAGGGACTGAGGATGATGATCATAGACTTATGTATATGTATATGTATAATACCAGTACAATATAAAATATTATCTTACTTATTATAAAACGCAGATTGTGTGTGTGTGTGTGTCTGTTCGTTTATATATTGGATCGGATTTCCTACATTTTTCAACCGATTTTAACAAAACTTCACAGGACTACGTAAAATTACCTTGCGGTTGTTCTGACAAAAAATTGGAAAAACACAATTGTTTTTGGACGAAATCAGTTTGAAAACACAATTAAGAGGCGTTAATGAAAGGGGCACAACTCATATCGAGTTATACTTATTAATATCAAGTTATCGAGTTATACTTATTATAAAACTCAGGTTGGTTGTTTGTGTGTATGTGTGTGTTCGTTTATATATGGGATCGGATTTCCTGCATTTTTCAACCGATTTCAACAAAACTTGACTTTTTTTTGGCAGGTAGTGTTTCTTATTGTCTTGCACACTTTTTTCTTTTTTTTTACATTCAGAATGCTTTAAAAATTCCATTTACAAGACAATTGTTTATAATAAAATTCTATTCAATCGGTAGACTCATAACGATTGAAAACAATGTTTTTGTTTGAGTTTGGGTTTGACCAATTCTTAAAAAAAAAAAAAAAAAACTAATTAAGACATGCGTGTCCGTCAACCTTAAACAACAATCTTTGTCAATTTTATTTTTCAGTCTTTATGATGGTCGATACTTGAGCTATCACTTACTGTTACATCCCCGGGCAACGCCGGGCTCTACTGCTAGTATATATATAAAAAGAGGGGCTTGCTTGGTCCAATGTCTCAGAGCGATACCGTCAGGAGTTCTAGACTCCTGGCCTACTTGGCGGCAAGGTCGAAGAAGAGGACCCATACTAAGCGAATGGTGATAAAAGAACTAATAATACAGCTTTAGTTTATTCGCTTTCATTGAGGTACCAAACACCGAGAAGGTACGTATGTATATTTTCGTGTCAGCCATCTGAAAAACATATTGTGTAAGGGTGACAAAACCTTTAAGTAAGACGCTGGTCGTCTCCATTCTCCTCTACGGGCGTGAGATTTGGGCACTCCTGGTTGAGGCAGGAACAAGGATCAATGCTTTCGAGAACAAGGTCTTCCGCATCTCGTGGTGGGAGCACAAAACCAATGACTATATACGAAGCAAGGTCAGAAGTATCATGTTCCGACAGGAATCACTCCCCGCCACTATTAACCGTCTGAAGATGTCATGGTTTGGCTACGTCACACGACATAACAGCCTCTGCAAGGCCATCATTCAATGAACACCAGTGTCGCCGTCACCCTGAACGACGAACCATTGGAGGAAGTGTCCACCTTCAAATACTTGGGAGCAGTTAGATTAAAAGATGGTACTTGTAACGCAGAAATCCGCGCAGGGATCACCACAGTCACAGCAGCGATGGCCAGACTGATAAGGATATGGAAAAGCAACATCAGCTTTCTGCTCTACGCTAGTAGACCCCATCCTCTTCTAAAGGTGTGAGACTTAGATACACGTTACTGAAGTAAAATAAAAGGATCTAGGCGTTCGAGAATAAATGCTCGAGAAAGCTCATTATCGTCTACTGGGAGCACAAAACCAATGACTATATACGAAGCAAGGTCAGAAGTATCGACAGGAAGCTCTTCTAGCCACTGTTAAGCGTCTGAAGATGTCATGGTTTGGCTACGTCACACGACATAACAGCCACTTCAAGACCATCATTCAAGGCACTGTTAAAAGCGGACGCAAGCGGTGACGGCAACGCAAAAGCTGGTCAGACAAAATTAAAGAGTAGACGGACATTACAATACCAACGCTAACAGATCATCCAGGAGGAAGTTATCTGTTTCTCCAGACCTTACGTCCCTCTCGGCGAATGAAAGTCAAATATTGATAGCGATGAGAGAGAAGTGCGACAGAAAACATTCTACTACAATACAGATCTTTCAAAGCTAATAGTAAAGCATTTGTATTTGGCACAAATCTTTGCTGGGCAACACACGAGGACCGATAAAGAAACGATAATCAGTTTTATCGGTACACTTTCCATTGACGTTCAAAACAAAGTGACATTTGGGGAAAAAAAAAACAAAAACATGACAGAACATTACCAAAGTGTAATTTAATTATAGCGAAGCAAGCAGACATATCAAACAAAAATAGCATGAAGAAAGAGAAAATATATACAATTTTCGTAAAGTGGTAAATCGAAAATACGTGTAACCAGTTATTGCTCCGCACTTTTCAGAACTCACTAAAGAAATTACAAAAAAAGAATACAAAGATTGAATGAACAATGCACGTATGTTACAAACCAACTGTAAGTATTTCTCTCCCTCACTTTCAAATGTCAATGTGACGCTGACTATATCGGGAGAACCAGTTAGTAATTGATAATAAGTCACTATGTAACGACCAAAACTGGAAAAAAGGGCTATATAGTAATAAGTACTTCCAATGCACCCGGTCCTGCGATAATTGAACAATAATGCCTCATCATACAGTAAAGGCATGTTCCCGCTTGTGAATAAGATGCATTTACATTTTCATTTAAAAGACGAAAGGTCTACATGTATTAAGTCCTGCAGCCATTGCTATTTAAGAACTTGGTGTGGTTTATTTGACTTTGGTGACTTTTGAATCTCTTCATAATTTTATGCACATCTTTTTTAGTTCTCAAAAGAGTTCCGATGAATGAGAAGTGATAACAGTTTGAGCATTGTTATATATCCCTAGAGTAATTACATATATTAGGTTGGTGCAAATATAATATCGCTTTTTGACGTTAAAAGATACGCCAAAAAACGATGTTATTTTTGCACCAACCATATATATATATATATATATATATATATATATGTGTGTGTGTGTGTGTCTGTGTGTGTCTGTATATGCATAAAGGAAAAACAGTAGTATTATATATATATATATATATATATATATATATATATATATATATATATTTATATTATATATATATATATATATATATATATATATATTAATGAAGACGAACACTTAATATCAACTATGAACATGGACACAATATCTTGACCGTGTTTTAAAAAATGAAAACATTATATAAATACATACATGCAACAAAGTATTTCTTATTTAACAGTTCAAATATTTCATCCTTGAAAATGGCTCAATATATAGCAGAAAGTGCTTGGAAAAAAGAACATTCGGAGAGTTTTTATCTCATTTATCATACGAAAAGAAAAAAATTATATATATATATATATATATATATATATATATATATATATATATATATATATATATATATATACACACACATTGGACGAAACGCATCAGCTAAAACTACAGATTTCCAACTGTCTTTTTCCTTTATACATACATACATACACATACATACACACACACACTCACACATACATACACACATATATATATATGTATATATATATATATATATATATATATATATATATATATATATATGCATGTTTCATTAAAAACGACAGACAAGGTACTACGGTTAAGCTTTTTATTTAATTTTCCTTGTGTTCTGACAAGAGCTTTCTTTTCTGGACAAAGGGTGTGTAATACATACACAGAACGTACACACTCAATTAAACTAAAAATCGAATCATCCTTGGATAAAAGTATAGCCGAAAGCGCTCGGAAATATAAAACATTTGGACAGTTCTTACACACCCTTTGTCCAGAAAAGAAAGCTCTTGTTCGACAAAATTGTCGTTTTTAATGAAATATATATATATATATATATATATATATA
>OZ010575.1:73381322-73421322 GCA_963932145.1 Acanthosepion lycidas | reverse complement strand
GCTTCATCTTGTAATTACCCGTTTCGATTTTCTATAATCCAACTTTTGGACGCCTTTCACGCTCTTCCTTTAATTACTGTTTAAACTGACAACTGTGTTATTTGCCTATTTCCTCAGTAACATACATGACACAACGTTGGTCTCACCCACTCAGGTAACAATTTATGATAGCTGCTAAATTAATACATTGCTCTCCTTTTAATATGCAACTAATATCAATATTGATATATAATGAAGTAACTATAACACTAAACTCTTCCTGAGTCATCAGGAAGAGTTTGGTGTGGAACTTGTGTGACTGATTCGTGCTTATATCAAATTGGACCCTGCGAAGCGTCCCCATATATTCGAGGTGTGTTAGGCGGAATAGGACGGGTGTAATTGTCTCCAAAATGACAATCGTAAGTCAGGAGATAAAGAGAGTTCCCTGTGATGTATCCTTTTCCAGACGTAGGCAAATGTGGCTCTCCACAATTTCCTGTCCCCTTTTCTTTAACTCTAAATAATTTTTGCTCATTTTGATTTCTTAAGATGGATAGATAGGTTTTGCCTTCGGACATTTGCGTCGCATTTTCCGAAACAACACCGTCTTCTTCATATATTGCTGCGTGGCGACTTCTGTGAGATTGTGCCGTAAGCACAAAACACCGTACGTCGTGTCCGACGTAACCCGAGGAGCTTTTGTATTCCTGTCTTAGTGTTAGATAGATAGATAGATAGATAGATAGATATGAAAAACTTAGAGATGGATAGATAGTGTCGGTAGAGGAATGTAGTTCGCCCGAGCACTTTCCGTGAAAGAAGCGATAGAGCAGCGAGATGTTTGCCACATCCGGCCTGTAACAGAGAGGTTGGAGAGTGGACAAATAATTGATCACCTCAAAGAACTCAGTGTTGGTTGGGTGGAATGGACCAGACTGTTCCACTTTCTGACGAAAAGGTAGGCAGTCTGTCTATCAATCTGACAGTTTATTCATATCTATCTATCTATCTATCTATCTATCTATCTGTGACGTCCCCCCGGTGTAGCTGCGCCAAATGTGACGTCTGCCTAGCCGCGTCCGTCGTGCTATCCTGTCCTGTGACGACCAACTGGCTTGGTATTGGTCGCGGAACCAAATGTGACGTTCTAACCTTTTGGTGATTCGGATGGGAATCTGGTTAGATCCGGTATCAGCCTTGTCGTTCCCAGCTCGCTTCCAACGTCTGGTTACCGAGGTAACTGTTTTGATTTCCAGTCTAACCTACCCACGTTGTGAATTGATCTTAGGCAGACAAAATCAATCAGTCGCCGGGCCGTAATGCAAGCCGAGTTCGATCAAGGGAAACATCGCACAAGTATATGTAAAATAAAATAAAATAATAACTCGAAAAGTTCAAATGTGTTAAAAAAAGGATAACAATATTTTATATCTGGTTGCTGAATACAGGACTGCGTCTTCTTCCCAACCCGCTATATGGATTCGTGACACTTTGTGTTTGTTAGGCGAGAAACTGGTTCTTGGTGTATCTTCAGGCGATATTCGTAAAACTTGTTTTAGTGGTATGAGTCTAAGTCGTTCTTCAAAAATAAATTGTTCTTGACTAGAAGTTGAGTTCGGAATTGCGTGGAATCTTTCGGCCAGGTTTCTGCGGGGCGGGTGCAACGCCAACTGCGAACTTGAACTCGAACTGGTACTTAACTCTCTGCGACTCTGCTTATATTGACGCCGACCAAAACCGGGGTCGGCTTGTCGGGGTTTGAGGTTCCTTGATAATTCTAAACCCACAATCCACTTCTTTGTTTTCGGCCAGGAAAATTTTATTATTTTCCATTTTTGGAAGTCTTTCGTCTTCCCACCTTCTTCTGTTCTCATATTGGTATCTCACCATGCCCTCAGAGGGTGTCATCGGGTTTCCCCTCTCTCTCACAGTGGCATCTCACACCTATCTTTTCAGGAGGGGGCGCAACAGGCCTCCCCTCCTTCTTCACATGATTACCTCCGCCCAACGCTCATGCCACCATTCAGCCAATGGGCGCTCAGCAGCGTGGATGTGGCCAGACTAGCCTCGGTTTAAAAAATCTTGCTCAAAAAAAAAAAAAAAAATTATCTTCCTTCGTTTTTCTTTTTCTTTTCTTTCTCTTTCTTTCCTTCTGCCCGACCACAAACCCTTGGACTTTTATCTTAGCCAAATGTCACTTGGACTTTATCACCCGGGGCCTTCGCCAAACAAGTGGGTGGTCAATTGGACGTATTTGCATTCTTGGTGCCAATTACTGATCCGATAAAATAGTTTCGCTATCATAGCCAGCCCTGATAATAACCAGATGCTCCTCTCAATGATATTCTGCATATAGACAAAAGCTTAATCTTTCCTTCATGATGGTCAGCGGACATTTTTGTTTTTCTCGTGCGTTCTTAATTAATTTTTATTTTTATCTCTTTAGAATTCTGCGGGAGGTCTCTTGTCCAACTTGAATAAATCTTTTTTTTTATCATTGCCATGAGCAGATTGGATATATCTTACTCGCCGCCCCGTAACATAAATCAGATTAAATTCTGTATTTTACCTTCTCGACAATGGAAATAAAAATCTTACCACTTTTCCCCGCCAGAAAAACAACACTGCTCAGTGTCCTTTTCGTGATGGCTTCTTATCCCCTAAATTTAATTCTCGCCTTTCTTTTTTCTTCTTTCTTTCTAGCGACTTAGATAGTGTCATATATCTATCTATATATATATTTCAGTCTGTACATTATCTATTTATCAAAGGCCGTTCATTATCTATCTATCTATATATATATATATATATATATATATATATATATATATATATTATATATCAGTTACTTCATATCTATCTATCTATCTGTCTAACTTTTTCAGCCTCTTCATTATCTATTTATCTAAAATTTAACACAGCTATCTATCTATCTATCTATCTATCTATCTATCTATCTATCTCAGCCTGTTCATTATCTATGAAATAGATATGAAAAACTTAGATAGATAGATAGATAGATAGATAGATAGATAGATAGAGGATAGATAGATAATGTACAAACCTAGAAACAATCTCGACTTTCCGCGATCCGTTTCTACGGCGCGACGTAACCTGATTTTCGACGTAAGTCGGAACTCAGCTACAGAAGCCCTGTCTGTCTTACGTTTGGGAACCATAATGAAGGGCAAAAGGTACCCCCACCCCATAAAAAAAGAAAAAAATTCTGCACAAACCAGAGTTATATAATGTCGCACAATGCATGGCGTACAGCCAGTAAAGAAAAAAACGCCGTCTTCCTCACATATTGTCGCGTGGCGACGTATGGGAGATGGTGCCGTAACCACAAAACACCATACGTCATGCCCGACATAATCCGAGGAATATTTGTACTCCTGTCTTAGTGTTAAGACTGATCGGTTCGATAAATTTAAATTTATATCCGATTATGACCTGCAATCCTTTGTTAAATGGGGCAAGAAATGGCTTGTTAGTTTTCACGAGTCTAAGATGAAACTGCGTTCTCTTATAGATAGATAGATAGATAAAAGCATGAGATAGAAAAAAGTGAGATAGATAGATAGATCGATAGATAGATAGATTGATAGATAGATAGATAGATAGATAGATAGATAGATATGAAAATAATAAACAAAACTTAGAGAAATAGATAATGAACAGGCTGAAATAGATAGATAGATTTTGCTTTCGGACTTTTGCGTCTCATTTTCTGACGTCAGTTAACCCCAAATAATTTAGTACTGAAAATCTCTCAGTCGACAGATTCTCCGGCAAACTTCAGATGCGCACTGCTAGTCGTATTCATTAAGCAAATCACAGATTCGTACATTACGTGTTTGTGGTGTATTTTAACCTTCAGATGAATAAGGTATGTCTCCTTGGACTCTTGTATCATTTGCATTCGATTATCATGTTTTAGATAAAAATGGTGAAAGTTTGGCTAATACTTTGGATATCTCGATTTTTTTTTTGACAGGGTTTGGTATGCTGGTCTTCTTCACAGGTTAAATATTTCTGTATGAATTTTTGATCTGATAGAATCTTTCTTATCAAATAGCAAAATGAAAGTTGTCTTGACCGGCCATTCTTCAAGATCTTCTTACATTAACACAGATATCCCACAGTGTTTTGTCATTGGGGATACGTTGTTACCAATTTTCATCAACGACCTTCTCGATGTCATAACTTACCAACAATGTATCTATGCCGATGATACATTTACTTACAGAGGGGTCATCGACTTACTTTCCGAGATCTGTTCCTACGGCGCGACGTAACCTGATTTTCGACGTAAGTCGGAACTCAGCTACATAAGCACATCCCCTCGAGTCTGTCTTACGTTTGGGAGCCATAATGAAGGGCAAAATTTAACCCCCGCCACAAAAAAGGAAAAAAAAAGAAGAACACCAACGAGAGATATCGAATGTCGCACAATCCGATATGGCGTACAGCCGGCGAAAAAACAACTCCGTCTTCCTCATATAGTGACGCATAAAGACGTGTGGGAGATGGTGCCGTAACCACAAAACATCGTACGCCGTGTCCGACGTAACCCGAGGAATATTTGTACTCCTGTCTTAGCGTTAAGACTGATCGGTTCGATATGTTTAAAATATATCCGATTATGACCTACAATCTTTTGTTAAATGGGGCAACAAATGGATTGTTAGTTTTCACGACTCTAAGATGAAACTGCGTTCTCTTAATCGTATTTTAGAAGGTTTGTGCTTTCCATCAGCATGGCTGATGCTAATCTCCAGGAGAATAAATCTTTACTTCTTTTGGGGGTAATGTTTTCCACTGAAAGTAAGTGGAAATATCTTGAATCAATTGGTAGTTCTGCTGCTGGAAAGGTGGATTCACTGTATCGTGCAAGACAATTTTTTCTCGCCCAAATCTATCTTACCCATTTATAATCTGCCATTCGTACACGCATTGAATATTGCTGTCTCATTTAGTCTGGTGTTTCTGCTATATATTTAGAGATTCTTGATAAGACCCAAAGAAGAATCTGCAATGTTAATGGTCCTGACTTAGCATCTCGGCTTCAATCACTTTGTAACGTGGCATCCCGTTTTCCTCATTGCTACGTAAACTTTTCGAATATAAGACCAATACATGACTGGCAGCTAGATTTCATAATTTTACAGTTGAAATGTCAAGATATGAGTGTAAGTTCTATGTTAACAGTTTCTTCTCTCGTACTTTTCGCTTCTGGAAATATTTACCGGCTTCTTGCTTTGACCTTTGACCTTCAAAAATTTAAACGCAATGGCAACCGTTACCTTCTGTCTTTATAATTCCTGTTCATTTTCTGTTCTCTCTCCTTAATATTGTTTTACGTTTTTTTTTTCATATTCTTTCACACTCAGTAACCACGGGTGTCTTAGTGGCTTTATTGCCTTGCTTGGAATGAAATGACAAAGAAAAATGATTGTAATCATGTATTCAACCCGGAAGTTGTTTTCTAAAATGTTTGTCGATTAATTTGTTTCTACCTTTTTTCAAAACCAGAAAATTATTTTTACACTGTAATAATTCTTTGGAGATAACAATTATTTACTGATAGAAGTTCTACTAATTAAACCACAACTACGGAGAAAAGTGGTAAATTCAAAATTCCCCAGAGGTAAATGAATATATTGAACCCGACTGGAATTGGAACTCGGCTTTCCAATTCTTAATTCCGAGCCGTTATCAACTTCACCGCATTCACATACTGTTACAGTTTTTTGTCTATATGTAACTAGTGAGCCAGTTAAAATGACTTAACTCCCTTTATAGTCTACCAATACCAATCAGAAGCCGCAGAACATTCTATCCGTCGTATATAAAGGCGGCCATTTTTGTTTACCCTACCGAAGGACCAGTGCCAACTTGACCAGGCGAAGATGAACAGAAGGAAGTACTACGCTCTGCTACTTTGCTGCGATATCCACTGCTAACCTGAACTACGCTTTCCTACTGTCTCCGAAATATTCACTGCTAACCTCTGGATTCTATACTCGAAGATGACCGTCAAAATGTCTAACACATACAAGCTTATAGCACCTGGTATTTCTAAGCAGTCACCCATCTAAGTACTGACCAAGCTCGACGTTGCCTAACTTCGGTATCGTACGGGAACCGGTGTTTCAACGTGATATGGCTGTTATAAACACATTGCATAAATAGAATATAAATTAGCGTTACATTTGTCACAAAAAAAAAACTGTTGGCTACCCGAGGATTCATTTCATTTAATATAATTTTTTGGAAGTCCTTTTATGTTTTCAGACGAGTATCCATCTTTATCCTTACCTGAATCGTCGCTAACGATGCAGGTAAAATGATCGGCTTTCTGTACCTGACGCCTCATGCTATCCGCTACCTTTATAAGAACGATATTAGACCGAAAATGGAATACAGTTGCTGTCCAATCCTCACCCCAGTCTTGATAGAGTTCAAAAGCGTCTCCAAGTCCTTGTTGAAGAAGAATTATTTTCTACCCTTCAACCCCCCTCTCTCTCTCTCTCTCTCTCACACACACACACACACAGAGGCGGGATTTGGCGAGTCTCTCATTGCTCTATCGCTGCTTCCTTGGAAAGTGCTCGGACAAACTACATTCCTTGGTTCCGCCAGGTCTGACCTTTACGGCTAGTACCAGTCATACCACTTGCATTGTAGTAAAGCGCCCTAATTCTCACTGTATTCTACCGGCGAGAAGTTCAACTCAAACAGCTTCTCCCTGCAAACCACAGCTCTATGGACCAGTCTCCAAAGAGGATGTTTTTTTTTCCAATCACTACAATTCTTAAGCTGTTCAAATCTAGAGACAACAGATTATCTTCCTCTCTCATTCATATAAACTACCCCAATAAGATAAACCCTTACCTCCAGTGGCAACCGAGATTTGTACAGGAATTATCTGACTGTAAAAAAAAAAAAAAAAAGAAAAGACATTGCTATTATCACGTCCTTCACTGTTCAATTTCCTTTCTATCTGAGACCCGATAAACTTGATTGTTACTAATTAAATTTAGGGAGCTGTCATTATCTACATTAATTACCGCTTGAATTTAATGAATAAAACGATAATGAGACCAACGACGGGGACATTAGTAAAGAAAGAAAGATAGATAGATAGATAGATAGATAGATAGATAGATAGATAGATAGATAGATAGATAGATAGATATAAAGAAACAGATAGATAGATAGATAGATAGATAGATAGATAGATAGATAGATAGATAGATAGATAGATAGATATAAAGAAACAGATAGATAGATAGATAGATAGATAGATAGATAGATAGATAGATATAAAGAAACAGATAGATAGATAGATAGATAGATAGATAGATAGATAGATAGATATAAAGAAACAGATAGATAGATAGATAGATAGATAGATAGATAGATAGATAGATAGATAGATATAAAGAAACAGATAGATAGATAGATAGATAGATAGATAGATAGATAGATAGATAGATATAAAGAAACAGATAGATAGATAGATAGATAGATAGATAGATAGATAGATAGATATAAAGAAACAGATAGATAGATAGATAGATAGATAGATAGATAGATAGATATAAAGAAACAGATAGATAGATAGATAGATAGATAGATAGATAGATAGATAGATAGATAGATAGATAGATATAAAGAAACAGATAGATAGATAGATAGATAGATAGATAGATAGATAGATAGATAGATAGATAGATAGATATAAAGAAACAGATAGATAGATAGATAGATAGATAGATAGATAGATAGATAGATATAAAGAAACAGATAGATAGATAGATAGATAGATAGATAGATAGATAGATATAAAGAAACAGATAGATAGATAGATAGATAGATAGATAGATAGATAGATAGATAGATAGATATAAAGAAACAGATAGATAGATAGATAGATAGATAGATAGATAGATAGATAGATAGATAGATATAAAGAAACAGATAGATAGATAGATAGATAGATAGATAGATAGATAGATATAAAGAAACAGATAGATAGATAGATAGATAGATAGATAGATAGATAGATAGATAGATAGATATAAAGAAACAGATAGATAGATAGATAGATAGATAGATAGATAGATAGATAGATAGATATAAAGAAACAGATAGATAGATAGATAGATAGATAGATAGATAGATAGATAGATAGATAGATAGATATAAAGAAACAGATAGATAGATAGATAGATAGATAGATAGATAGATAGATAGATAGATAGATAGATAGATATAAAGAAACAGATAGATAGATAGATAGATAGATAGATAGATAGATAGATAGATAGATAGATAGATATAAAGAAACAGATAGATAGATAGATAGATAGATAGATAGATAGATAGATAGATAGATATAAAGAAACAGATAGATAGATAGATAGATAGATAGATAGATAGATAGATATAAAGAAACAGATAGATAGATAGATAGATAGATAGATAGATAGATAGATAGATATAAAGAAACAGATAGATAGATAGATAGATAGATAGATAGATAGATAGATAGATAGATAGATAGATATAAAGAAACAGATAGATAGATAGATAGATAGATAGATAGATAGATAGATAGATAGATATAAAGAAACAGATAGATAGATAGATAGATAGATAGATAGATAGATAGATATAAAGAAACAGATAGATAGATAGATAGATAGATAGATAGATAGATAGATATAAAGAAACAGATAGATAGATAGATAGATAGATAGATAGATAGATAGATAGATAGATATAAAGAAACAGATAGATAGATAGATAGATAGATAGATAGATAGATAGATAGATACATAAATAGATAGATAGTGAACAGACCAGGATAGCTAGCTAGCTAGATAGATAGATATGAAGAAACTGATAGATAGATAGATAGATAGATAGATAGATAGATAGATAGATATAAAGAAACAGATAGATAGATAGATAGATAGATAGATAGATAGATAGATAGATAGATAGATAGATAAATAGATAGATAGATAGATAGTGAACAGACCAGGATAGCTAGCTAGCTAGCTAGATAGATAGATATGAAGAAACTGATAGATAGATAGATAGATAGATAGATAGATAGATAGATAAAACTGATTGTTACTAATTAAATTTACAGGATGAGGGGGCTGTCATTGTCTACATTACTTACGCTTGAATATAATGATAATAATAATGATAATAATTAATAAATGATAATGAGACCAACGACGGGGACATTAGTAAAGAAGATAGATAGATAGATAGATAGATAGATAGATAGATAGATAGATATAAAGAAACAGATAGATAGATAGATAGATAGATAGATAGATAGATAGATAGATAGATAGATAAATAGATAGATAGATAGATAGTGAACAGACCAGGATAGCTAGCTAGCTAGCTAGATAGATAGATATGAAGAAACTGATAGATAGATAGATAGATAGATAGATAGATAGATAGATAGATAGATAAAACTGATTGTTACTAATTAAATTTACAGGATGAGGGGGCTGTCATTGTCTACATTACTTACGCTTGAATATAATGATAATAATAATGATAATAATTAATAAATGATAATGAGACCAACGACGGGGACATTAGTAAAGAAGATAGATAGATAGATAGATAGATAGATAGATAGATAGATAGATAGATAGATAGATATAAAGAAACAGATAGATAGATAGATAGATAGATAGATAGATAAATAGATAGATAGATAGATAGTGAACAGACCAGGATAGCTAGCTAGCTAGCTAGATAGATAGATATGAAGAAACTGATAGATAGATAGATAGATAGATAGATAGATAGATAGATAGATATGAAGAAACATATAGATAGATAGATAGATAGATAGATAGTGAACAGACCAGGATAGCTAGCTAGCTAGCTAGCTAGATAGATAGATATGAAGAAACTGATAGATAGATAGATAGATAGATAGATAGATAGATAGATAGATAGATAAAACTGATTGTTACTAATTAAATTTACAGGATGAGGGGGCTGTCATTGTCTACATTACTTACGCTTGAATATAATGATAATAATAATGATAATAATTAATAAATGATAATGAGACCAACGACGGGGACATTAGTAAAGAAGATAGATAGATAGATAGATAGATAGATAGATAGATAGATAGATAGATAGATATAAAGAAACAGATAGATAGATAGATAGATAGATAGATAGATAGATAGATAAATAGATAGATAGATAGATAGTGAACAGACCAGGATAGCTAGCTAGCTAGCTAGATAGATAGATATGAAGAAACTGATAGATAGATAGATAGATAGATAGATAGATAGATAGATAGATAGATAAAACTGATTGTTACTAATTAAATTTACAGGATGAGGGGGCTGTCATTGTCTACATTACTTACGCTTGAATATAATGATAATAATAATGATAATAATTAATAAATGATAATGAGACCAACGACGGGGACATTAGTAAAGAAGATAGATAGATAGATAGATAGATAGATAGATAGATATAAAGAAACAGATAGATAGATAGATAGATAGATAGATAGATAGATAGATAGATAGATAGATAAATAGATAGATAGTGAACAGACCAGGATAGCTAGCTAGCTAGATAGATAGATATGAAGAAACTGATAGATAGATAGATAGATAGATAGATAGATAGATAGTGAACAGACCAGGATAGCTAGCTAGCTAGATAGATAGATATGAAGAAACTGATAGATAGATAGATAGATAGATAGATAGTGAACAGACCAGGATAGCTAGCTAGCTAGATAGATAGATATGAAGAAACTGATAGATAGATAGATAGATAGATAGATAGTGAACAGACCAGGATAGCTAGCTAGCTAGATAGATAGATATGAAGAAACTGATAGATAGATAGATAGATAGATAGATAGTGAACAGACCAGGATAGCTAGCTAGCTAGATAGATAGATATGAAGAAACTGATAGATAGATAGATAGATAGATAGATAGATAGTGAACAGACCAGGATAGCTAGCTAGATAGATAGATAGATATGAAGAAACTGATAGATAGATAGATAGATAGATAGATAGTGAACAGACCAGGATAGCTAGCTAGCTAGATAGATAGATATGAAGAAACTGATAGATAGATAGATAGATAGATAGATAGATAGTGAACAGACCAGGATAGCTAGCTAGCTAGATAGATAGATATGAAGAAACTGATAGATAGATAGATAGATAGATAGATAGATAGATAGATAGATAGATAGTGAACAGACCAGGATAGCTAGCTAGCTAGATAGATAGATATGAAGAAACTGATAGATAGATAGATAGATAGATAGATAGATAGTGAACAGACCAGGATAGCTAGCTAGCTAGATAGATAGATATGAAGAAACTGATAGATAGATAGATAGATAGATAGATAGATAGATAGATAGATAGTGAACAGACCAGGATAGCTAGCTAGCTAGATAGATAGATATGAAGAAACTGATAGATAGATAGATAGATAGATAGATAGATAGATAGATAGATAGTGAACAGACCAGGATAGCTAGCTAGCTAGATAGATAGATATGAAGAAACTGATAGATAGATAGATAGATAGATAGATAGATAGATAGTGAACAGACCAGGATAGCTAGCTAGCTAGATAGATAGATATGAAGAAACAGATAGATAGATAGATAGATAGATAGATAGATAGATAGATAGATAGATAGATAGATAGATAGATATAAAGAAATAGATAGATAGATAGATAGATAGATAGATAGATATAAAGAAACAGATAGATAGATAGATAGATAGATAGATATAAAGAAACAGATAGATAGATAGATAGATAGATAGATAGATAGATAGATAGATAGATATAAAGAAACAGATAGATAGATAGATAGATAGATAGATAGATAGATAGATATAAAGAAACAGATAGATAGATAGATAGATAGATAGATAGATAGATAGATATAAAGAAACAGATAGATAGATAGATAGATAGATAGATAGATAGATAGATAGATAGATATAAAGAAACAGATAGATAGATAGATAGATAGATAGATAGATAGATAGATAAATAGATAGATAGATAGATAGATAGATAGATAGATAGATATAAAGAAACAGATAGATAGATAGATAGATAGATAGATAGATAGATAGATAGATAGATAGATATAAAGAAACAGATAGATAGATAGATAGATAGATAGATAGATAGATAGATAGATAGATATAAAGAAACAGATAGATAGATAGATAGATAGATAGATAGATAGATAGATAGATAGATAGATAGATAGATATAAAGAAACAGATAGATAGATAGATAGATAGATAGATAGATAGATAGATAGATAGATATAAAGAAACAGATAGATAGATAGATAGATAGATAGATAGATAGATAGATAGATATAAAGAAACAGATAGATAGATAGATAGATAGATAGATAGATAGATAGATAGATAGATATAAAGAAACAGATAGATAGATAGATAGATAGATAGATAGATAGATAGATAGATAGATATAAAGAAACAGATAGATAGATAGATAGATAGATAGATAGATAGATAGATAGATACATAAATAGATAGATAGTGAACAGACCAGGATAGCTAGCTAGCTAGATAGATAGATATGAAGAAACTGATAGATAGATAGATAGATAGATAGATAGATAGATAGATAGATAGATAGATAGATAGATATAAAGAAACAGATAGATAGATAGATAGATAGATAGATAGATAGATAGATAGATAGATAGATAAATAGATAGATAGATAGATAGTGAACAGACCAGGATAGCTAGCTAGCTAGCTAGATAGATAGATATGAAGAAACTGATAGATAGATAGATAGATAGATAGATAGATAGATAGATAAAACTGATTGTTACTAATTAAATTTACAGGATGAGGGGGCTGTCATTGTCTACATTACTTACGCTTGAATATAATGATAATAATAATGATAATAATTAATAAATGATAATGAGACCAACGACGGGGACATTAGTAAAGAAGATAGATAGATAGATAGATAGATAGATAGATAGATAGATAGATAGATATAAAGAAACAGATAGATAGATAGATAGATAGATAGATAGATAGATAGATAGATAGATAGATAAATAGATAGATAGATAGATAGTGAACAGACCAGGATAGCTAGCTAGCTAGCTAGATAGATAGATATGAAGAAACTGATAGATAGATAGATAGATAGATAGATAGATAGATAGATAGATAGATAAAACTGATTGTTACTAATTAAATTTACAGGATGAGGGGGCTGTCATTGTCTACATTACTTACGCTTGAATATAATGATAATAATAATGATAATAATTAATAAATGATAATGAGACCAACGACGGGGACATTAGTAAAGAAGATAGATAGATAGATAGATAGATAGATAGATAGATAGATAGATAGATATAAAGAAACAGATAGATAGATAGATAGATAGATAGATAGATAAATAGATAGATAGATAGATAGTGAACAGACCAGGATAGCTAGCTAGCTAGCTAGATAGATAGATATGAAGAAACTGATAGATAGATAGATAGATAGATAGATAGATAGATAGATAGATAGATATGAAGAAACATATAGATAGATAGATAGATAGATAGATAGTGAACAGACCAGGATAGCTAGCTAGCTAGCTAGCTAGATAGATAGATATGAAGAAACTGATAGATAGATAGATAGATAGATAGATAGATAGATAGATAGATAGATAGATAGATAAAACTGATTGTTACTAATTAAATTTACAGGATGAGGGGGCTGTCATTGTCTACATTACTTACGCTTGAATATAATGATAATAATAATGATAATAATTAATAAATGATAATGAGACCAACGACGGGGACATTAGTAAAGAAGATAGATAGATAGATAGATAGATAGATAGATAGATAGATAGATAGATATAAAGAAACAGATAGATAGATAGATAGATAGATAGATAGATAGATAGATAAATAGATAGATAGATAGATAGTGAACAGACCAGGATAGCTAGCTAGCTAGCTAGATAGATAGATATGAAGAAACTGATAGATAGATAGATAGATAGATAGATAGATAGATAGATAAAACTGATTGTTACTAATTAAATTTACAGGATGAGGGGGCTGTCATTGTCTACATTACTTACGCTTGAATATAATGATAATAATAATGATAATAATTAATAAATGATAATGAGACCAACGACGGGGACATTAGTAAAGAAGATAGATAGATAGATAGATAGATAGATAGATAGATATAAAGAAACAGATAGATAGATAGATAGATAGATAGATAGATAGATAGATAGATAAATAGATAGATAGTGAACAGACCAGGATAGCTAGCTAGCTAGATAGATAGATATGAAGAAACTGATAGATAGATAGATAGATAGATAGATAGATAGATAGTGAACAGACCAGGATAGCTAGCTAGCTAGATAGATAGATATGAAGAAACTGATAGATAGATAGATAGATAGATAGATAGTGAACAGACCAGGATAGCTAGCTAGCTAGATAGATAGATATGAAGAAACTGATAGATAGATAGATAGATAGATAGATAGTGAACAGACCAGGATAGCTAGCTAGCTAGATAGATAGATATGAAGAAACTGATAGATAGATAGATAGATAGATAGATAGATAGATAGTGAACAGACCAGGATAGCTAGCTAGCTAGATAGATAGATATGAAGAAACTGATAGATAGATAGATAGATAGATAGATAGATAGTGAACAGACCAGGATAGCTAGCTAGATAGATAGATAGATATGAAGAAACTGATAGATAGATAGATAGATAGATAGATAGATAGTGAACAGACCAGGATAGCTAGCTAGCTAGATAGATAGATATGAAGAAACTGATAGATAGATAGATAGATAGATAGATAGATAGTGAACAGACCAGGATAGCTAGCTAGCTAGATAGATAGATATGAAGAAACTGATAGATAGATAGATAGATAGATAGATAGATAGATAGATAGATAGATAGATAGATAGTGAACAGACCAGGATAGCTAGCTAGCTAGATAGATAGATATGAAGAAACTGATAGATAGATAGATAGATAGATAGATAGATAGTGAACAGACCAGGATAGCTAGCTAGCTAGATAGATAGATATGAAGAAACTGATAGATAGATAGATAGATAGATAGATAGATAGATAGATAGATAGATAGTGAACAGACCAGGATAGCTAGCTAGCTAGATAGATAGATATGAAGAAACTGATAGATAGATAGATAGATAGATAGATAGATAGTGAACAGACCAGGATAGCTAGCTAGCTAGATAGATAGATATGAAGAAACTGATAGATAGATAGATAGATAGATAGATAGATAGTGAACAGACCAGGATAGCTAGCTAGCTAGATAGATAGATATGAAGAAACTGATAGATAGATAGATAGATAGATAGATAGATAGATAGTGAACAGACCAGGATAGCTAGCTAGCTAGATAGATAGATATGAAGAAACTGATAGATAGATAGATAGATAGATAGATAGTGAACAGACCAGGATAGCTAGCTAGCTAGATAGATAGATATGAAGAAACTGATAGATAGATAGATAGATAGATAGATAGATAGTGAACAGACCAGGATAGCTAGCTAGCTAGATAGATAGATATGAAGAAACTGATAGATAGATAGATAGATAGATAGATAGATAGATAGATAGTGAACAGACCAGGATAGCTAGCTAGCTAGATAGATAGATATGAAGAAACTGATAGATAGATAGATAGATAGATAGATAGATAGTGAACAGACCAGGATAGCTAGCTAGCTAGATAGATAGATATGAAGAAACTGATAGATAGATAGATAGATAGATAGATAGATAGATAGTGAACAGACCAGGATAGCTAGCTAGCTAGATAGATAGATATGAAGAAACTGATAGATAGATAGATAGATAGATAGATAGTGAACAGACCAGGATAGCTAGCTAGCTAGATAGATAGATATGAAGAAACTGATAGATAGATAGATAGATAGATAGATAGATAGTGAACAGACCAGGATAGCTAGCTAGCTAGATAGATAGATATGAAGAAACTGATAGATAGATAGATAGATAGATAGATAGATAGATAGTGAACAGACCAGGATAGCTAGCTAGCTAGATAGATAGATATGAAGAAACTGATAGATAGATAGATAGATAGATAGATAGATAGATAGTGAACAGACCAGGATAGCTAGCTAGCTAGATAGATAGATATGAAGAAACTGATAGATAGATAGATAGATAGATAGATAGTGAACAGACCAGGATAGCTAGCTAGCTAGATAGATAGATATGAAGAAACTGATAGATAGATAGATAGATAGATAGATAGATAGATAGATAGTGAACAGACCAGGATAGCTAGCTAGCTAGATAGATAGATATGAAGAAACTGATAGATAGATAGATAGATAGATAGATAGATAGTGAACAGACCAGGATAGCTAGCTAGCTAGATAGATAGATATGAAGAAACTGATAGATAGATAGATAGATAGATAGATAGTGAACAGACCAGGATAGCTAGCTAGCTAGATAGATAGATATGAAGAAACTGATAGATAGATAGATAGATAGATAGATAGATAGATAGATAGATAGATAGATAGTGAACAGACCAGGATAGCTAGCTAGCTAGATAGATAGATATGAAGAAACTGATAGATAGATAGATAGATAGATAGATAGATAGTGAACAGACCAGGATAGCTAGCTAGCTAGATAGATAGATATGAAGAAACTGATAGATAGATAGATAGATAGATAGATAGATAGTGAACAGACCAGGATAGCTAGCCTAGCTAGATAGATAGATATGAAGAAACTGATAGATAGATAGATAGATAGATAGATAGATAGATAGATAGATAGATAAAACTGATTGTTACTAATTAAATTTACAGGATGAGGGGGCTGTCATTGTCTACATTACTTACGCTTGAATATAATGATAATAATAATGATAATAATTAATAAATGATAATGAGACCAACGACGGGGACATTAGTAAAGAAGATAGATAGATAGATAGATAGATAGATAGATAGATAGATAGATAGATAGATTATTACTAATTAAATTTATGGGTTGAGGGTGCTGTCATTATCTACATTACTTACGCATGAATATAATGATAATAATATTAATAATGATAATAATGAATAAAATGATAACAACAACAACGATGGGGATATTAGTAATGAAGCCTCATTATATTTCTTCACCTTCATCAGATTTCTTTTTCAAAATATCTTGATTTCTGAAATTGCTTTCGAAAGCAATAAATCTCATTCGGTCCCTGACCAGACTAGATATTGCTTAACTTCGGTATCGTACGAGACCTGAATGAAATTGTTATATGAAATAAGTGCAGATTGTGTGGATATGTATAATTGAAAACGGTTGAACCTGGAATTCAAGAGTTTATAGTGATCGGGGAAGAATCCTTCTGGGAGTCTGTTCCGCAACGTAACGGTTCTTGGAAAGAAGCTGTTCGAGTGGAGCTTCCCTCCAATCAGTCGAATACGAAGGGAACGAGGATGATTCGACACTGTGGGTGTGGTATGTCATCCTGTAGCTGTAAATGTCTGAAAATGATGGAATGTAGTTTGTTAGAATTTTTCCCGGGGGAAAAAAAAGTGTAACGGTTATCACCATGAAATGTGGGACGGGCTTCTGGGGTTCAAATTCCAGCGGGGAGTGTCGCGTTCGACGACGTACTCTTGTAAAAGCCCTACCAGCTAGAGGTTAATAACATTTCGGTCGGTTTTCTTTAAACTTGGCTGGCAACTAGTCTTTAAAAAAAAAAAAAAAAAAATTCGACCGATCTATTCTTCAGCTTTCGTCATGCGTATTCTGTGAAAACCTGAGTCGCGAAATCTGAGACCGTTGAAATTTATAGAATGCATAATGAGGAAGAAGGGCTTGGAGAATTCGACACTCAAAAGATATACAATTGGAACAGATAATCAATTATTCAAGTGAGTCGCCGTAAGAATTTTTCAGCACCTCCTTGTTATTATTCTATATCTAACATAATAATATCTTGACGGCGCCGTTGTATTATTATTATTATTATTATTATTATTATTATTATTGGATTTGTTTTATAGAACAAGGCCCGAGAGCCACTGAGTGTAGAGTGTTACTGAATGGGATTGCTGTATGTAGATAACGGTTAATCGTAGACTTGAAGATGCTAAGATTGTAGTGATCAGGGAGGCATCGTGCAGGGATTCTGTTCCGCAATGTAGAAGTTCTTAGAAAGAAGCTGTCCGAGTGAAACTTTCTTCTTATCAGTCGAATACGGGGGGAATGAAGAATATTCCACTCTGTGAATGTGGCGCGACGGCGGTTTAAAAACTGTAAAGTTTTCAAATATCATTTATATATAGAAAAAATAGTAACTTTTTATCAATCAAAATTTGTTTGCGAAAATGTCCTTGAAGCAGTTCAATCTCTAATTAAAAAAAAAAAAAATAAAATTTTAAAATAAAATTTTAAAAAAATATCGTAAATTTAATAATCATATTTTCTCGCGATATTTTATGCAATTCAACTATAAAATTATGAGACCTTGATACAAATCTCGTACTGCACTTAAAGTCATGGAGTCTAGGTAGTTATATGTAGATGTTTGGTGATGTTTGATGAAACCTACTGCTCCTTGATTGTATACATCTAAGACTTAAGTAGTCGGTGCCTATAGGGCCTAAAACTGAGAAACATTAGAAAGGAAGACATTCTAAATATGTAAAACAGATGAAAATAAACACTTTATTCAATTAAATATGAACAAAATTTTTATTTCACTCTTTGATTGGATGCCTTCCCAATATGGATGCTTGATGAAACCCAGGGCTAACTCTTTGATTGTATACCTCTAAGACTTAAATAATGACATCTATAGGGCCTAATACTGTGAAGTATGAGAAAGGAAGACATTTTAAATATGTAAAACAGATGAAACATGAAATAAACACTTTATTCAATTAAATATTTAATACACTTTTATTTCACTCTTTGATTGGATGCCTTCACGATATGGATGCCCGGGCCGTCGCACACGCTGCCTCGCCTTTCTGTACGCTACTGTGTTTAGGCACCGTAAAGTAACATCCATCAGAACAATTACTATAAAAGCTTTTATAGAAAATACTCAAGGAAGCTTTGTTACGGCGCTGGCGAAATTGACTGAAGCCGAGATGCTAAGTGTGAACCAATAACATTGTAGATTCTTCTTGAATTTATCAAGCATTTCGAAATACATAGCACCAGACCAGATATATTCTTACAGCAATATTCTTACAGTCCTCGAAAATCTAGCGAACCTGGAGTATCTTATCAAAACAACAAAGATTACGATACTTTACTGAACATTTATTGACATAATCTCTATCTATAAAAGTAGGGATGTCCCAGGTAACGCTAAAAAAGTGGTATACCCTGGAGAAAAAAGGTCCCCAAATTGATAAAAAAAATTGTAAATTGAAGACCAAGGTAATTTTTAATTATTTAAAAAAAATTTTTTTTCATTTGCAGCATTTTTTAAATTTAGGTTGAAAATCTTGTTTTTGTTTAGGTCAAAAATTACGTAATATTAACATTACTTGTTTTTCACTGTTTTCTGTTGAAAAAAACACATTGATTTGGAAAATCTGACAAAAATCAAGTACTTGTTGGATTTTAATGAAACTTTCAGAACTTATTCACAAATGATTGAAATTATTTTAGAAATGTTTGTCATTTTGAAAGTCATGGTATAAATATTATTTTTTTATATCTGTTACACCCCTCGAACTTAATTTTATGAAAACTTCAAAAATTTATTTTTGAAGCCTGATAATTTTTTTTCAGTTAAATGCACAAGACACTGAAGATTCTAAATCATCAATTTTTTGGGTAAAAATATGTGCAAAATTGTCCAAAATTTTACCTCAATTTTTAACATACAAAACCCAATAAAACTAAGACTAATATTTAATTCAAAAAACTTTTTATGACTTTTCTGAATAACATATACTACGGTAATTCTTATCTGAAAAAAAAAAAAAATTTGATGAAAAATGAATTTTTACAATAATTTTTTTCTTTTTTTCTATTTTGAATACACAATATGACAAAATGTTGTTATATATTTTAAAATTAAGTTTCTGAATGAAGCTTTATGGAAATAACATATTATGTTCCCTACTTTTTAAAGATCATAAATTTGAAAGCTCATAAAAATTTGACAACCGTTAACATTTTTAAAATAATTTTTTAATATTCCAAAATTGTACTTAAAATCGTCTCCAACGAAAGTATGGATGCACAGCTTTGAAATAATGTCACGAGGTTTACTTGTTTCTCTTGATAGAAGCAAGTTCTTTTTACTTCAGAAATTGCTTTGCATTCATTCAGTTTAGAAAGTTATTTTTTTTTTTAAATTTACTAACCGGGTTCACTTAAAATTAGAAAGAATTACATCATTTCTGCGCTACCGTACGATAAATTCGCTTGACGTAAGTTGTCAATATATTGACACCCGTCAATTAACACCCTTCAATCACGCACCCGCGCGAGTACCTCGGTTGGAAATATCTCTATTAAAAAATTTTCTGCTAAAAAAGTAAGTAATGTTTCTTTCAAATTACATTAAGTATACTTTAATCATTCTAAATTTCCTAAGATAACAAAAAAAAAGGTGTAACTGAATTTTAATTGATTTTTGAACTAATTTTTTTTTTTTTTACAAATTCGGGCAGAAATGTCGATAAATCAATTTTACTAATTTTTTTTTATTCAAGAAAAACGAGATTTTTAAATAAAATTTTTAACATTTTTAGGAAGGATTAAAAAATCTGAAAAAATATTCAAAAAATACTTTGGTCTTCCCTCTTTAATTTTAACATAAACATTTACAAGTTAAAAATTTTTTTTATCAATTTGGGGACCTTTTTTCTCTAGGGTATACCACTTTTTTAGCGTTACCTGGGACATACCTATATAAAAGGCAGGATGTGTGTAACGAATGCACGGCCGCAATTTTCGACGGATTTGCACCAACAGCTGACTGACACGAATGTTAACTAGTATGCAAGCATGCAAAAAAATCGATAGCTGCATTCGTCACAAGTGGGGAAAAATTAAATCTGCCTGACACTTTACTCCAATTGGCACATTCGCTTGCTTAAACTCAACGTTGATTCTGATTCCGCAGAACTGGGTTTGGGTGTGAAAAATTATTTGTTGTTAACATTCTATTTTCATTCGGTTTTTCCAGTTACGAGTCCTTTTTCAAAGCTGATCGTTTTGTGTTCATTTTGTTTAGTTTTTTTTTTTCGTAACAGATTTAATGTTTAGCATAGAGCTTAGAAAAAATTCGCAGCGTGAGATAGGCAAGAAGTAAGTAATGTAGCAATATCAGCACGGCAAAGGGCACTCCTTTAAAGGCAAGGAAGAGCAAAAATATTTCAAGTCAAGTGATAGCGATTGCTGTATGAGTCGTACGATTTTTGAATCATGCACGGACAACGCCGGGTCATACTGTTAAGAATAAAATTTCAAAGTTGTATTAGAATTTTCTGATCTTAGCCTGATGACTGAGTAAGTTCCTTTCTAGTTCCACGATTGAAGGTTAACAAACTTTAAACAAATATTGCAATAACAATCATAAGTATAAAAAAAGTAAGTAAGTAAAAAGTAAGAAGTTACAAATGAGATTCAAAACTGACAACGTTTTCCATTTCATTGAAGCTGATATTAAACGCATGGGGGAGCGTTACTGCTTTCTTTCTTTCGTTCTTTCTTTCTTTCATTCTTTCTTTCTTTCTGTTTTTCTTTCTTTCTTTCTGTTTTTCTCTCTTTCTTTCTTTCGTTCTTTCTTTCTTTCATTCTTTCTTTCTTTCTGTTTTTCTCGCTTTCTTTCTTTCATTCTTCCTTATTTCTGTTTTTCTTTCTTTCTTTCTTTCTTTCTTTCAGGTTTCTTTCTTTCTTTCTTTCTTTCTTTCGTTCTGTTTCTCTCTTTTTTTTCTTCCTTTCTTTCTTTTTTCTTTCTCTCTTTCTGTTTTTCATTCTTTCTGTTTCTCTTTCATTCTTTCTTTCTCTTTTTCTTTCTGTTTTTCTGCTTTTCATTCATTTATTCATTCATTCATACTTTCTTTCTTTCTTTCTGTTTTTCATTCATTCATTCATTAATTTTTCCTTCTTTCTTTCTTTCTTTCATTCTTTCTTTCTGTTTTCTTTCTTTCTGTTTTTTCTATCTTTCTTTCTTTCTTTCGTTCTTTCAATTTTTCGTCCTTTCTGTTTTCTGTTTTTCTCGCTTTCTTTCTTTCATTCTTCCTTCTTTCTGTTTTTCTTTCTTTCTTTCTTTCTTTCTTTCTTTCTTTCTTTCAGGTTTCTTTCTTTTATCTGTTTTCTTTCTTTCTTTCTTTCTGTTTCTCTCTCTTTTTCTTCCATTCTTTCTTTTTCCTTTCTCTCTTTCTGTTTTTCTGTTTCTCTTTCTTTCTTTCTTTCTTTCTTTTTTTCTGTAATTCTTTCTTTCTGTTTTCATTCATTCATTCATTCATTCTTTCTTTCTTTCTTTCTTTCTTTCTGCTTTTTTCTGTTTTTCTTTCTTTTTTTGTCTTTCTTTTTTCTCTCTCTTTCTTTCTTTCTTTCTTTCTTTCTTTCTGCTTTTTTCTGTTTTTCTTTTCTTTTTTTGTCTTTCTTTTTTCTTTCTCTTTCTTTCTTTCTTTCTTTCTTTCTTTTTTTCTTCTTCTTATGTACTTTCTTTTTGTCCCCACAACCAAATAGTTTTTTTCTTATACGTAAACCTGAATGAGACGCATCGACAAGTTATAATGGTCAACAAGCTTGTATCGCTAAAACAATTGCAACTAAATAGTGAGTTCGATCCTCACTGGGTGTCCCGTACTTTCGGCGTTGTATCACATCTAAGATACGCTTAGGAAATCACCATAAATATGAATGTAGTCCCCATGAAAAAATAATAGGGTCAAAATGAAAAGATTCAAAATTGAGAAAAGTTTTCTATTTCACTGAAGCAGACATTAAACGGATGAGAGTATTATCGCTTTTTTTTTCTTTCTTTTTGTTGTTCTTCCTTTCTTCTTCTTACTATGAATGCTTTCTTTTTGTCACTACAGTCAAACAATATCTCTGATACACAAAACTGAATGCATCACGTCGACACACTATAAACGGTTAGCAACGTTGTCCCGTTAGCTGAATTACGATTGTGTTGTGAGTTCGATCCTCACTTGGTGTCCCCTACATTCTCTATTGGACCAAATCTTATATCGTTATAAAACTGAATGGTCCATTATTTATATGAGGCAAGGGCAAGGTAAAATACACGCCTTAATTATCGTAGAATAAACAATATTTTGTCAGAGTAATTGAGAAAATTATATCGGCCAGAAAGAACAGTAACGAAAACGTTTTAGACGAAATAACAAAGATTGTGATAGTGGTTCTAATTTTTCATGTGATAATGCACTTTTAACATTTAAAAATGTCTTTAGTATCTGGAGTAGAGAATGTATATTCGGGCTTCTGAACAGTAAATCCCTTTATTCTGTATTTAAAAATTACAAGTAAACTTTTGGGAATAATTTCTCTGTTTTATGATTAAATAATGGGGTAAAATTTCTATGTCACATAATAAGGAAAGACGGCTTGGAGAATTTGATACTCACAGGACAGATTAAAGGTACAAAAATGACAGATGGAAAACAACGCATAAGCTAAGCTAGCGAGCATGACTGAATGGATGGCGCAGCAGGATCTGGGAGGGATAGCCAGAAGACAACATTTATTAAGAGCTGCAAAGAACGGGTAGTTGTGGAGAGTCGTGATCGCCATGGAGACGACACGTAGAGGAAGAACAAGTGTAATTCTTTTACCTGACAAGATATTCCATAAAGCTTTCACCGTCTCCCCGAACTGCATTCATGTCCCTGTCGTAATCCGCCCTGTTCGATACACATTGACTGCCACGGTTCTGATCTGTAACATTGCGCGGCAGGAGACTGCGGTAGCCAATTTCCAAGGCAGACAGGCGGCCAGAACCGGAAACAAAGCCAGAAGCGAACACATACGCAGACGCCGGCTCATCGACTAAAGCAGCATCGGGTCGGCTAGTTCTACAGTCTTTGTATTCCGATGGAACCGCGATGGATTCCTTTGGGCTAGAGTTGTGGCTTCCTTGAAGTTCATGATACGAGGAAGCGTCTGTTGACTTTGACAATGACGGTGCAGCGTTGGAAAATGATTCCTTATTCTGTGTTGCCATTTTGAAAGCTAAGCCTTCAGAAGGTGCCTCTTCTGTCCTTGATTTATTCGCATCGACGCCGATGCAATCGTCTGCGCGTTCAGCTTCATTGTGACCGTTTTTGTGCATTCACTATGTATCTCCCAATTAAATTAAGAACATCTTTTTCTATCTACTTTCAACGTTGAAAATAAATACACGGCATTCGTTCATTTTTCGTTCTGATTGGCCAAGGGCTCAATTAGTCAGTTTTACATTCAGTGATTGATTTTGGTTTGCTAAAGTTACTTTCTTTCTTTCCTCTCTCCCTCTCTCTCTCGTTCTCCCTCTCTTTCTTTTAAGATAATTATTGTCAGTTCCTTAACAATCGGCTACGAGGAGAATCATAAACGATTTCTCTTAATTGTTTTCAAAAATATATTTCTTTAAATAGTTTATCAAACAGGACAAAGTAAATTTAATGTAGGAACCAGTACACATATTTTCACGCTTTCACAATAAACGAATTTAATATAGATGCACAATTGCAGCTGAGCAAAAGACTAGTGTAAAATGAACAGGATTGCGCTATATACATAGTGAAAATTACTATCGCCAATATAAACTGTACAGAAAAGTTCGACATCTCTCAATTCGCTCGCAGCACGATGTACTAATTTCAAATCTAAATTGTTAGTCTATTTAAACCCGTACATTTACAGTGTACCCCGGATATAAGAGAGTTGTCGGGACCGGAGAATAAGTCTCTTATATCCGGGTTTCTTTTGTATCCGGGTTTGGTCTATTTTGTTTACATTAACACAGGCTCTAATTTGGGACCAGAGAAAATCTCTCTTATATCCGTGTTTCTCTTATATCCGGGTCTCTTATATCCGGGTTACACAGTATTAGAAAAACGTATTCAGTTTAAATGCAGAAAAAAGTCATATCAAATCACTTTCCGGTTTATACATTATTTGGTGCTATCATATATAGTATGATATCTGCCGAGGTATTTGCGACCTACCGTAAATGAAGATACACTTATTATTGCTGGAAAATGCTCAGAAAAAAAAAAAAAAAGGTGATTTTTCTTTAAATGACATCAAATCACTTTACAAACGTTAAAATCACTATTTTCTTTTCTTTTTTTCTTTCTATAAAACATTCTTAATATCTCCGAAGTTTACGCATTTACTGTTCAGAAGTCAGAATATACGTTCTCTACTCCAGATAAAAAAGACATTTTAAAATATTTAATATATAACCAGTTCACTGCTTTTGTTATGTCAAAGAACACTCGTTGCCACTTTTGTAATGTCAACGAATAGTCGTTGTCACTTTCGTAATGCTCGTTGTAGTAGAGACTTTGTAATCGCAGATACAACTATAATAACGCCGTTGAACAATACTGGTGTCAGACGCCTTCGAATAACACTCGCACTAATAGTACTTGCTCGGAAATACTCGCTCGAAAAGCAACCACCGTATGCTGATCTGAATAAAGGAATGGTATGGAGAATAGCGATCCGAATAGTAATAGAGAATAGACAAGAAATGACGATCAATAAGACATCACGCTAATTTCTATATATGCGTTTCATTTATGGTCACGTGGTCTAATTAATATAATAATGGGATCGACTGTGTTTGGCGATCTATGTTCAAAATACAGTGTCGGCAGCGACATTGTATTCCTATATAACAAAAGCCTTTAACCCTAACCCCTAACTCTAATCCTAACCCCAACCCCTAACACTAACCCTCACTTTAACATATCTCATACTTCCAACATTTGGTAAATATCGTAAAATAGTAGAAAATAGTAGATATTATACTATAATAAAAAATGGACTGTAGCATCCTTGTTTCGGCTTGGGTATGGCGATAAACTACGACAACAAGGCCTCTGATCGGGAGATTGGAAGTTTTCAGAACCGTGGAATCACGTCTTAACTGCTGTTGTTCCCCAGTTCACCCTGACCTAGAGTGGTAACACCTGCTCGGGCCCCAGCTATGGGCAAGTAACAAAAACAAAAATCAACAATACATTTTTATAAATGAACAATAGATTTTTTAATAGTAAAATGACAATCAATGCAACACTAAAAAATATTAAAATATATTCTTATAGTAAAATTACCCACAATGCATTGTATGGCCTACAAACTATATGTTTAAAAAGTATAAAATTCTGTACAAAATATCTGAAGTTGAAAGCATAAAATTACGTATAACGTATCTAGATTTCGGCATTAAGTAACTCAATTGATGATATACAGTTAAGCCAGATCAATAAGATGTTATTGACAGACTTAAAGGGAAATTATCCCCGCGAAACAGATGCCAAATTCAATTTCCTTCAAATTTAGTGCCTATCTACGCTTGTAAAGTGTATAACGATAATATCTGGGCATGACGATATACTACATCTGGGAGCGAGGCTTCAAGTTGGGAGACTAGAGCTTTTAAAGAGCGTGGAAGCACCTTTTAATTGCTGTTGTTCTCAGGTCCATCCTGGCTCGGGATCGTAGCACCGGTTAGGGTCCCAGCAAGCATTGAACGCGGACAGAGCATGTGTGCAACGAGGAAGTTTTGAGGAAAATAGAAACAAAAATGACACCTTTACTTAGAATCAGAAATAGTTTGTTTCTATGTCCTTCCAGACTTGATAATGTGATTTGAGGTCAAATACCTTTCTTGGTTTCATTATCTGCAAGAATATTATTGCAGTCATATATAGGCAGGAGCTGTCGTCTTCACTCTCCAGTCTCGATAGTGTCCGAAAGCATCTCCGCGTCCTTGTGAGTGACAAATTATTTTCCGCACTACAATGCCGTTGTCGCCGAAGAAATATCGCAAGCCTCACGCTGTTCTATCCCTATTTCCATGGAAAATATTCAGATGAACTACATTCCTTAGTTCTACCCTTCACGGTTAGGAGCCGCCATTTCACGCACATTGTGGAGAACCACCCTCATTCTCTTCGTATTCCATCGGTGAGATGTAAGTTCCACTCGAACAGCTTCTTCCCACAAACTGCTGCTTTGTGGAACCGACTTCCAAATGGATACTTCTCCAATCACTACAATCTTAACTTGTTCAAGTCTAGGGTTATCTACCGTTATCTTGCCCACTTATCCCTCTAAACTGTGCCACTTACTCTGTATCCCCTACGTCGAGTGGCTCTTGGGCCTTGTACAAGGTGAACAATATTGGCACGTGGCCGACTGATTAGAAAGTTCTCATTCTGACTATGAAACCCGGGTTCGAATCTCACCATGGTCGATTTGTCAGGAAGGAGATTTCCTGATGTCCTCGGACTGGAGCGGGTTCGATCCCAGCGTGCGGCATCTTAGGAAAGTGCCTGAAAACCATACCACCCGTTGACCTAATCCCTATGAGTGGGTAGACGGAACATTTGAGGCAGTCGATAGCTGTGCTAGCACGCTGTCACAAGTCTTCGTGGCCGAGGGCTTCAAAGAGCTGGCCTTGTTCAAACTCTTGATCACGCTAGAAAAGACACTCTTTCCCAGAAACTGTAAATAAGGCTTGCTCAAATTATTATCATAATTGCAGTATAAAACGCAGGTAGACTTCGTGGGTGTCGAATAAACAGAAATGCTCCTGAGCAAGCTTCTGCAACAGGTATTGGCTAGCCGCCCTATTAGACGGGTATCCTCGGATACGAGTGATCAGCTATACACACACATTCGCCGAGTGAACATCGTCTTATTTTATAATGATTTTGTTTATCAGACTTCAGTAGCACTTTGACGTGTTTTAAGTTTTGAGTGTATGATTTTCTGACAATATTTCGCAAGTAATTCTAGGCTCCATCGAAGTTAAGCAACGTGGAGCCTGGTCAGTAACTAGATAGGTGACCGCCTGGGAATACGAGGTGGTTTAATAGATAACGGCTTGCAGCTGAAAATCGGAGAGCCAAGTTCCAATTCCAGTCATGTTCTTTATATTACGCAAATACCACTGGAAAACGTATGAATCCAGCTCCTCTCCCTCAAGCTATGGGTTAATTAGTAAGAATGCGTCACTATTATCTGAAAAACAAAATTCTCACATTCTAAATCTATTTCCTAGCTTTAAATAACCTGCAGAAACTTCATGCTCATCAAAAAAAAAAAAAAGAAAAAAAGTCCATCAACCAAGAGGCTCCTTCTTGAATTTTCTTAAATTCCCGCCTGTTACATAGTTAACAATTTTCGAAGGTGGACTTGCTCGAGAATAATTTCACTATCGAGCCACTTTTAACTTACTGAACTTTTGGTGCCGGGGTGAAATTTAAATTCTTTACTGACAGTTTTCTAAGCGTCTTCTTTGCGATGAACACTGATGCCGGGGTCTGGGAGGTAGAATGTTTCTCAGATTTTGGCATTAGGCTTTTCAACTATATTTAGGGTTCAAATTATACAGTGCGACATCGCCCCAAGAAAGTTAACTACAACTTAGGAGGTTTCAGAATAAACTACAGCGTTTTTGAACAAAAAAACAAATAATTTACATTCTTCAGTCGCATTAGTTTAGATCAAGAAATCGCCCAAGAATGGGCGATTTCAACTGTTGGGTAGGCTATGAACAACTGAAAATGGTGGGCGGCTAGAAGAAGAAGAAGAAGAAGAAGAAGAAGAAGAAGAAGAAGAAATCTACCCCGGTCTCTTCGTATCTATCTATCTATCTATCTATCTATCTATCTATCTTTTCCAGTCTGTTCATCTCTCTCTCTCTCTATTCCAGTCTGTTCATCTGTCTCTCTCTCTATTCCAGTCTGTTCATCTGTCTCTCTCTATATATATTCTAGTCTATTCATCTCTCTCTCTCTCCCTCTATCTATCCATCTATCTATCTATCTATCTATCTATCTATCTATCTATCTATCTATCTATCTATCTATCTCTTCCAGTCTGTTCATCTCTCTCTCTCTCTCTATTCCAGTCTGTTCATCTGTCTTTCTCTCTCTCTATTCTAGTCTATTCATCTCTCTCTCTCTCTCTATCTATCTATCTATCTATCTATCTATTAGGTTGGTGCAAAAATAATATCGTTTTTTGACGTTAAAAATACGATAAACGATATTAAAAAATAAACGATATTAAAAAATAAACGATATAATTTTTGCACCAACCTAATATCTATCTATCTATCTATCTCTTCCAGTCTGTTCATCTCTCTCTATATATATTCCAGTCTATTCATATCTCTCTCGCTGTCTCGATCTATCTATCTATCTATCTATCTATCTATCTATCTATCTATCTATCTATCTATCTCTTCCAGTCTGTTCATATCTCTCTCTATTCCAGTCTATTCATCTCTCTCTCTCTCTCACTCTATCTATCTATCTATCTATCTATCTATCTATCTATCTATCTATCTCTTCCAATCTGTTCATCTCTCTGTCTCTTCCAGTCTATTCATCTCTCTCTCTCTCAATCTATCTATCTATCTATCTATCTATCTATCTATCTATCTCCGTCTGTTTCTTTCTTTCTTTCTTTCTTTCTTTCTATCTATCTGTCCGATTCTTTCAATCTATCTATCTATCTATCTATCTATCTATCTATCTATCTATCTATCTATCCTAGTCTGTTTCTATCTATCTATCTATCTATCTATCTATCTATCTATCTATCTATCTATCTATCTATCTATCTCTTCCAATCTGTTCATCTCTCTGTCTCTTCCAGTCTATTCATCTCTCTCTCTCTCAATCTATCTATCTATCTATCTATCTATCTATCTATCTATCTATCCTAGTCTGTTTCTATCTATCTATCTATCTATCTATCTATCTATCTATCTATCTATCTATCTATCTCTTCCAATCTGTTCATCTCTCTGTCTCTTCCAGTCTATTCATCTCTCTCTCTCTCAATCTATCTATCTATCTATCTATCTATCTATCTATCTATCTATCTATCTATCTATCTATCTATCTCTTCCAGTCTGTTCATCTCTCTCTCTCTCTATTCCAGTCTATTCATCTCTCTCTCTCTCTCTCTCTCTCTCTCTCTATCTATCTATCTATGACCCAGTAACTGATTAGGTAACTCTTATTTAATACCTGTGTTTTTCATAATTCATAATTTACATGTCCAAGAAATGTTGTTTCTTAGACAACCGCCCCCCGCCCCCACACCAAATCAAAAAAGATTCCATTTTATAATTCCACATCTTCAGCTTCTAATTACCCGTTTCCGTTTTGTCTAATCCAAGTGTTGGACGTGTTTAAAACTCTTCCTTTAATTACTGTTTTAATTCCAAATCATAACCGCGTTTTATGTTCATCGTCTCTGCAAATTGTTGGTCTCACCCACTCAGGTAACAATTTACGTTAATGGCGTTGCAGTAGCAGAACAACACCCATATATATTCTGCCCTTATTATCTGATGAAGATTTCATAATGATGAACCATGTTAGTTTCATATATGTTTCGTTTTTTTCTTTATCATGTCATTCTAATAGATCCCTATCTATATTTGATCTGTATTCTATCGCAACATATGTATGTATGTATGTATGTATGTATCTATCTATCTATCTATCTATCTATCTATCTATCTATCTATCTCATTCTTTCCAGTATCTATCTATCTATCTATCTATCTATCTATCTATCTATCTATCTATCTATCTATCTATCTATCCCAGTCTGTTTCTATCTATCTATCTATCTATCTATCTATCTATCTATCTATCTATCTATCTATCTATCTCCGTCTGTTTCTTTCTTTCTTTCTTTCTTTCTATCTATCTGTCCGATTCTTTCAATCTATCTATCTATCTATCTATCTATCTATCTATCTATCTATCTATCTATCTATCTATCTATCTATCCTAGTCTGTTTCTATCTATCTATCTATCTATCTATCTATCTATCTATCTATCTATCTATCCCAGTCTGTTTCTATCTATCTATCTATCTATCTATCTCCGTCTGTTTCTTTCTTTCTTTCTTTCTTTCTTTCTTTCTTTCTTTCTTTCTTTCTTTCTTTCTATCTATCTGTCCGATTCTTTCAATCTATCTATCTATCTATCTATCTATCTATCTATCTATCTATCTATCTATCTATCTATCTATCCTAGTCTGTTTCTATCTATCTATCTATCTATCTATCTATCTATCTATCTATCTATCTATTCCACCCTGTTCATATCTCTCTCTCTCTCACTGTGTGTGTCTGTCTGTCTGTCTCTCCCTCCCTCCCAGTCTCACACACTCAAATAACAATTTACGTCAATGGCTTTGCACTATTAGCAACGCCCCTATATATTTTCCCCTTACGGCTTAAAAAAATAGGTCCTTTGTCAAATCAGCCTCGTCTGACACAAGGCTGAAATTATTGAAGTTTCTTCTGCATCTGCCTTATAGTTAGTCAAATAACCTATTTTGGTCCGTACTATTGAACAGCGAGTTCAATATTTTCGGCCTTGTGCCATACTAACCTTCTTAAATGAGCTATTCTGGCTGTCAATCGCTAGTATCGAACAGTGAGTGGGCGCTCCTAAACTTATAGCCTTGTTCCAATGTAATTCGGATTAATAAATACTTTGCTGTGCCTCGACAGGAAGTGATGTTTAACGAGCTCGTCTTGCTGTTAATCTTCATTACTGAGTAGAGAGTCCGGTATTCACTTGATATTCCATGCATGACTTTGTCGATCATGGCTCTCCGCAACTGCCGTCTTCAGAACAAGTGATATATGTATGATAAGATAGAGAACAAACGTTTATCAATCTAACATGTTTCACTTTTCTTAAAGCTTCATTAGAAAAAAAAATAATAGAAAATTTGCACAGACTTCAGGAAAGAAAAACTTGTGCAGATATTGTAATACTAAATTTATTCAGACATCACGAGATTAATACAAGTTACATTTGGACTCTACAATCACAAGAGATGCTGAAAATGGTGACCTTTAGTTTCTATACATTTATTAGTACGGCGAGTTGCAGCTTGGGCAACGTTGGCCAAAGCGTCCTATCAGATTGCTGCACATACATTTTCAATTTCTTGCTTAAGGGCCACTAATGTAGACGATTTTCTGCGAATTTATATATATACATATATATATATATATATATATATATATATATATATATGGAGGTTGCTATTCAAGTTTCTAGATTCCATTTTAGCCCTATATCTATCTATCTATCTATCTATCTATCTATATATATATATATATATATATATATATAGAGAGAGAGAGAGAGAGAGAGATTCCGTTTTTAGCGTTATATATATATATGTATATATATATATATATATATATATATATATATATATACAGAGTTCACGTTATATATATATATATATATATATATATATATATATATATATATATATATATATATACAGACTTCACCCAAAAATGTATACACACTTCAGGAAAGCTAAAATGGTACTGATATTATAATAATAAATTTATTCAGACATCACGAGATTAATACAAGTTACATTTGGACTCTACAATCACAAGAGATGCTGAAAATAGTGACCTTTAGTTTCTAGATATTTATTAGTACGGCGAACTACAGCTTGCATTTTCAATTTCTTCGCTAATGTAGACGATTTTCTGCGAACTTATATATATATATATATATATATATATATATATATATATATATATATATATACATTCGTAATTACCATTAGACTCATCCAACTCTTTCCATGTCCCCGGCACTGTCTCAAATTGATATAGAAACACCCTAAAATGTTCGTATTGGAGCTTACGGCACGAATGCCATTTCCAAATTCTGGTGGCGTGAATTACGTCATGGGGGTCTTTTTTCTTCTCACAGGCGGCGTCTAACTGACCCAACAATATTATGCAGTCGACACAAAAAAACAAAACAAAACAAAGCGTCTGCGCGAAATTAAAAATATAAAATGGCAACAATTTATCTATCGCACAATATATATATATATATATATATATATATATATATATATATATATATATATATATATATATATATATGAAGAAATAAAGTCTTAAGGTGTGCTATATTTATGGGAAAAAATGCGCAATATCAGAGAGAGCGTGTGTAAATATAAAAGTGAACATAGAATTCAACACTCAGAGGCGACAGTCTGTTTCATGCTATATGCATGACGATTGACGGTAGCCTGACGATTGCATATAGCATGAGACAGACTGTCGCCTCTAAGTGTTGTTTATTTCTATGTTCACTTATATATATATATATATATATATATATATATATATATATATGTCAGCGTGTGCGTGCATGTCCAACTGTATATTTCTGGTTAGTCCTGTATTAAACATTTGAAAGATTTTCACCTCTCTCCTATCGTTTACTCCCGTTCATTCATTGACGGCAAGATGATCAACTTTAACCTAAATTCTTTGTTTATAAGAAAATACATTTAATTTAAGTAGGGGCGTCATAAAAGTAATTTCAAAGGGCTATCTATCTATCTATCTATCTATCTATCAAAATGTTCACATCTATCAAAAGGTTCACGTCTATCTACTATCTATCTATCAAAATATTAACGTCTATCTATCTTTCAAAATGTTCACATCTATCTTCTATCTATGTATTTAAATGTTCACATCTATCTATCTATCTATCTATCTATTTCAGTCTGTTCATATCTATATATCTATCTATCTATCAAAATGTTCAAGTCCATCTATCTATCGAAATATTTACATCTCTCTCTCTATCTATCAATCTATCAGAATATTCACATCTATCAAATAACTGTCAGACTCAATCCAATTTATAATATATATTATATATATATATACCAGATTGCAGTTTCTTTCAGACAAAGACTTGTGGCTTCAAAATTAACTTTCGGGCAAATCGAGTGAAGAACAAAACAATTTTTAGCAGTAAACCAGATTTTATTCTTAGGTAATACTTTACTACCATAAGCGAGTGAAGGCGGGTTGAAGCGTGAGGGGACGTGCGCAATCAGCAGCCGTTTTCTGTGTTTCTGCGTGGCTCGCTTCGTACCTTCCGTTTTCAGTTGCGGGGGTGGTCAGTGTTATAGACAACAGTTTCCTTTGTCCTGTTATCTTCGTCTTAAAATGTAATTAATCTTCCTTCCATCACTTTCTCTCAGACTGAGGCTATTGCTCTTGTATTTTGAAGTTGACTCCAATTACTGATGGCCATCGGTCGAAAGTAAATGTTCCGTATCGAGTTGGTTTTAAGTCTAACTCATATTGGTACAGATTCAATCTTTCTTCACTTGCTTGATGTTTAAGAGTTACTATAATGTGCAGTACATATTAATTTACTTGAAAAAAACTTATCTTTCTATATGTCTGCTGATTCGTTGGACCGGAAAGGGCACTTTGGCTAAATGACAAATGTCCAATATCTAGCTTCATGAAATCACTGTTTTATTGGCATAATGTATTTTTCTCGTTACCATCACGCCTTTCCTACTTGTATACTTGGCAGACTATGTGTCAAAGGCAACCTATAACTTTTTAGATGAAATATAACTCCTACTATAGAAAGAAAATCGCTAGATCAGGATAATATATGTTTGTCTCACTTCCCCCTCCATATATATATATATATATATATATATATATATATATATATATATATATATATATATATCATTAATATTATTTATTATTTTGAAATAAGTTTTTCAAAGAAATCTAAACATATTTTCTAGCTTCAAATAAACCGCAAAGGATTGATAGGCCGTTAAAAAAATCATATGTATGTATATATATAATATTATAATTTAGCTGATATAAAAATATGGTTTCATTGCTACACAAGAATTACCATGTTTCAAAAACAGAAACTAAAACCTTTAAATTCAATTATAAAATTAAATTAAAGGCCCTAGTTCTGTTTAATTTTCATATTTTTAAATCAGTTAAATTATATTTATGATCTGTAGTATTTGTAGTGAACCCTTTTCCCTTTTTCGTAAAAACAAAAATATTAATAAGAACAACGGATTATATATCTTACTGTTCTTTCTATTATATATATATATATATATATATATATATATATATATATATATAAATTCATGAATCATTCATACAAAAAACAAATATAGAGGTTAATGATTTAAATGGCGAGAATACATCGTCGCAAACAATATAAATAAGATACATCAACACCCGAACCTGTATATGAATGATATGATCCACGTTTATAAATTCCACAACGCAAAACCTTAAAATTTAAATTCAAACTCAGCGTTGCGACCGCACGTTCCAAAACAATAATACATTTCTTATAGCATTTTTTCGGATTGCATCCCTATTTTCGTTGTCCTCTTATTACCGAGAAGTAAAAAACAAGAACAAATCTATTTCCATACCTGATGATGTCTGTAGGAACAGACGAAGGCTTGTAAAAAATTAAAAAGACCTTATGCAACTGGAATTTATAAACGGGGATCATATCATTCATATACAGGTTCGGGGTTGATGTATCTTATTTATAAAGTTTGCGACGATGTATTAACCTCTATATTTGTTTTTTGTATGAATGATTCATGAATTTATAAATTATATTTGCACCTTTTAATTGAAATATATATATATATATATATATATATATATATATATAACAGGAGCCACGGTGCACGGTGGATTAGAGTCGAATCCATTACATTCACTTACGTGCTGATACACTTGGGAAAGGTATTAGGTTGGTGCAACAAATAATGCCGGTTTTTGACGTTAAAAAATGCGTCAAAAACCGGCATTATTTTTGCACCAACCTAATATTAATCCTCTTCTTCTCCCTCCAGCTATGGGTAAATAGCAGGACGGACTGAGTTCTATAGCCCTGGATGGCAACTAGTCTAGGAGAAGGACAACTCTGAAGTCAAAACCTTCGGAGGGTCGTTTGGGGACCTTGTGGAACGTAGTCCACCAGGTTTCTGTATTCAGCCCTTAAAAATGTGTGGTCGGTTCTACACAAAGCCTTCATATATTCAAATCATGTGTTGGTGTCGGGGCTGTCGGTTTCTAGTAACTGAGATGCTTGACCCTCATACGTCAAATACAACGGGAGTGTCCACCACACACACACACACACACACACATATATATATATATATGTGTGTGTGTGTGTGTGTTTCCGTAGGTTTTTATTTTATTGGTTGCTAAGTGATGGCCGCACAGCTCATTCTTGCTCCCAACGCCCTTTGGATATGTCCAAGAAGGAGAAGGCAATCGGCAACATTAGTCGTAGTTCTATAAAAGGTAAACTCCTCAGTGATAAGGGTTCCTTCGTAGCTCTTCACGCGACACTTCAGGACGCAACACACGGCTCTTGGGAGGTGCAACAGTCTTGCTTGCGGGAGACTTTAGACACACCTTTCCAGTGATCCTGATGGAAAAACAGCTGGCGTGGTAAATGCCAGTATAAATTCTTTGTACCTGTGGAGCAGAGTGAAAAATCCGAAACTCACAATCAACATGAGAGTACAGCTGAGAGATTATAAGGAAGCTGGTATTTTTTCGAAGCCAATTGTGGTAATGGCACTTTCGTTGGGCAGAAGGATTGCCGGGTCAGTTTGCCTTTTAGACATATGGTAACTGGTTTAAAGAAACTAATGATCAGGGTCTTTCCAAACCTGAGGAATCAGTTTACTGACCACAACTAACTGAGAGTCCGTCCCATTTTAGCTCCAAAGAATGTGACAGTTCATGATTTTTACATTAAACTTCTGGAACAGTTTGCCAGGTGAGCGTCACAGCTTCAGTTCCATTGACGCTCTACGGAAGCTGTGAATTATCTAGTTAAAATTTTGAATAGCTTAGCACCAGCAGGCCTCCCACCTCACAATTTTCACCTCAAGATTGGAGCAACAGTGATGCTGCTAAGAAAACTGGATCCACCGAAGTTTTGCAATGGCACACGATTTACAATTAAGAAGATGCCAACAGTCTTAGAGGCGACAATCCCGACTGGCAAAGCAAGTGGTGAATTTGTACTTATTCCCTCGGATATGCCTTTCCAGTTAAAGCGGCTGCATTTCATGGTGAAACTGAGTTTTGCAGTCAGCGTTAACAAAGATCAGGGTCAGTCCTTGGATGTGGTAGGCCCTGACCTTGCAGAATCGTTCTTTTTCTATAGCCAACTTTATGGGGGATGTTTAAGAGTCAGCAGTTCCAACCATTATTTATTTATAACTCACACGGAACGACCAGAAATGTTGTTTATGAAGAGGTTCTGTAAACTTGATAAGAAACCCAAACATTAGGTGTTTATGATTTAACTATACTATTTGCTAGTGTAAATCTCTCGTTAATCTATATGTTATTCTATTCGTAAATCTTTGGTTAATCTATGTTATTCTATTCGTAATCTATATGCAATTATATTCGTAAATATATAAATCTATTTGCAGGTTTATTGTGAAATGTCGGTCAATTTGTACATCTATTTTAACACCAGTCATCCTAAGGACAATATTCTCTGAGAACGTACAAAACCCTTTTCGGTGATACTTTGAATTGTTACTTTCGGATAACCGATTTGCCTGTGATTACGCGAGCGCTTTACGATTTTGGTATTCATAACATTGGTATTTCCTCTAAAAATCATAGCGGCGTCGGTTGGGTATTCTCTTTCAACGAACAAAAGCCCTTTTCAAGGATACTTACTTTCAATTGTTACTTTCGGATAATCGATTTGCCTGTGATTACGCGAGTCGCTTTACGATTTTTGTAATCATAACATTGGTATTTCCTCTAAAAATCATAGCGGCGGCGGTTGGGTATTCTCTTTCAACGCACAAAAGCCCTTTTCAGTGATACTTACTTTGAATTGTTACTTTCGGATAACCGATTTGCCTGTGATTACGCGAGCGCTTTACGATTTTGGTATTCATAACATTGGTATTTACTCTAAAAATCATAGCGGCGTCGGTTGGGTATTCTCTTTGGACACGCAAAAGCCCTTTTCAGTGATACTTACTTTCAATTGTTACTTTCGGATAACCGAAGAAAATATATGACAACGGGAATTGGATATAACATCCGCTTTCCCTGGAATTAGCGTGTACGTCAGCTAGTATATATTTCGACAGTGTTAATTCTTTGAAACGTTTTTTGCTGAATAATATCGACAAGCTCTGTTTACTAAATTTTTTATTGATTTTATTTCAATTTTCGGATTATTTGTTTCATGTAATCGGTTAAATTTCAAAAGATCCTATATATTTTTATTTTCCTGAGTACTTTCAAATGTTGCTACATTCAAGGAATTTGTCTTGTGTCTGTTTGTGTAACTGTTTTTTGGTTAATTCAGACGTTCCTACATTTGTTGGAACCCACTCAAGTTGACGTCATTTAAACGGGCAAACTGGATAGTTTTATGCGTGTTTTAATTTTTTTCGACCCACTATCGAGATTAATATCATAATTATGTCGGCTGATTCTCATTCGTTATAGATGTTGAGACTTTCTTGTAGATGTTGAGACATTCTTTGCTCTGTGTCCTATGTGGTGCAATGGTTAGGAAGCGTTTCTCGCTAGATAAATTACGACTGAGTTGAGAGTTCGATCTTCACTGGGCGCACCATACTGTCGGCCTTGCGCCACATCTACACTACGCTTAGTTAATTGTTATATGGGGCAATTCGACGCTTAGCCAGATTGTATTACTTGATCAATTACAACTAAGTTGTGAGTTCGATCTTCACTGGGCGCACTATACTCGCGGCCTTGTGTCACGTCTATACTACGCTTAGTAAATTGTTATATAGAGCAGTCTGACGCTTAGCAAGTTTGTCTTACTAGATCTTCACTGGGTACACCATACTCTTGGCCTTGTGCCACATCTACACTACGCTTAGTAAATTGTTATATAGGGCAATTCGACGCTTAGCCAGATTATATTACTTGATCAATTACGACTAAGTTGTGAGTTCGATCTTCACTGGACGCACCATACTGTCGGCCTTGTACCACATCTACACTACGCTTAGTAAATTGTTATACAGTGTAACCCGGATATAAGAGAAACCCGGATATAAGATAAATTTTATATGGCCCCAAATTTGAGCCATACTTACCTAAACAAAATAGACAAAACCCTGATATAAGAGAAACCCGGTTATAAGATAAACCCGGATATATGAGACATTTTATCTGGGCCCCAAATTAGAGCCATACTTACCTAAACAAAATAGACAAACCCGGATATAAGAGAAACCCGGTTATAAGAGAATTCTTATCTAGTCCAGGCTACTCTCTTATATCCGGGTTAAACTGTATAGGACATTTCGACGCATGGCAAGCTTGTCTTACTAGGTCAATTAAGACTGGGTTGTGACTTCGATCTTCACTGCTTTGCTCTGTTTCTTTTTCCGTTTGCTGAATTTGTCTCGTTTCTGCTAAAATCTTTTCTATTTGCCACATGGATTATACATTTGTTACGTACCTGGAGTAACGCCAGGAAGCGCTTCCGGTTGTGGCAAACGTACGTACTAATATATCATGACAATCAAGTATTACTTGTCTAATATCCACATACGCCTTTTCGATTGCCTTCTCGATCTCTTCACGCTAATTTTGCCACTTTAAAACCCTTTTGTCTTTTTTTTTTTTTCGCAATATTTTAGTTTCTTATTAATTTTGACCCTTTTCTTTACCTGCCTTAATATTCTCTTATTA
>OZ010575.1:73316322-73371322 GCA_963932145.1 Acanthosepion lycidas | reverse complement strand
ATATATATTAGGTTGGTGCAAAAATAATGACGTAATAATGTCGGTTTTTGACGTTAACGTCAAAAAACGACATTATTACGTCATTATTTTTGCACCAACCTAATAAAACTGTATCCAATAACAACGCATGTAATATTCACATATTATTAGGTTGGCGCAAAAATAATGACGTAATAATGTCGGTTTTTGACGTATTTTTTAACGTCAAAAAACGACATTATTACGTCATTATTTTTGCACCAACCTAATAAAACTGTATCCAATAACAACGCATGTAATATTCACATATTATTAGGTTGGTGCAAAAATAATGACGTAATAATGTCGTTTTTTCACGTATTTTTTAACGTCGAAAAACGACATTATTACGTCATTATTTTTGCACCAACCTAATAAAACTGTATCCGATAACAACGCATGTAATATTCACATATTATTAGGTTGGCGCAAAAATAATGACGTAATAATGTCGGTTTTTGACGTATTTTTTAACGTCAAAAAACGACATTATTACGTCATTATTTTTGCACCAACCTAATAAAAGACAAAGCAATTTACTAATACGAAAATGTATAGAAAGTGCTTTAATCGCTACGAGATCTACTGCAAATTGACATCCGGCTTCTTAGAACATTTCTCTTTGCAGAGCTTCTATTATAACAATATTGGGTATTAAATCGTTGTGGTAAATTACCCACGCATGCATGGACGCTGCCAGCTATAAATAGGAGCAGGTACTGCCTTTTGGAGAGGGAAGATTCCAGCAGTCAGCTCTGAAAGTCGGACCGAACATTCTTGCTGTAACCCTCTCGTTTGTATTCCTGTTTCAGCTAATATATTTGTTTAACTCAATTCCTCTCTTTGTGTCTTTATTTCTGGCCCTAACAAGGCGACAGCACTTAGATAGATAGATAGATAGATAGATAGATAGATAGATAGATAGATAGATAAAATACTGAGATGGATAACATACTTAGTGTTATGATAAGTTACGCACGCACACATGGATATTCCCATCTATAAATAGGAACGAATACTGCTTTTGGTGAGGGAAGTTTCCAGCAGTCAGCTCTAACAGTCGGACCGAACATTCCTGTTGTAACACTATCGTTTGTATTACTGTTTCTGTTAATATATTTGTTTAGCTCATTTCCTCCCTTTGTGTCTTTATTTCTTGCCCTAACAAGGCCACAAGACTTAGATAGATAGATAGATAGATAGATAAAATACTGAGATGGATAATATACTTCGTGTTATGGTAAGTTACGCACGCATGCATGGACTCTCCCATCTATAAATAGGAGCAGGTACTGCCTTTTGGAGAGGGAAGTTTCCCGCAGCCAGCTCTGACAGTCGGACTGAACATTCTTGCAGGTAACATTGTCGTTTGTATATGTTTGTATTACTGTTTCTGTTAATATATATATATATATGTTATATATATTTATTTCTGACCCTAACAAGGCCACAATATTAATAACAAAAGTGATGGAAACATAAACCAAAAAAAAAATAAATAAAATAAAATAAAATAAAATAAATAAATAAATGAAATCGGCCACGGAAAATATTTTTCAAATAATTTAAATTTTCAGTGTCCCCTCTCTTTCATGCGTATATGTTGTTACCAACGAAGCCCCAAAGGATGAAACGCGTTACACTAATCTTTTTTCCACTTTTCTGTCACCAATTTTATATATTATTATTATTATTATTATTATTATTATTATTATTATTATTATTATTTCCTAATATACTTAAATTATGCATTCCATCATATTAGGTTGTCACACATGAAATGACGAAAATTTGTTGGTTGTTGATCTGGTCGTCTAACGAAGTAACCTCCGTAGTATACATAAAAAAAAATCTCGATTTATTCCTAACTTTTTTTCTGTCCAGACAAGTTTTCTTTCAATATATTGTTACTCATAATCCCTATTAAAATCATTATAATGAAACAATGTCGATTAATTCTACCGTATGAGTACAATCTGGGAAAACGTTTTTGTATCGAAGCATTACATACGATGAAAAATGGATATTCTTTGACAACAGTAAGGCAGTAGGTCAGTGGTTACATGCAAGTAAATCATCAAAAAAATACCCAAAACCTCCGCTGCACCCTAAAAATATTAGGTTGTCCCAAAAGTTCGTAAACACTTGCAAAAAATTGAAATTTCACTCGCCAAGTAATAACAAAAACGACAAAGATTATTCCTCAAAATAAAGACCATCATTTTCCAAGACTTTCTGCCATCGGTCTGCAAGCTTTCGGATCTGGTGAAAGTACCATTCAGCCGGCTTCAAATCAAAGAATTCTTGACACGCTTCCTCGAATTCATCAAACGAATCGAATCGGCGGCCCTTCAGAAAGTGTTTCATTGAGCGGAAAAGGCCGTAATCTGATGGAGCACAGTTAGGGCTGTAGGCTGGATGTGGCAGAACCTCAACGCCGTCCAGCTCTTCAAACTTGTCTTTGGTCTTCCTGGCGGTGTGTGGCTTGGCATTGTCCTGCTGCATCAAAGCGCGCTTTCGGTTGATCAGAGCTGGGTACTTTTGCTTCAACTTTTTGTAGACCCGCTCCATTTGATGACAGTAAAGTTCGGCACTGATGGCACGACCATTCGGAACCAACTCAAAATGCACGATTCCTTCAAAGTTCCACCAAACGCACAACATGATTTTCTTGCCGAATCGATCTTGCCGACGGTGTTTCTTACCCTTTCTGAACCCATCGCTTGTCTCGATTGTGCTGGATTGTGTTGCATAAAAATTCAATTTTTCGCAAGTGTTTACGAACTTATGGGACAATCTAATATAACGGTTACTGTATGGTGGTCTTTCAAAGGAGTTATTCCCTATTCATTCTTGCCTCAACGGAAAACAATAACATCAGCCTCGTATTGTGGAGAAATTGAGTGTATGCACAAAATATTGAAAAAGAAACATCCTAGACTTTTAGATATGGACCGCCCAATTTTGCCGCATGACAACGCACGCTTGTCAATCAATTGTTCAAAAACTCCATGACCCGAATTATGAAGTTTTACCTCTTCCTCTATATTCCTCTGATATCTCTCCTCCTGATTATCACTTATTTAAGCATTCTGAGATCTTCATACGCAATAAAAGCTTCTATAATAAGGAAGAAGTCATCGAAGCATTTGAACTGTTTATTACATCAAAGGATGGGGATTTTTTTAAAAGATGGGATCAGGAATTTAGTTCCTCGTCTTTTTTGGTGACCTTCAATAAAAGTGCAGACTCCGGTGTTATACTTTCGAGTAAGCTTTCTACCGATTTTCTCCTAGCCGTTTTTTTAGAAAATCAACTCAGTATGAAGAAATGGCAACCTACTGCGGGGAAAAAATCTGCCTCGTCATTTACGTATCGTAAGGTACATAATCGCCTAAGCGTGTATCACGCATGGCACATAACTGAACTTAACTAGTATCAACTTATTAATCGACTATTGAAGTCATTAATCGTATACTATTTAAGGCTATGAGCCAAGCCATCTGATAGAGGGCTGAAGGGGTACTAGCTACTCTAAAATAAAAATTATAAATTTTATAAGGCCGTGCTATAAGGCTTTCTCTGATAACTCTACGATTTTGTACTTAAACTTAATTTTAAACCTGTTTCCTGAAAAAAAAACAAAAAAAAAACGTTAACAATTTTGAAAAGAAAAAAAATGTGTGTTTATCACTAGCAGTAGAACCCGGCGTTGCCCGGGGATGTAACAGTAAGAGATAGATCAAGTATCGACCATCATAAAGACTGAAAAATAAAATTGACAAAGATTATTGTTTAAGGTTGACGGACACGCATGTCTTAATTATTTTTTTTTTTTTTTTTTTACGAATTGTTCAAACCCAAACTCGAACAAAAACATTGTTTTCAATCGTTATAAGTCTACCGATTGAATAGAATTTTATTATAAACAATTGTCTTGTAAATGGAATTTTTAAAGCATTCTGAATTTAAAAATAAAGAAAAAAAGTGTGCAAGACAATAAGAAACACTACTTGCCAAAAAAAAAAAGTGGTTTTGTTGAAATCGGTTGAAAAATATAGGAAATCCGATCCCATATATAAACGAACACAGACACATACACACAAACAACCCGGGTTTTATAATAAGTATAACTCGATATGAGTTGTCCCCCTTTCATTCTCGTGATGCCTCTTAATCGTGTTTTTCAAATTGATTTCGTGCAAAAACAATTGTGTTTTTCTAATTTTTGGCACTGTCAAAACCACCGCAAGGTAATTTTATGTTTACGTTTTTAAATGCGCTTTTTTTCGTCAATACCGTAGAAAAATGCCCGAGCGATATCATCGCATCCCCTTTTGCGGGCGTCTCGAGCGCTGGGTAATGATCCTAGCCACCTCGCGAATGTCGTTTGACGTAATATTAATGTCAAACTTCCGCTGCAACTACAGAGGGTGGGTATTGCAATTTACTAAACGTAGCTTAAATGCGGCAAAAATACCCTAAAGTCAGGATCGAACGCATTATCCAGTCGTAATCGCTTTACCGTGACAAGTTTGCTAAACGTTAAACCAAGTCGAAGTAACCTACCTAGCGAAGGATTATGTCGAGGTTTTATTGCCAAATCGACTTCTTCAACTAAGCGACATCAGAGAAGAGGAAATATGTAAAGATCAAACCGGGATTGTATTTACTCACTCTCACACTACGAGAAAAAAATAGCAAGCAGGTAGGACCTAACGTCATTTGTTCCTACTAAAGGTTGGTGTGGAGGGTTGGGGTGAATCAGGTTCGAATCCTGCTGAGGGTCCCATTTCTTCTTTAATAGGATTTCTCGAATATTCAAGCTGGTAGACGAAAATATATTGTTTAAAAAATAAACGGAGCGTTTACTCAAATATGGGTATCTACTATAAATAATCTTTAAAGTTATATATATATATATATATATATATATATATATATATATATATATATATATATATATATATCAAATTTAAGAAACAGCAGATATTTTTTCATATAGAGCTCAATATTAAAAATATTAAAATCATATTTAAAACAGAATATTAATAATATTATATGAAACTATTACTTATCATTTAAATAACAATTTTATCCCGACTTCGAAGTTTCGTGGTAAAATTTCCAGTCCGTCATCGAACTTTCCTTGGTAATATTTTCAATAATCTTTTCATATATATATATATATATATATATATATATATATATATAGAGAGAGAGAGAGAGAGAGACTTAAGCAGCTCAGTTTCTAGGAACCGACAGCCTAGACACCAGCACATATGATTTGATTATAGTGGTGAAGGCTTTGTGCAGAACCATCCACAATATTTGAAGGACCGAATACAGAGACCTGGTGCACTACTTGCCACAAGGTCCCCAAACGACAATCAGGAGGGTTTTGAATTCAAGAGTCGTAGACCAGTTGCTATCCAATGCTATAGAACCCAGTCTGTAGTGCAATTTACCTATAGCTGGAGGGAGAAGAAGAGGATTAATATTTTTCCCAATGGTATTAACAAACATTTACCGACCTGCTTTTGTCGGACTTAGTCAATTTCATAATATATGACAGCATTTGTTTACGTTAAGATACGGTTCGAGCAGATATGAACGTTCGAGGAAAATCATGGGAAATTTGTAGTTTAAAAGCAGTAATTCGACCTTGTTAACCAGACGCAACCTTCGTAGCTAAGCTGGTATAGCACATCAGGTTACATGACTTTTCCGTGTCGCAATACAGGTTCGATTTCTGTTGGAGGACGCATATTTTGTATTAGATTTCTCGGACATTCAAGCCGGTAAATGTTGTTAATACTGTTTACTATAAACAGAGCATTTATTTAAATATTTGCGTCTATATAAATAATGTATGGCAATAGAATAATTATCGCACTTTGTCCATTACATAATATATGACGTCATTTGTTGACGTTAAGATACGCTACGAGCAGATATAAGCGTTCGAGGGAAATCATGGGAAATTTGTAGTTTAAAAGCAGCAATTCCACATTGCTAACTAAACGCGACCTCCTTAGCTAAACCAGTATCCCACGTCAAGCTATATGACGGTTCCGTGCAGAATACAGATTTAATTCTTGTCGGAGGACGAATATTTTCTATGACATTTCTCGGACATTCAGGCCGGTAATGTTGTTAATAATGTTTATTAGAAAGATAACATTTATTTAAATATTTATATGTTAAGATACGTATCAAGCAGATACGAACGGTCGAGGGAATCATGGGAAGTGTGTAGTTTAAAAGCAGTAATTCGACCTTGCTAACCAGATGCAACCATCGTAGCTAAAGTGGTTTAGCACGTCAGGCTATATGATGATTTCCTGTAGGATACAGGTTCGATTCCTGTCGGAGGACGCATATTTTCTATAAGATTTCTCGGACATTCAAGCCGGTAAATGTTGTTACTACTGTTTATTAGAAAGAGAACATTTACTTAAATATTTGTGTCTATATAAATAACGTGTAACCATAAAATATAGTAAAATGTTTGTCGGAATTAGTCAATTTCATAATATATATATATATATATATATATATATATATATATATATAACTTTCGATATAATAATAGACGAGTATTTCGGTACACTATTTACATTATCAGGAATATTGTCCTCATCTTTGTTGCCATATTTATCACAGCGTTTCGGCTTTTGTACGCTCCGGCCTTCTTCAGGCGGTTGGAATGTCGAACTGAACCCTTTATTTCGCTCGCTGGGGTAGACTGTTCTCGTTCCACGTGCCATGTCTAATGGATGCCAGTTATCAGTTATCTCCTGTTAATTCACCTCTCCAAGTTCTGCCAATAACCAAGTATCGAACTCACAAATCTAAGAACACATGACACAGTGGATAAAGGGGTTAGTTAGATCCAGTGACAGGACCCAGCTGTGCGTATCCTGTTTGGGGCTGGATTTCGTATGTTTTTATATATATTTTTTCGTAGCAAAATCGGCTCCAGAATTAAATTATATACAGGGTGTTTCAAAAAGAATACGCCAAAATCATTACGCTGTTTTTTCAGGTCTATAGCATTGTAGTGGGCTGAATCAGTGGTTATTTGATAGAGTACTTATCAAAGTTTGATTGGGTGTCAGTTTCACCGCTTCTGGTGCAGCTGAATTTTGGGAAGATCAATCAAAATGGCGACTCCTCACCAGAAGACATTATGCTGCTTGAGTTCGCGAAACCAAACGCCATTGTCACGGTGCAGCGTGCTTTCAGAACAGAATTCGGCATTGATCCGCCCCATCGTGAGAGCATTCGACGGTGGGTTAAACAGTTTAAAGAGAGTCTGTGCCTGTGCAAAGGAAAGAATCCTGGAAGACCACGTGTTACAGAGGAGCAAGTGGAGAGGATTCATGATGCATTTGAGAGCAGTCCACGTAAGTCCGTACGTCGAGCAAGTCTTCAGCTTGCCATCCCTCATACCTCTGTCTGGCGTGTGTTAAAGAGACGATTACACATGAAACCATACAAACTAAGCCTCGTCCAAGCACTTACTAATTATGACAAGGCGATGCGGAGGACATTCTGTGAGTCAATGCTGGAGATGGTGGAAGGTGATGAAACTCTCTTTTCACGTTTAGTTTTTAGTGACGAAGCGAATTTCCATTTGAGAGGCACAGTCAATCGTCACAATGTGTGCATTTGGGGAACAGAGCGCCCAAAACTAGCTATTCACTTTACTGCAAGCAGATTCGAATGACTTCATTTTTCAGCAAGATGGAGCACCACCCCATTGGCATCTCGGGGTTAGAGCTTATCTGAATGAAAACGTGCCTCAGCGATGGATTGGGAGAAGAGGTGCTAAAGACCTTGCACTCTGTGGTTGGCCTGCCAGATCCCCGGACCTCACTGTGTGTGACTTTTCTTGTGGGTGTATGTTAAAGTTTATGTTCCAGCACTTCCAGCAAGTATCGATGACTTGAAAGATCGAATAACAGCTGTAATCAACACGGCGGACCGTGACATGCTAAGGCGTGTTTGGGAGGAATTCTCATATCGGCTTGATGTTGTCCGCGCTGCCGGTGGTGGCCACATTGAGCACTTATAAAACATGAAAGGAAACTTGAATGTATATACAACACATGTGTTCATGCTAGAGGTTTGTAATTTTTTTTGTTTTTGACACATCACGTGATGATTTTGGCGTATTCTTTTTTACACGCTGTATTTCTTCTTAATTGGTCTTAAAAAGCTACGTGGTATGTCTTCTACTACGTCCGCACGATATTTTGGCGATATCTTTCTAAATCCTGATGACTAATACAATAAACTTCTTTGATTTGTATTCTATGATTTTATTAGTGGGTTTTAAGATGCAAGTATTATCTTGAGAGTGATTGATTTGTAAATATTGTATCTGATATCTTATTTTCACGACATAGTGACCATGGCATGTGCAGCAGATCCAAGCACAGATTTCCTCAGGTCCAAAGACCATCCTATTCCCCAGATTTCGCTCCTTGCACCTTTTCCTTTTCAGAAATCAAATCCCACTTGAAAGGAGCAAGACATCAAGGAAATCCAAGGGAATGCGACGTGGCAGCTGTTCGCTATCCCCACAAAAGAATCTCCAGGGATGCTTCCATCAATGGAAACGACACTGGGTAATGTTTTATTTCAAAAGGTATTACTTCGAAGGCGATTAATTTACGAACTTATATGTGTTGTTAGTTTTATTCTTGTTATAGTGGAACACACCTATTCTATAGTTAATAGACTCTCCCACCTATAATAAGTAGGAGTAGTAAGAGTAACAAGTGAGTCGGCAGTAAGTTGGTCAGTCAGTCGATGTCGGACGACCGTTATTCGGATATTAAAGTATCAGCCACCGCAACTAGATTACTGAGTCATTACCTATTATATCAAGTTCCTACCGTTTTGTACGTCGAACCTATTTTAGGACCGACTTAGTACAAATACAAGCCTCCACTGTGAAACCACTACATAACAATTTGGCGACGAGGGATTCGGATTCATACGGAGGAAGAAAAACCTTTTCGTACTACATAACAATTCTTATAGCGTTAGTCCCGCTATTTTCTGATCAGAGATTGTATCCGTTTGCTGCGTAATGTCGTTGATTCATCTATTCGTTTGGTGCAAAAATAATGACGTAATAATGTCGTTTTTTACGTTAAAAAATAGGTCAAAAAACGACATTATTACGTCATTATTTTTGCACCAACCTAATACATAGAAAAAAAGGAAGCTCTTTCGACACAGACAGATGCAAAACTAGTAAAAACAAATGATTTATTTGACATTTGGTTCGTTAAAGGCCTGACGACATTCCCTGTGTCATTTCGATGTTTGTCTTTAAGTCCACACCGTTTACCGACATTTTAAAATATAAATATATTTGTTAAATTTTTGAAATGTGTTTCGTGCGTGCTCATCAATTTTTATTCTCGTCCAAATTTAGGTGACCTTCAATAAAAGCGTAATCCTTTCGAACAAACTGTCTATCGACTTTTCTCAGCCGCTATTTTAGAAAAAAAAACAAACAAAACAAACGTTTTACTCGGTGTGAAACCTAGTTGTTGATGTGATAAGTAATGACATCTAATTTTAATTTAATAGCGCTTACCAATTTTTGAGCTTTTAGTTTTAAATATCGTCTGAAAAATGTACCGAAAAAAACGTACTGACCCCGGCATGATAATCCTTTCGAACAAACTGTCTATCGACTTTTCTCAGCCGCTATTTAAAAAAAAAAAAAAAAAAAAAAACAAACGTTGTACTCGGTGTGAAACCTAGGTGTTGATGTGATAAGTACTGACACCTAAATATTACTTAATAGCCCTTAGCAGTTTCTGAGCATTTAGTTTTAAATATCGTCTGAAAAATGTAAAGAAAAAAACGTACTGACCCCGGCATGATAATACTTTCGAAAAAAATTTCTACCGATTTCCCTCAGCCGTTATTTGAGAAAATCAACATGGCGCTCGGTGTGAAAGCTTGATGTTGATGTGGTAAGTACTGACACCTAAATATTACTTAATAGCCCTTAGCAGTTTCTGAGCATTTAGTTTTAAATATCGTATGAAAAATGTACCGAAAAAAAAACGTACTGACCCCGGCATGATAATACTTTCGAAAAAAATTGCTACCGATTTCTCTCAGCCGTTATTCGAGAAAATCAACATGGCGCTCGGTGTGAAAGCTTGATGTTGATGTGGTAAGTACTGACACCTAAATATTACTTAATAGCCCTTAGCAGTTTCTGAGCATTTAGTTTTAAATATCGTCTGAAAAATGTACCGAAAAAAAACGTACTGACCCCGGCATGATAATACTTTCGGAAAAAAATTTCTACCGATTTCTCTCAGCCGTTATTTGAGAAAATCAACATGGCGCTCGGTGTGAAAGCTTGATGTTGATGTGGTAAGTACTATCACCTAAATATTACTTAATAGCCCTTAGCAGTTTCTGAGCATTTAGTTTTAAATATCGTCTGAAAAATGTAAAGAAAAAAACGTACTGACCCCGCCATGATAATACTTTCGAAAAAGATTTCTACCGATTTATCTCAGCCGTTATTTGAGAAAATCAACATGGCGCTCGGTGTGAAAGCTTGATGTTGATGTGGTAAGTACTATCACCTAAATATTACTTAATAGCCCTTAGCAGTTTCTGAGCATTTAGTTTTAAATATCGTCTGAAAAATGTAAAGAAAAAAACGTACTGACCCCGCCATGATAATACTTTCGAAAAAGATTTCTACCGATTTCTCTCAGCCGTTATTTGAGAAAATCAACATGGCGCTCGGTGTGAAAGCTTGATGTTGATGTGGTAAGTACTATCACCTAAATATTACTTAATAGCCCTTAGCAGTTTCTGAGCATTTAGTTTTAAATATCGTCTGAAAAATGTACCGAAAAAAAACGTACTGACCCCGGCATGATAATACTTTCGGAAAAAAATTTCTACCGATTTCTCTCAGCCGTTATTTGAGAAAATCAACATGGCGCTCGGTGTGAAAGCTTGATGTGGTAAGTACTATCACCTAAATATTACTTAATAGCCATTAGTAGTTTCTGAGCATTTAGTTTTAAATATCGTCTGAAAAATGTAAAGAAAAAAACGTACTGATCCCGGCATGATAATACTTTCGAAAAAAATTTCTACCGATTTCTCTCAGCCGTTATTTGAGAAAATCAACATGGCGCTCGGTGTGAAAGCTTGATGTTGATGTGGTAAGTACTATCACCTAAATATTACTTAATAGCCCTTAGCAGTTTCTGAGCATTTAGTTTTAAATATCGTCTGAAAAATGTACCGAAAAAAAACGTACTGACCCCGGCATGATAATACTTTCGAAAAAAAATTTCTACCGATTTCTCTCAGCCGTTATTTGAGAAAATCAACATGGCGCTCGGTGTGAAAGCTTGATGTTGATGTGGTAAGTACTATCACCTAAATATTACTTAATAGCCCTTAGCAGTTTCTGAGCATTTAGTTTTAAATATCGTCTGAAAAATGTAAAGTAAATTACATACTACAGTTGACAGAGAGCACAATGCTATATAGCGTATTCTTAAAATTGGTCATATGATATTGTTGGACGTATTGGCACTTAACTATGTCTTGTGTCCAATGGCTTCTTTAAACATAAATAAAAGATAAACTTTGTGTGTCTGGCCAAAGCTGATTTGGATATTAAGAAAATGAATTTTACCATATTACATTTGACTCAATAGTGTGGGCATAGAAGAATATTTAAAAGTAAGAGAAACTTGTAAGTTATATAATTTTGTTCGGTTAAGTTTTAGTATACTTGAGATACCAGATTTTGTACCCCCGCCACACACAAATGATATTTTTCTTAAATGATTAAAATTAAATAAACTTTATTAAAGAAGACATGTCGTGCTATTTTTTTTTTTCAAGAAAGATGCTTTGTATGTTCACACAAACTTTTACCAACGGACAGTACCTATAGACTTAACAAGCTGAAGCCTGGGGCCTCACAATATAGGAGTTGCATATTTTTGGTACTGTCATAGGCCTTTCTTATAGATGCTGTCATAACGCACTGTAGGCTATAAATATATATTCAGTAATTTTAAACACCCATCAACATCCTCGATTTTACTGAAATTATTTAATACTCTTCCATTCATGAAAATAAGGGATTTGAAGGGCTTCACAAGTAGGATAGCCTAGGGTCGCTCTTCATCTAAATCCAGCCTAGCTTACGGACGTCAATAAATTCGATAATAATTCTAAAATTCATTTATTTTTTCCTAAAATATTTCCGGCTGAAGGAGAATATGTTTTTATTTTTATTTATTTTATTTTATTTTATTTATTTATTTATTTATTTATTTATTTTTTTTTGCGCGCGTAGATATCACAGAACTATCAGACTTTGTGCTTAGGTTTGGAATCAAACATGATAATTAAAGACAAATGAATAAACAACTTTAATTTATAAATTAATACTGAAACATATTATTTCAGTCCTAAGTCTGGATTTTCTGTTGTGAACAACCTGTTCTTTATACAACCAATTATTACCGCAATTTATTTAACTAACTTGAATTCACTAATGATTACATGTATAGTAAACACTACAACTAGAAACTAAGCCGATACCAACATTACTATAGTACATTTAGTGTATTATTATTATAATTATTATAATAATAACAAGTTAGCGTCTTAAAATGAGAATTCGGCGGGCCGCGTTCGAATTTCAGTCAAGTTCGCCAATTTACGGTAATATATATATTCGTTCTTTTTTTTTTTAATCAGTATCATCCCATGAAAGTCAGTAAAGCCACTAAGACACAAGGAGTTACTGGGTGTAGAAGAATTAGGAACAGAGACATTAATAATGGGCGAGAAGAGAAAAGAGTAATCAGGAGGGAAGTAGTTAGCGATTGACATTGAATTTAGATTTTTGCCGATTAAATTTGGCTGGAAAGCATGGAGAGTTCGGTAAGCGATAAGTACGAGTAAAGAAACTGTTAGCATAGAATTTACGGCTACATCTAATCAGCTCAACTGTAAATTGATGAGATCTTGACGCCAGTCTAGTACTGCGATTAAATAAAAAAAAAAAAAAGTCTTGATACCTTTGCTCATCTGAACAATTACCATGCAAAAAAAAATAAAAAATATGAAAGATACATGATCGCCTAAGTGTGTATCACGCATGACACATAACTGACTAGGAGGCACGGATTGAGGAATCGGAGAGCCGAGTTCGAATTCTAATCAAATCAATTACATTCACTTACGTGCTAATACCCTTGGGAAAAGGTATGAATCCTCTTCTTCTCTCCACCCCCAGCTATGGGTAAATAGGACAAACCGGGCTTTATAGCCATGGATGGCAACTGGTCTACCGTAGAAAGAATTGACAACCTACTGCGAGAAAAAATCTGCCTCGTCTGTCATGTATCGAAAGATACGTGATCGCCTAAGCATGTATCCCGCTTTAGTCCCGTTACCCACCCCTTAAGGTTGCCAAACTGTGTTTTTCTATAGAACCTTTCATGGCAATTGTTTGGGTAAAGGCTACACAAAATTGGATATCGTCAAAAATGTTTAATCGATAATCTGTTAAACTCACGAATTTTATTTTTTATCACAGATTAGATAACTAATAAGAGTTTATAGAAAATAATATGTTGAAAAGTGGATCTAAAGTTTAAGAACTGATTTTCTCAATTGTCATTGGTTAAAATATATATTATCTTATTTTTTTTAATTTTTTATTTCATAATTTAAGAAGAGAGAGTTATTTGGATTTACAGGGATTTGATCCTTCAACTTCGATAAACAAGATCCTCTGCTTGCGACAGAAAATGGGCCGTCCTTATTTGAGGATTCGCATTCATAAAAAAAATATTAATATATCCGCGTCCTGGGTATGACGATAAACTACGTCCGCGTCCTGGGTATGACGATAAACTACATCCGCGTCCTGGGTATGACGATAAACTACGTCCGCGTCCTGGGTATGACGATAAACTACATCCGCGTCCTGGGTATGACGATAAACTACGTCCGCGTCCTGGGTATGACGATAAACTACATCCGCGTCCTGGGTATGACGATAAACTACGTCCGCGTCCTGGGTATGACGATAAACTACATCCGCGTCCTGGGTATGACGATAAACTACGTCCGCATTCTGGGTATGACGATAAACTACGTCCGCGTCCTGGGTATGACGATAAACTACATCCGCGTTCTGGGTATGACGATAAACTACGTCCGCGTCCTGGGTATGACGATAAACTACATCCGCGTCCTGGGTATGACGATAAACTACGTCCGCGTTCTGGGTATGACGATAAACTACATCCGCGTCCTGGGTATGACGATAAACTGCATCCGCGTCCAACAACAAGGCTTCAGATAATGTTTTCGGAAAAATAATGTGGTCAACTATGCGTTTTTGAAACAATAGTGTTGCCAGCTATGCGTTTTTGAAATGATAATGTTGCCAGCTATATGTTTAATAGTACTGTATATTTATATATATATATATATATATATATATATATATATATATATATATATATATATATATACACCTTAATTTGGCATTAAATGACCCACAGTGGTTGATACGACATAAATCCCAACCAACCAACCATTAATATGTCAATTCAACTTTCTGATTCTGGAACCTCTTTTCCCGCAAAACTGATAACTGGGGACTAAGCAATATACGGACAAGACAGTGATGATAGTCTGTCATCGTGTACATAGAAGATTTCTAAGCAACGATAAACACATGCATATAAGACGCTAGAAGCGAAAATCGCACCGCATCTCATGACGTCACACATGACCACACGAGAATGAATTGTAGAAGTATGAATCGAAAGCCGTTGGTATAAACCAATGGCTTCTGTTATCAATTATAGACATTTAAGAATATTTGTAGAGATGGCATAATTGATTTTGTTTAGGTTGGGTTTCAACACACACACACACACACACACACACACACACACCTATATATATATATATATATATATATATAATTATATATATATATATATATATATATATATATATATATATATATATCAAGTATGTGGTGCTGTTCAATTTACATTACATGAATCATTCATGCAAAAAACAGATATTGAAGTTAATGATATAAATGGCAAAATACATCTTCGCAAACAAATTTAATAAATTACATTAACCCCGAACCTGTAGATGAATGTTATGATCCCTGTTTATAAATTCCAGTTGCATGAGCTCTTTTTTTTATTTTTTCACAAGCTTTCATCTTTGCATACAAACATCAACAGGTATGGAAATAGATTTGTTTTTTTACATCTCGGTAATAACAGAGCAACAAAAGAATAGATGTTATCCAAGATATGTTTTTAGAAATAGACCTTATGCAACTGGAATTTATAAACAGGGATTATAACATTCATCTACAGGTTCGGAGTTAATGCAAATTATTAAATTTGTTTGCGAACATGTATTCTCGCCATTTATATCATTAACTTCAATATCTGTTTTTTGTATGAATGATTAATGTAATATATATATATATATATATATATATATATATATATATATATATATATACTCTTTCATAGAGTCGATGTTTTCACCTGGAAATTTCGTAAACGGTTTGCAAAATTTGTTAATTGCTATAATCTAAGCATAACACAAGGAAGTAACGTTTTGTGTTTGTAATCATTTCACCCCGAGCAAGGTGATGAAACCACGGTTACTGGGAGTGAAAGAATCTAAGAAAAAAAAATCCGAGGGAGGACAAGAAAAGAACAGGATTTATGGAGACAATTTAAATTGCAATTAAACCTTTGAAAATCAAAGGTAACTTGACAGTAAGAAGCCGAAAGAGAGTACCACGAGCGAGAAGTGCGAGAAGAGAAACTGCTAACATAGAACTTACTGTTGTTTCCAGTCATTTCACTTGTAAAAGAAAATTTAGCTGCCAACCGAGTACTGCGCTTAAAATCGGGGTTCCAAAGAGGAAAGCAATATTTATTTTTATATAATAAAAAAAATGCGGCACAAGGCCAATGGGAGGGACTGTGGAAGGCGGCTCTTCAATCTGTCTTATCTTTATTTTAGCTAGCCACAATTACTGATCTAAACATAGCACAGTATTCCTTGCGCTAAAACAACACATTCTTACTTACCATTCTTACTACAGTCACCATAATACCTCATGTCTCTATGAAGTTCTGACTAGTTCCCATATGTACAATTTGTCTGTCAGGGGAATAAAAATATTTAGAGAGGAAAGTAATATTTATTTTGAGAATACAAAATTGTCGAACAATGCCAAAAGGAAGAATATCGAAAGCAAGTCTTCAGTCCATCTTATCTCAAACTTAGCTAGCCACTGATATTGATCTAAACATAGCACAGTATTCCTAACACTAAAACAACACATTCTTACTTACCATTCTTACTACACTCACCGTAATACCTGAAAGTCTCTATGTAGTTCTAACTAGTTTTTATATATACAAAGAGGAAAGCTGGGCAGAAGTATTACCATGAAAATATTCATAGAACAGTCACAAAGATTACAGTGGAAAAGTTATTGAAACCAAGGCGTACGGTCAGGACCGCTTATATTGCAGATTCGTCTTTGGAATTTTATCAAGAATCTCAAGATATAGAGCAGAAGCACCAGACCGGATGTAGCAGCATTATTCAAAGCAAGTCCGAAGGGTAAACTTATAAAGGTAGATTCTGGCGAGAAAAAATATCTCACACGACATAGTGGACCATAGCAAGAGATTCAATCTTCTCCTTCCCCCAACTATGAGTAAATAGCAGGACAAGACCAGGTTCTATAGCCTTGGATGGCAACTGGTCTACTGCAGAAATAAATGGCAACCTACAGCGGGGAAAAATCTGCCTTGTTAGACATGTATCGAAAGCTACATGATCGACTAAGCGTGTATCAGGTATAGCATATAACTGACTAGGAAGCACAGATCGGAGAGCCGAGTTCGAATTCCAGTTGAATCCATTACATTCACTTATGTGCTAATACCCTTGGAAAAGTTATGAATCCTCTTCTTCTCCCCCTCCCCTCCCCCAACTATGTGTAAATAGCAGGACAGACCGGGTTCTATAGTCTTGAATGGCAACTGGTCTACCACAGAAAGAAATGGCAACCTACTGCGGGAAAAAAATCTGTCTCGTAAGTCATGTATCGAAAGATACGTGATCGCCTAAGCGTGTATTACGCATGGCACGTAACTGACTAGGAGGCACTGATTGAGGAATTGGAGAGCCGAGTTCGAATTCAAGTCGAATCCATTACATTCACTTACGTGCTAATACCCTTGGGAAAGGTAAGAATCCTCTTCTTCTCCCAAATAGCAGGACAGACTGGGTTCTGTAGCCTTGGATAGCAACCGCAGAAAGAAAAGGCAACCTATAGCGGGAAAAAATCTGCCTCGTCAGTCATGTATCGAAAGATACGTGATCGCCTCAGCGTATATCACGCATGGCACATAACTCACTGACTGAGTTCATGGCATCTGAGAATGTTAGTTCGAGAAGACGCAGTAACTCAGTCTTCTGGAGGTTAGCATCAGCCATATTGATGGAAGGTAAAATAGGTTCTTTCATATGATTAAAAGAGAGCAGTTTCGCTTTTGTGGCGTTAAAATTAACAAGCCCATTTAACAACAGACTGTAGGTCATTTTTTTTTTTAAATGAGCTGCCAGTTTGTCCTTATCGAACTGATCGGATTTACTACTAACCAGGAAGTAAATAGTTATCTAATCAGCATCAGACCAAAATGTGTCAGAAATATTTAATGCAGCGACGGAAAAATCTGCAATGTTATTAGTCCTAACCTAGCGTCTTGGTTTCATTCGCTTTCACCGTAACATATGTATGAGATAAAATTGTAAATATTAGGTTGGTGCAAAAATAATGACGTAATAATGTCGTTTTTTAACGTATTTTTTAACGTCAAAAAACGACATTATTACGTCATTATTTTTGCACCAACCTAATAAAACTGTATCCAATAACAACGCATGTAATATTCACATATTATTAGGTTGGTGCAAAAATAATGACGTAATAATGTCGTTTTTTAACGTATTTTTTAACGTCAAAAAACGACATTATTACGTCATTATTTTTGCACCAACCTAATAAAACTGTATCCAATAACAACGCATGTAATATTCACATATTATTAGGTTGGTGCAAAAATAATGACGTAATAATGTCGTTTTTTGACGTATTTTTTAACGTCAAAAAACGACATTATTACGTCATTATTTTTGCACCAACCTAATAAAACTATCCAATAACAACGCATGTAATATTCACATATTATTAGGTTGGTGCAAAAATAATGACGTAATAATGTCGTTTTTTGACGTATTTTTTAACGTCAAAAACGACATTATTACGTCATTATCTTTTGCACCAACCTAATAGAATTGTTTTTAATCTGTGAAAAATGGTGCTTTCAAAAAGGTCAGTCGTAGTGCATAAGTCAGCTTGTGAATTAGTAAATAAAAAATAAAATAGTCGCAAGCAAAATGTAGGTCGACAGAATAACAGTGTAAAAGCCAAAACTCGTACTGAAACCAGGGTTCATCTACTGACGTCTGGTGTATTTTTTTCTTTTCAAATATGGTTAGTTTTTCAAACAGTTTTTTTTTGTTTTGTTTGTTTGCTTAATCTAATATCCACATATTTGTTTTCATTTTATGCTGATTATAAAACTGACGAGTTCAAACCCAAACCAAAATTGATTTGTCGAGAAGTAAAATCCATTTCTATCAGGAATTTTTTTTTCTCTTTTCAAATCAGATAAAGAAAAAGACAAAAAAGGTTAAAAAAAAAAAAAAAAAAAAAAGAAAAGAAAAAAAAAGATGTTGTGTTTAATGAAATCTGCGACCCGAAAATCATTTCAAAAAACAAAATGCTATTTTCGTCAAAGCTGGAGTCGACTTACGAAACTATTTGACACCGTCTGAGTCTAGTTGGGGTGGGATAGCAGTGGAGTTGTGTATTTCGAGGAAGAAATATTGAAGAAAGTAAAAGAGGGCACGTATAATTTGGGGGGATTCTATTTTCGAATAGTTCGATAAACGAGTGAGTCAGCTTTTGGATCTGTCAAGGTGTGTACTATGGCACGAGGGCGCGCACACACACACATACCTGTTTTGTAGCGCGTTTCGAGTGTTCATACGCAACACACAAAGCACAATAACAAAACAAGTATATCGCTTCGGAACACCAATTTGTTAGCCTTCTACCAGACTGGCCAACGACCCGTAAACAATGCCCATAAATGATATATACAGCTTTCAATTAATATCCATCAATGCAATTCTTTACATATTAAATACTCTCTACTGATAGGAATGTTGGCCCACCGTATTGTGCTAAACATGTTATTAGGTTGGTGCAAAAATAATGACGTAATAATGTCGTTTTTTGACGTTAAAAAGCACGTCAAAAACGACATTATTACGCCATTATTTTTGCACCAACCTAATATAACTATCTTACACATTTATAAGTCTACCAGTTCAACGTGAGGTCATGGTTAGAAAGGTCGTCTGATAAAATCAATTACGCGTGATTTCAATCCTCACTGGGGACTTCATATTTTCGGTCTCGTGATATATCTTACGCTTCACTTAGTAAATCGCTTCAAGTCTACTATTCGTCCTTGCATTGAATATTACCGACGCACATGGTCTAGTACCTCTTCTACATATTTTGAAAATCTTGACAAAATAGAAAGAAGAATCTGCAATGTTATTAGTCCTAACCTAGCATCTCGCCTTCATTCGCTTTCTCACTGCCGGAACATAGCTTCCCAACGCCTTTTCTAGAAATATTTTTATAATAATTGTTCTTCCTCTGTGTTAACAAGGCTTTATGATTTTACGCGAATTGCTAGATTGACAGCACAATCTCATTCATTTGACAGCGGAAATGACTAGTTGTAACCGTAAGTTCTATGCTAACAGTTTCTTCTCTTGCACTTCATGGCCGTCATATATGTATTGTATTAACGTGAATCTCATTCTGGTTGGGAGGATTGCAGAACGCTTTTCCGGCTTCTTGCCCGAATTTTTCTTAGATCGCACTTCTCGCTTGTGGAACTCTCTTCCGGCCTCTTGCTTTATAGTCAAATTTGATCTTCAAAAAGTGAAGTGTAATGTCAATCGATATCTTCTGTCTTCTTAATTCAAGGACTTTTTATAATATTTTTCTTATATCGCACTTCTCGCTTGTGGAACTCTCTTCCGGCATCTTGCTTTATAGTCAAATTTGATCTTCAAAAAGTGAAGTCTAATGTTAATCGATATCTTCTGTCTTCTTAATTTTGTATCGAGCACTATTTTTTAAGGATAATAACAAAAATACTGAAGAACTTTGGAATATTTACCTAGCCAGTTCTTTTCTATATATTTTTACACACACACACACACAAACACACACACACACACACACACACACACACACACACACACATATATATATATATATATATATCCGAATGTAATGAGTACGAATTTTAACGTTCACAGCTTTAATTCAAAAGAGGGCTCAATACCGATAGTAGACCAATAAATATTTATTATAATTTTTTCATATAGTCAAAAACAATTTACTCACTACAAAGATGCAACTTCGTTTCAGTGCATTTAAAATTGCATTTCGATTGGTGAGAAACAAAATGGTTATGAACAATTCTGTTTGTAAGCAAGCCGCATGTGAAACGCCACTTCCTTTTTTTCCATTTGTTTAAAAAAACACACATAAACGTAAAAAGGTGATGGAGTGAAAGAATAGCGGTTGTTGATAGCAGTTTGGTGACGGATGGTTGAGCTGTTAAAGTAATGGCTAGATCTGAGAAATTTCTTTTCGACTACAACGGTCAAGGGTTTAGGCACAGCATTTCCAAGCCTTCTAAGAGTGAGAAGTGGCGGGGAAAGCTGAGAATAGGAGATAGTAATACAATGAAAGAGGAAGGAGGGATAAATTCAAACGATTGTTATTGCAGTAATTGGGAATGTTTTTTGGGGTTATTTTAAAAACGAAGTCAGAGCTGAATTGGATATATTAAGGTTGGAGTTATCACTAATAGTTTTCGTAATCAATGATAGTGTTTTAAAAATTAATAAATTAAAAGGTGGAGATTTCTTCTTGGCATGTTGAATACATAACTTATTCGTTTTTTTAAACAATAAGTTTTAATTTAGAAATTAAGATAAAGTAGAAAAGTATGGGATATTAATATAATTTTTGACCTATTGTCGGATTGTATAACGTGTGGAATAAGTATGGGTGTAAATCAGTTTATCTGGAAGTATTACTATTAGGTTGGTGCAAAAATAATGACGTTTTTTGACGTTAAAAAATACGTCAAAAAACATCATTATTTTTGCAAAAATGCGCAAAAAACATTTTAAGACTCATAATCTAAGATAGATTAGTGCAGAGGTATATAAGACGGTAGAAAGTATATCAATGGAGGTGAGTTATAATTTTAAACGTTTAGATTTATGACTTTAAAAGTTTAGCAAGATTATAATGTTAGATGTTTAATATGCCTACAAAAAACAGTGGTTTCATATCTTTGATTTAATAATTGGGTGTTGATCAAAAGTTCAATAATACATATTTTTCCTGCAAACATAAAAAAACAAAGTCCGTTCAAAGATTTGCAAGTTCTAACTTGTTTTAGGATTTTCCCTTTAACGTTAGTTTTTTTTTTTCTTTCCTCCTTCAGTTTCCCAAAATATTTAGAAAGTGATGTCACATTGATATTGCCTGCATTTGTAAAGAAGAATATGTGATTGTAATATCGATCCTTAAATTTAATATCCCTGGGATTCTCATTTGATGATATATATATATATGTATATATATATATGCAATGAATTTAGTTAAGCACCTGTTTGATAATGGACATTGGTCGGAGATTCCGTAATTACATCGCTCTGTTACTTGGGATATAGCAGAATTTGTGTTTTTGATTGTCTTTATTCTCCGTATGAAGTTTCAATATTGTAGTGTTGTGTGATTTAATAATTTCATCTAGATTCCTAGAACAGCTATAACTAATTTTAGGGCATTGCAGCTGAAGATTTGATATATATATATATATATATATATATATATATATATATATATATATAAATTCATGAATCATTCATACAAAAAACAAATACAGAGGTTAATGATTTAATTGGCGAGAATCCATCGTCGCAAACAATTCAAATAAGATACATAAACCCCGAACCTGTACATGAATGATATGATCCTCGTTTATAAATTTCAGTTGCATAAGGTCTTTTTTATTTTTACAGGCTTTCGTCTGCTCCTACAGACATCCTCAGGTATGGAAATAGATTTTGTTCTTGTTTTTACTCTCAGTAATAAGAGGACAACGAAAATAGAGATATAATCCTAAAAAATGCTATGAGAAATGTGTTATTGTTTTGGAACGTGCGGTCGCAACGCTGAGTTTGAATTGAAATTATAAGGTTGTGCATTTTTGTACAAATATAGCAATAAGAGAATTCTTTTTTACTGGTAGATTTGCCGTCATATCATTCATGTACAGGTTCGGGGTTATATGTATCTTATTTGAATTGTTTGCGACGATGGGCGAAATAATTGATTCGGTTCGAAATTCCAATCACCTGAAGAAGGCCGAAACGTCGTGATATGGCAATGAGGATAACAATCCGAATATTTATTTATTTATTTTTTTTTTCGGTTCTGCATTTTTCACATAACCCTGGAAGACATTCTTCTGCTCAAGTGGACTCGATGTCCTAACCGTTTGAGACAAACCACGAATTTGATTCAAGACATAAATGTCTGTAATAAATGTATCCATAACATATAACTGTTACAATAGAATACCGTTGGGCACGAATGTTTCAATCATTGTATGTGGTTTCAGTCGCCCTCGGATTTTTTTGTTTTGTTTACATAAAATTGCAGCCGTGTATAATTCGAATTTCCGCGAGTGTCTGTGGTGTTTCAGAATGTCGAATCCTCTAATGTCGATACAAAAACAAGACTTGATGTTAGTGGATGGGGATGTAAATAATTCGACAACAGAACGATAAAAATTATCTATCTATCTATCTATCTATCTATCTATCTATCTATCTCTATGTCAATATTTTCCTCTGTATCTATTTGCAGGTATATATCTATTCTCTTTATCTCTATCAAGGCATCTTCAGTTTCTATCTATCTGTCTATGTCAGTATGTTATCTATCTATCTGTCTATCTATCTATCTATCTATCTATCTATCTATCAATTTCAGTATGTTATCTAAGTACGTTATCTATTTATTAGGTTGGTGCAAAAATAATGACGTAATAATGTCGTTTTTTGACGTATTTTTTAACGTTAAAAACGACATTATTACGTCATTATTTTTGCACTAACCTAATATCTATCTATCTATGTCAATCTTTTCCTCTCTGTATATATCTATTCTCTTTATCTCTACCTATGCATCTTCAGTTTCTATCTATCTATGTATTTCAGTATGTTATCTATCTATTTATCTATCTATATATCAATTTCAGTATGTTATTTATGTTATCTATCTATCTATCTATCTATCTATCTATCTATCTATCTATGTCAATCTTTTCCTCTCTCTTGGCATGTATATATCTATTCTCTTTCTCCCTATCTTCAGTTTCTTTCTATGTTAGTATATTATCTATCTATCTATCTATCTATCTATCTATCTATCTATCTATCTATCTATCTATCAATTTCTGGATGTTATCTAAGTATGTTATCTATCTATCTATCTATCTATCTATCTATCTATCTATGTCTATCACACTCTCTCACTATTTATCTAAGCAGCTTCAGTTTCTTTCTTTCTTTCTTTCTTTCTTTGTCCAATGTCTGTCTATTTCTCTTTCTCTCTGTCTCTCTATCTATGTTCAGTTTCTCTCTGTGTCTCTGCCTATCTATCTATCTATCTATCTATCTATCTATCTATCTATCTATCTATCTATCTATCTATCTCAGCGACTTAACTATCTACCTTTCTATTCGCTTCCCTTCCTATGTATCGATTGTAATTATATACGGTATTTTGACTTCTAGTCTATCTCCTGAGACTCCGAGACGGACTAGCCTCTTGTTCTTCAAGAATAATAAGTATTCCAGATTTGCTCATAAGTTTTCTCTTTATCGTCATTTTTCATCCCCATAAAAGATCTACGCTCTTTGTGAAGCGCGGATAACAAAGGTTCTTTTAACTTCCTTATCTGATGATGTTTGTTTTTTTTTCAAGAAAATTTATGACACAACGAAATATTTGAGGCCCATATAAACCAAGTCGTATATTATCGCAGTCCAGTGATTTATCAGTCGTTGCTCCGTGAAAGTCGGTTTCAATCGGAGGATCAAACATTTTACACTACCATTCAGCGAAACAATATGCTATGCGTTTCGTGCCTTGACCAAAGGCAAAATGGTAGAAATGATTCCGTCTGTGTTCAAATAGTGAAAAGTCTCCCTGGTTTTTGGGCCGTATTTGCAGTATTATTATTGTTTAGATAGACGGAGAGGGTGAAGAAGGGACTAAGCATAAAAGTACAAAACAGAATGTATTATCATCAGTAAAAGGATGAGCCCGAAATGCTATTTTACAGGTTGGGGACACTAGAATCAAGCAGACCCGGAAGTACAAATATCTGGGAAGCGTTTGACAGAAGACGGTAAATGCGACACTGAGATCCGTAGATGTATTGGGGTGGCCAAAGACGTATTCCAAAATCTGAGCAGAATATTGCAAGACAAGAGGGTTTCTTTGGTAACGAAGAAAAGAATACTGAGCTGTTACGTGACATCTGTTCTTCTTTACGGCAGCGAATGATGGACGATTTCCTCAAAGATGAAGAAGAGACTCGAGGCGACGGAGATGTGGTTCTACAGATGGATGCTCAGGATATCATGGCCCGAGCGTATGAGCAACGAGAAGTTACAAACAAGGAGGCTTATACTTAACATCAGGAAGTGTCAGCTGAAGTTCCTGGGAGACACAATCAGGACGGAGGGCCTGGAGAATCTGATACTCACGGGTCGAATAGAGGGAAAGAGTGACAAGGAAAAGCAATAGGTGACATACCTAGCGGTCTTAAAGCAAGTGGATGACAGAACGTTGTCTAGGGGAGATGGCAGAGGGAAGGAACTTATTGGGAGCTGCTGCGATAGAGAGGAGTGGAGAGCCATGATCACCTACGTCCTGAAAGGACACGGCACATAGAAAGAAAAGAAAGCACTTGAGAAGATAACTGAGGTTTGTTTGGAGATTTCTGTATTATCTTTATGAATATATTAGAAGTGGTTCTACAGAAGGATGCTGAGTATATCATAGACCGGGCATGTGAGCAATGATGATTTCTTAGAGAGGATGCAAGCAAGAAGGAGGTTTATACTTAATATCAGGAAGAGACAGCTGAAGTTTCTAGGACAAGGAAGGACGGCATGGAGAATCTGATACTCACGGGTCGAACAAGGGGAGAGAGGAAAACAACTCATGACATGTTACGTGACATCTGTCCTTCTTTACGGCAGCGAATGATGGACGATTTTCTCAAAGATGAAGAAGAGACTCAAGGTGCCGGAGATGTCGTTTTGCAGAAGGATGCTCAGGATATCATGGACCGAGCGTGTAAGCAACGATGAGGGCTTAGAAATTACTTCCACGCAGGTCTTGACTGTTAACATTGACGATTCTTTTTCGGAATTTTTCAAGAATTTCCAGATATACAGCATGAAAGCTAGAACTGACGTGTCAGCAATATTCAATGCATGGACGAATGGTTGATTTATAAATATGCAAGTAAGATTCTGGCGTGATAAAAAAACGTCTAGCCCAACATAGTAAACCAAATTTTCTTAGCGAGCAGACCTAGTATCTGATTCAGTATTGATCATTATATTTCAATGTCAACAGAAAACCTGAAAAGACGCAATGATCTGCTCTGCAAGAATTTTGCCATTTTAGAGAACTTATTTTTAAATTCCTTAAAAATGGCCGATGCTAACATCGGCCATTTTTAAGAATTAAAAAAAAAATGATTAAAAGAGATTAGTTTCGCTTTTGAGGCGATAAAATTCGCAAGCCATTTCTTGTCCCTGTTAACAATAGATTGAAGGTCATTTTCAAGATCATCTGCTAATTTGATTTTATCGAACCTGTCAGATTTACTATTCCTTTTAGATTTCGCGCCTTGAATTCATTACATCCTCCGGGCAACATTGCAATTGATATTTGTTTTGCGACAATGCTACTTAATATCTGGAGAGTCCAATGGTTTTGTTATTCTCCGGCACACACCAGAGAAATAAAAAGAAAGAACTCTACGCTGAAAGCGTTAAAACTCGCCGCTTTAGTTGAAAGCCAGATTTAAGCCAGAAATCCCGCGTGCATTCTATATAAATCATTCAGATTTTGAAAGCTGAAATTACTTTCACGCAAATGCAATTTCTTTTTCTTGATCATAGGGAGTTCATGATCGCCGTGTCTTTTCAGGACGTAGGCGATCATGGCTCTCCACTTCCCCCATCCCTTGGTGGCGCTCAACAGATTTTGTGTCTTTACCAGACCACGCTTTAAGAGATAAAGAATTACTTAACATCTGCTACTTTCTCCGAATCTTCACTGCCAACCTCTGATATTGAACACATTACGTACTTCACTGGATTCTATATGCAAAGACTACGGCAAATATGGTTAAAACTCAGAATTTCCAATGTAATAAATTATAACCACACATGTCATGCAATGCTTCCCCCTGTCTCTTTCCCCCCTTCTATTCGTCACGTGAGTATCAGGTTCTCCAGGCCCTCCTTTCTCATCACGTGTCCCAGAAATTTAATCTGCCTCTTCTTTATGTTAAGCATAAGTTTTATAGTGGAACACACCTATTCTATAGTTAATAGACCCTCCCACCTATAATAAGTAGGAGTAGTAAGAGTATCAAGTCAGTCGCTCAGTGGTTCGGCAATCAGTCGATGCTGGACAACCTTTAGCCGGATACTAAAGTATCAGTGACCACAACTAGATTTCTCTGCGTCATTACCTATTATATGAAGTTCCTAACGTTTTGTACGTCGAACCTATTTTAGAACCGACAAGCCTCCACTGTGAAACCACTCCATAACAATAAGTTTCCTCCTTGTCTGCATCCTCTCCAAGGCCACATCGTTGCTCACACGCTCGATCCATGATATCCTCAGTATCCTTCTGTAGAGCCACATCTCCGCTGCCTCGAGTCTCTTCTTCATCCGTGAGGATACCGTTCAACATTTTGCTGCCGTATAGGAGGACAGGTGTCACGAAGCAGCTCAGTACACTTTGTTAAAATTTTTGGGTACTATGTACTAGTGAGCCAGCCAAAGTGAGCTGACTCATTTTATAGTTCACCAATAGAAGGGTTAACCAATCAGAAAGCTCAAAATATTCAATGCGACGTGTATAAAGGCAGCCATTTTGTTTTTTCTCTCAAAATGTCTTCATTTTCTCCCAACCTCTGATATCGAAGAGATAAAGAATTACTTAACAGCTGCTACTTTCTCCGAATCTTCACTGCCAACCTCTGATATTGAACACATTACGTACTTCACTGGATTCTATATGCAAAGACTACGGCAAATATGGTTAAAACTCTTTTCTTTGTCACCATAGATATACTCAAGGCAAGAATGTATCTTTTCACCGGACTTATTCATCCTATACAGTAAGGCAATTCTGAGAAAACTGGAAATCCTACCTAGATTCATCATTGCCACCACAATCTTACCAGTATAAGATACGCAGATGACGCAGTACTGATAGCAGACATGTAAAAGAAACTACAAAACCTCCTACAGAAGGTAGCGAGGGAGAGCAAGAAGAAGGGACTATGCATAAACTACAAGAAGACAGAATGCATGGTCATCATTAAAAAGATGAGCCCAAAATGTGATTTTCAGGTCGGTGACACTAAAATCAAGCAAGTGCAGAAATTTAAATATCTAGGAAGTGTTCTGAGAAGCTGAGATCCGAAGACGGATTGGGATGGCCAAGAAAGCATTACAGTTGACGTTACTGTAATCAATTTACACTATTCGTTGTCTTTATTGCCATATTTCCGACGTTTCGGCCGTTGTACGCGCTGTCCTTTAGGTGTTATTTGCTAGTATTTCGATATTTGATATGAATTTCGGTCTGCTTGCTAAGAAAGTTGGCTACACTATGTTGGGCTAGACTTTTCTTTTTATTACGCTAGAATCTATCTTGCATTGTTATAAGTGAACCATTCTTCCATGCATCTAATATCGCTGACACGTCAGGTTTATCGTTCATGCTATATATCTAGAAATTCTTGAAAAATTCTGAAAAAAGACCTGTTATAATGTTATTCATCATGACGGTCGTCTTCGAGTAGAGAATCCAGAGGTTAGCAGTGAATATCTTGAAGACAGTAGGAAAACGTTGTTCAGGTTAGCAGTGGATATTTTGGCAAAAGGTAGCAGAGCATAGTTCGTCCTTCTGTCATCTTCGCCTGACAAGCTGGCACTGGACATTCGGGTAGAGTTAACAAAAAGGCTGCCTTTATACACGCCGGATTGAATGTTCTACGTCTTCTGATTGGTTAACCTTCTATTGGTGGACTATAAAGTGAGTCAAGGCATTTTGACTAATACTCTAGTACATATATATATACACAAAATACTGTAACAGCAATGTTATCAGTCATGACCTGGCATCTCAGCCACTGTCACTTTCCGGTCGCTTTACTAGAGTGCACGGTGTTAGACTGTTCTAATTCCGCATACCTTTGAACTAAATGCTTCAGACTAAATTGATTTAAAATTTCAACAGATACCACCTGAAGAAGGCCGGAGCGTACAAAATCTGAAACGTCATGAATATGGCAATAAAGATGAGTACAACAGTCCGAAGAATGAAAATAGTGTAAATAGATAAAACATCCCTTCTCAGAAACTCCGGAGTTATATTTTCCGGTTTCTTTTTGAATTTGTAAATCTGATGAATTGGATCGTGATTACGATTCCAATGTAATAAATTATAACCATGGAATATTAGTGTTTGTGCCTTTTTTATTATATATATATATATATATATATATATATATATATATATAGTATTTACATTATTCGGACAATTGTCCTCATTTTTGTCGCCATATTTTTCACAACGTTTCGGCCGTTGTACGCTCCGGTGGTTGGAATTTCGAACTGAACCCTTTATTTCGATCACTGGGGTAGACTGTTCTACTTCCACGTGCCATGTTTAATAGATGTCGGTTATCAGTTATCTCCTGCTAATTTTCCCTCTGAAAGTTCTCCACTGCCTTAACCGGGTATTGAACTCACACTCTTTGGGTCTGTCACTGGATCTAACCAACGCCTTTATCCACTGTGCCATGTGTCCTTGAGTCTACCCCAGTGATCGAAATAAAGTGTTCAGTTCGAAATTCCAATCACCTGGGCGTACAACAGCCGAAACGTTGTGATAAATATGGCGACAAAGATGAGGACAATAGTCCGAATAATGTAAATACTGTACATAATACCTCATCTCAGAAATATAGACGGATATATATATATATTTGAAATTTATTTCCATACTTCATGAGCTTCCGATCCTTAGCTATGATTAATTAATGATGTTCATATCATTTTCGTTTATGATCGATTTCATCACGATTCTTCTGTTAAGCTTGGAGAGTAATTATACATTCTTATTGCTCTAGGTAGAGTCCAATGGTGTTATAAAAGCCTTGTAGAATTCCAGTAAGATATCTTTGATCATCTCTAAGACAAAACGGCTGAGAGATTAAGCTAAGAATTGGGCAATTTTTCTGTTACCCCCAGTATGTTGCAAAAATTGCTCAAAATTCAGAGTAAAATGCAATGGTGAAGAAAAAGCTTACCAATTCCTTCGATATTGAAAGATGTAAACAAAATTTGCCACTTGCCATGCTATGATAAATTCTCAAGTCAAATCATTCGCCCCAGAAAGCTGCCAGGAACCAAGAAGTTCGCTTTGAAAATATAACCAATGTACTTACCTGAAAAATAAAAGAAATTAATTTTGAGTTAGTATATCACTTGAGATGTAGGACTCATACAAGTGCATTTTTATTTCAATGTATGAATAATAAGTACAAAACACACATAATTATAAGATAAAAAATTACTCACACTACTTACCCCGATTCCCGCCAATTATTTTTAGGATGATTTTCATTTTCAGACGATTTTTTTTATTTGATTTTAATGTAGTATCTAAGAAACTGAGGCGCTTTGAAGTAACGGATCGGTGACTAACATATCTACCAGACACATGAGTTGACAATCGGGCGCGTTTCAAACATAGAGGGACATTAATTGAAAATGAAATGGGACGTAAAACCTGAGGCATCTTGCTACTCCAGGACAGAAAATTAGAAGGTTAGAGTGGGCGAAGATCATCTTGAATATGTCTGGAATCTATCCTGGAACAATATATATATATATATATATATATATATATATATATATATATATATATAGAGAGAGAGAGAGAGAGAGAGATAGATAGATAGATAGATAGATTCTACATTCAAGACCATCACCAGAAGTGTTGAAACAAAATGACTACTTTTGTAGTGATTTTATAACATATTTATGTTATAATTTTGAAATATATATATATATATATATATATATATATATATATATATATATATATATATACCCTGATATAAGAGAAACCCGGATATAAGAGAGATTTTCTCTGGTTTCAAATTAGAGCCATACTTACCTAAACAAAATTGCATCCACTCTTCAGGGGATTTGATATTAAATTTAGTTTATTCATTATTAATTCTTTATCTCTTGATAGCGAGTGCTATGATTACCTGACTTAAAAACGCTAATTACTTTGCTTTTTCTCTAGTTAATCTTCGTTTCTCAGGTTTCACAGAAAAATTAATGTATCTCTCAAAATACCTTGCATAGAAAAAAAAATATTTGATATCAATCAATCGTAGAAGAACAACACAAATCTCGCTATCTATACATTTATTTTAAAGAAGCAATCGATTTTTAATTATTAATCCGCCATTTATTATCCCTTTCAACGTCATTTTTAGTAGAATTTCTTTGCTATTATAATTTACCCACGCATGCATGGACTCCCCCAGCTGTAAATAGGAGCAGGTACTGCCTTCTTTAGAGAGAAGTTTCCAGCAGTCAGCTCTGACAGTCGGACCGAACATTCTTGCTGTAACACTCTCGTTTGTATATGTTTGTATTGCTGTTTCTGTTAATATATTTGTTTAACTCAATTCCTCCCTTTATGTCTTTATTTCTGGCCCCTAACTAGGTCACAACACTTAGATAGATAGATAGATAGATAGATAGATAGATACTGTGATGGATAACATACTTAGTGTTATGGTAATTTACCCATACACGCATGGACTTTTGCATCTATAAATAGGAGCAGGTACTGCCTTTGTAGAGGGAAGTTTCCAGCAGTCATCTCTGAGAGTTGGACCGAATATTCTTGCTGTAATACTATTGTTTGTATATCTTTGCATTACTGTTTCTGTTAATATATTTGTTTAACTCAATATCTGTCTTTGTGTTTTTATTTCTGGCCTCTAACAAGACCACAACATCGAATAAAATCTTCGTTTATTTATTTATTTTTGTCTTTCGCTGTGTATATTCAAGAAATCATTTTTTTAAAAAAATCAAGCGGTCTTTGGACGGATTCGAACCTGGGTCCCACTGGGAAGAGTGAACCCTCGTTAGACGCGACTTGTAGCAGACCAGGAATTTAACCGGTCAGGCAGGGCTGAATAGAGCCTTTAAGTGAAATTCTTCTTCATAACCTATTAAGATTTTTATATCTGCTCAGTTTCGTAAGCAAAGCAATTTTTTATAGAATTGTTGTACGTTTTTATTTATTAATTTGACATATTTTATCACTTAAACGCTATTTTTAGTGGATACTCATACTTGAGTAGACGCTCCGTTGATTTAATAGACAGTATATTTATTTATTTATTCTGCAGGCCTGACTATTCGAGAAATCTGATTAAAGAAAAATAATCGCTTTCCGGCACTATTCGAACTTGTGTCCCCATGGAGCAAAAGTAACCGTCGTTGTCCAACGTGCTCTCGACCGACTGAGCTACAAAGAACACGCAGAGTAGGATATATATATATATATATATTAAGAAATGGACGAAGTCCGACAATTTATTTATTAACGTTCTTTTTATAGATACAAGTATTTAAGTAAATGCTCTGTTTATAATAAAGCCAAATGACGGTTCCATATAGGATGCAGGTTCGAATCCTGTCAAAGGACGAATATTTTCTATGAAAATTTCTCGGACATTCAGGCCGGTGAAAGTTATTTAATACTATGAACACTAATGTGTATGTTCCAATCCAATGTTACAGTTTTTTTGGATACATATATATATATATATATATATACTAGTAAGCCAGTCAAAAAGAGCTGCCTCATTTTATAGTTCACCAATAGAAGGGTTAACCAATCAGAAAGCTCAAAATATTCAATGCGACGTGCATAAAGGCAGCCATTTTGTTTTTTCTCCGAATCTACACTGCCAACCTCTGATATTGAAGAGATTACGGACTTCACTGGATTCCATATACAGAGACTACGGCAAACATGGTCAACAATAAATACATGGAACACTATTGTAGGTGGAGGTAATATGCTGTCTAAGTAGTCCCCCACTAGCAGTGGCGGTTTACCTACTTCAAACCAGTGGCGAGTATAGTATTTTGTTGATGTTATAAAGATTACCATTTCATTTCCAACCTCCGTTTTGGTTATTCCTCATTCAGTAATTCCTACAAGGTTACAATATTTTGACAACGACGATGAGATATTGGAAAGTTGGGACTATCGTCAAAAGAATCGGTAGGGTGATATATTTAGATAAAAGACCGAAAATGGTGTACAAAAGGCACTTGAATCAAACAAAAAGTAGGCATATAGATGAAGTCAAGGATATTCCAGTGGATCTTGAGCCTATGGAAGTTCTTTTCGATACATTTGATCTTCCTATTCCTCGGAAAACTCCTGAGAGAAAAATCCGAAAAAAGACAAAGAGGAAGGGATACAGAGACAATCGACATTAAGCGGAAAAAGAAAAAAAATATTGATTCTGCGCAGAGTAAATCTAAAAAGGTGGGGGAGGTTATATACCGTACCTATAAACAATAATGGGTATGTCCCAATCCTCATAAATACGTTGGATGCTATTTTAAGTGGGGGATATATGATGTTTATGTAGTCCAACAGCAGAAGTGGTTTACCTGCTTCACGCCGCTGGTGAGTATTTTTATTTTGTTGATGTTATAAAGATTACCATTCTATTTCCAACCTTCGTTTTTGTTATTCCTTACTCAGTAACCCTTCCTAGGTTACAACAGATAGATAGATAGATAGATAGATAGATAGATAGCGTTCCTATGATCATTAATGGGTATGTCCCAAGCTTCATAAATACGTTGGACATTATGGTAAGTAAGGATAATATGATGTCTAAGTAGTCCACCATTAGCAGTGGTTTACCTACTTCACACCGCTGGCGAGTATTGTATTTTGTTGATCTTATGAAGATTACCCTTTCTTTTCCAACCTCCATTTTGGTTATTCCTCATTCAGTAATCTTTCCTAGGTTACCATAAAACCAAAAATAAGAAAAAATAGAAAAAAGAGGGGTGAATAGAGAAAAAGAAAATAAAAATCAGATAAAAATGAGACACAAAGGAAAAAAAAACAAGTCAGAAAAAAACGGAATGAAAAAAAAAAAATGAAATAGAAGCCGAGAATAAGAAATGGTTGAAAAGATGAAAACGTCAAAATATGGAAATACAAGACGGGAAGATGGCGTCTAGTTGGACAGCTTTATCGAGTGCCAAATGAAACGTTATAAAATACAAAAGAATCAAGGATTGCAAGCGCGGCGAACCATGACAATTTCTCGATAGTTGGATTGGACACAGATCCTGTCTAGGAACGAATGGACTGGAAGAACGCTTCCAATTTATGAATAGGAAGACATCTCATTCATAAAACATGACTCTTACTACAACTAGTCAGCGTCTGTTCCTGTCAGTGTAGCCATCTTAACAACGGGTAACACAGTCTCTCTCTCTCTCTCTCTCAACCCTTCTCCTGGCTCACATGATGCCTGACCGTCTCGGTCCTCCCAGAATCGCCCCCAAACAGCTGTTTTCTCACTGTAAAGTCAACCCTCAGAAATGGCGATATGGCATTTCATTCATAAAACATACCTCTGGCAACTAGTCAGCATCTGTTCCTGTCAGTGGAGCCATCTTAAAAACGGGTAACACAGGCTCTCCCTCAACCCTCCCCCTGACTCACGTTATTACTGGTCGCCCTTGTTCTGCCTGAGTCACCCCCAAACAGCAGTTTGGTCACTGTAAAGCCAGCCCTCAGAAATGGCGATATGGTACCGATGACGATCTGCTGATAAAAATCTATGCAACATCTAGTTTGCTCCAATCTTAAGATTCACGAACACTTAACGTGCTTGAAATATTAACGCCCCTAGGAAAGGCTTTGTGTGCAACACTGGATAGGTGTAGAGTAGCGTATCGATAATGAAAAGATTATAACTCTTAAACAAATTCAATTTGTAGCGCCACGTGCCAGTTTATTTGATTAAAGGAACACACACACCTTCATCCAAAATTTCAGGCTTTCTCGTTTTTTCCTCCAAGTTTTTCGCAAATGCTTATTCATTCTTTTGCAGGAATACATTTTTTTAATCATCTTTAAACAGTTCCCTAGGCTTGAGTTAAGTCGTAGAGTAGACTGGGCTCTCTAGCTAAGAATGACAATAAACTGCATCCAGCAGCAAGACCTCTGATCGGGAGACTGGAGCTTTTAAGAGGTGTGAAACCTTCTCTTAATTACTGTTGTTCCAAAATTCAACCTGACCCGGGGTGGTAGCATCTGTTAGGGTCCCAGCTTTGGGAAAATAGTGAAACCCCAAAGAAAAACAAAACACTATGAAACTATAAAAATATATTTTTATATAAAAAACGTACCATTCGTTACACTACAAAAAATACCTATGTGTAGTAAAATTACTAATAATACCTATTTATAGTATATATTTAGTTAACTCCATAAAATTGTGTTCAAAATATTTAGATTTCGACAGTAAATAAGCCATACAGGTTAATATACCGCTAAAAAAATTCTGCAAACCAATCAAAATGAAAAACTCTTTCATGACATTTATCTATATAATATTCTACAATTTTTAGAGAAATCAAACTCTATTCCAATATATTATTTCAACAAAACTACAACATACGTATTACCCCCTGTAGTAATTATATCCACACAAACATTTTTCTTCTGGCTGCTGGCGTTTGTATCCATTCGTATATAATACGTTAGAATTTCCTTCTGTCTGCCGTGCGCCGGTAGCTTAGGAATAGGATCTCCGACTGCTGCCAAATCGGTTGGGTTTCGATCCCTGCTTGAAGCAATCGGATGTCTAGACACACTGTTGAACCGTGAGTAATTAAAGAGTAGAGCAATAATTATTCATTATAAATTTTTACATACGGACAAAAAAAAACTCACTACAAAGTTGGTTCTGACCGGTCGAGATTCAGCCGCATCGAAACAAGAATGCATCTTTGTAGCGAGTAAGTTGTTTTTGTCCGTGTGTATGTGTGTGTGTGTGTGTGTGTGTGTATATATATATATATATATATGTGTGTGTGTGTGTGTGTGTGTATCGATAGAAATATGTGCGTGTGTTTGTGTGAGTTTGTGTGTGTGCGTATGGCAGCATACTGTTATTTTTCCAAAGATTTTAAAAATTTTGCTTATTTAATAACTGATCTAAAGTCTTACAAATTCTTGTAACACATATGAAGAAATCGATAAATATTGACTGTTGTTGATTTGTAGAAGTGTTGGAATTGTACTGTACACGCGTGGGTATGTGTACCAGCATACATACTTACTAAATCAGAGAGAATTAAACGAGAGAGAGACAGAGAGAGAGATAGAGTGAGAGAGAATGAGAGAGTGAGAGAGAGTGTATGTGAGAGAGAGAGAGAGAGAGAGAGAGAGAGAGAGAGAGTGAAAAATGTCGAATAAAACCATAGCCTTGCTAATCGATATATATATTGGCTAACGAAGGTAGTCAACGTATCAAACATGATTATAATCCTGGAATTGAAGTGCTCTCCCTACCCCAGTTCAATCGATCAATTTCAAAGCCGCTATTTTTTCATATATATATATATATATATATATATATATATATATATATATATATAAACATTTTACACAGCTGACATTATTTTAATAATTTTGTTATTCTGTACGTGTAAACCGAGTCCTGGGTATGACGCTAAACTACATCGGACAGCAGGGATTTGATCTGGAGATTGGAGGGTTTGAGGAGCGTGGAACCACCTCGTAATTGTTGTTGTTCCCAAATACACCCTAACCTGGGGTGGTAGCACCTGCAGGGGTCCCAGTTATGGGCAAATAGTGAACCCTCAAATAATACAGAACTCCATGAAAAGATATCACTTTTATAATTTTTGCCATAGAAATTCATTTTTATAACAAAATATCAGCAATACTTCTTTATATAGTAAAATCACCAAGAGAACTTATTTATAGAAAATTCCCAACAATGCATTTTAAAGCCTAGCAATACATTATGAGCAACAATATATTTTATAGCGAAATATCGAACAATATATTTTATTCGTAATTGAATAGCTGATGCTATAAAATTGTTTTAAAAATATTTAGAATTCAGCATTAAATCTATATAATACTAAAAGTTTGTGATTGCGTGCATGCTAGTAGGGTGTGTCTTTTCATTTCATAGTGATTTACTTGTTGTTTATCCAGTAGTTTTATTTTAATTTTTTCAGACAATTTTTAATTAAAATATTTTAAAGTCAAAGACAGACACAAAGAAATGCCGCTTTGCCGTTTCATCCAGTTGTTTGTAGAGTAATTATTTACATTTCAGCGTTCTTTAAACAAACAATATTTTAAATATTTAAAAAATATTTTTAAGTTAATCCGATTTAAAAAAAAATATTTAAAGAGAATAAGACTGAAAGATACCAGTTGTTTATACACGAAGTATTTTTATTTTAATTTTTTCAGACAATTTTTAATTAAAATATTTTAAAGTCAAAGACAGACACAAAGAAATGCCGCTTTGCCGTTTCATCCAGTTGTTTGTAGAGTAATTATTTATATTTCAGCGTTCTTTAAACAAACAATATTTTAAATATTTAAAAAATATTTTTAAGTTAATCCGATTCAAAAAAAATATTTTAAGACAATAAGACTGAAAAATGCGAGTTGTTTATACACGAAGTATTTTTATTTTAAGTTTCTTCAAATAACCAATTTTTTTATTTAAAATATTAAATATTTAAAGACAGTCACAAAGAGATCCCGCTTTGCTGTTTCGCCGAGTTTTTTTTTGTAGAGTAATTATTTATATTTCAGTTTTCTTTATACAAACAATATTTGAAATATTAAAAAAAAAAAAAAAAAATTAGGTATATTAAAAAAGTATTTTTAAGATAATATGATTTAAAGTTCAAGTTTATCCTGGACGTTATATTTTGTTACAATGCTGTAAGCAATCAGTAAAACGCTATTAATAAAGTAATAAACCAGACCAATCATGACACAAATGAATTGAAATATTTAATTGAATTATAATAAAATTAACTTTCATTTCAATGGTATGTTGAAATGAACTTCAGTGTTTATCAGATTTTATAACATATTTATGTTATAAATTTTTTAAATAAATAATTATTTATATATATATATATATATATATATATATATATATATATATATATATATATATATATATATATATATATATATATATATATATATATGAACGATTCTTCCTTTCTTTATTTCTTTTATATAGGTACCACCACTGAATTTTCGATACCTAAGTTTTGAAATTAGTTGCTACGTTATTGCTTTTCCAACATCTTGTTGAATCGAGATTTAGTCGTGTTTCTCAACTGTTATCAAAATTTCGCAATAGATTTGACATTATGAAAAGAGGTGATCTTTGACTATCATTACCATCGATGGAACCAGATATAAAGAAACTCGCTGAGCAGCATCAATCACAGGAATCTCATTGAATAAATATGTCTTTCTTTTGTTTTCTAATCACACGCTTATTTATTAAATTTTTTAATCCAGTGTTCATAAATAAATGCTGCAGTGAATTCAATTGCCTGAATAGATCTGCTCCCCATGGCCTTGATCATGGAAGGAACATTGTAATTTTGTAATATCAGATATTGTTCAATAAAAATTATTATTACTATTATTATTACTATTATTATTATAATTGTTGAATAATTTATTTGCATGTAAAAATAAAGCTTAATTATACAACATTCCTTTAATTAATAAAACCTCAATATTTTTATTAGTGGAAAATAGAATATTGTTGTCGTATGTGAAATGGCTATTAAGGTGTCCACCAAGAAAAAAAAACAAACAAGGAAAAGGGGTCTATGGATAAAAAAAAAGGTTGCGAAATCCTGATTTAAAATATGTAATTTACGAAGGGTGTGACATTCAACATATCGTTTCTATTCGTTCATTAACCTTCACTTGTCTGTCTTGATTTTCAATTTTGATGAGCATATCCCAGATTGGCACTTGAGGGTAAGGTTGATATTTACCGCCGAGATGATTTTTCTTTTTTCGTTACTTAATTATGAACTTAAATTTAAGTCGTGAAGATATTGTTTTTTTCTTTTTTTTTTTTAAATCTTTCTTAAAAGAATCTTCCTTGCTGCGTTGTTACAGAATGCTGGTCCCAAAATAGCAAAACTTGCTGTCCCGAAATGCGTGGTGCTGTTTCCAAACCAGTGGGTGTGGAATTCTAGCTGTGGCTGACTTTGATATCGATTTTTTTCTTAAAGTTTTAACATAAGACAAAAAATCGAAGAAAAAACAATTAAAAAATAAAATAGTGAATCCGCCACACTATCTCAGATTCCCTCGTGGCACAGGCACCACAGAAATTTGTATTATGATTTGTAGTTCGCCAACCTGTTGATATATATATATATATATATATATATATATATATATATATATAGATAGATAGATAGATAGATAGATAGATAGATAGATAGATAGATAAAGGTTCGCACATAGGGAAAACAGAGATCGGGATTTTGCTACTGGAAAACACCCCATCTAAAAAAAAAAAAAAAAGAAAATCTGTTGTTGAGTAATTGCCTTTTCCCTGTTTATACCTCGATTCGTTGATAAAGGACACAGGCATGTCTGAAAGTTCCTAACTTAAAAGCGTTCTCTCCGTACTTCATCTCTAATGATTAATAATTAATATTTAATAAATCTTTATCGTACTGATTATATTGGTACCCTTTCATTTGTCATTTTTTTTATCAATTAACCTATCTATTTTACATATTATAAGAAGCACACGTGAAAACTTTTTTGAATTATATATATATATATATATATATATATATATATATATATATATATATATATATATATATCTATAAATATAGGTAACTATACTCGTTTCGAAAAACCTTCGAATTTTTGATTTGTCAATAATCAAATCAATCTCGAAGGAAAAAAAGGTTTTAAAAAAAGAAAGAGCCAGGAACATGAAAGTCTGTCGAAAAAAATCGCACAGATACAGGTTCAAAGCCCAAAGAAAAAACCCCGACACGAGTAAACAACTAAAAAGAGCTCAATACAACCGTAGAGTAGAGCTAGTCAAAACTAGTGAGCCAGACAAACTCTGTCTAGCTCACTAGGTTTGACTATAAATTATCTATCTATCTATCTATATATATATATATATATATATATATATATAAAATTTCTCTATATATTATATATACCCATTTCTCTATATATTATATATGCGCAGAGTCTGTCGTCTGATGATCGCAAAAGCATGAAACACAGGGTTACAAACTCATATCCATACAACTAATATATACATGGATTATTATAAAAGCGCATTCAGTTGGTTGTGTTAGGTGATAACACCTGAAATGCTTCAAAATGTGTTTCGCTACGCTAGTGATTCTAAACTGCGTTCCCCCGAGGGGAGCCCGTCATTAAATCTGACGTGCTTTGGTCTCTCGCCAACGAAGCAAAAGCCTGAACAAACAAAGACCGAATAGTGCTTTTGGACACAGACATTCCCGGAGTGTGCATATTTTTCTAATAATATTTCTCCAATATTCAGGCCGGTAGATGTAATTAAATAAAATCAGGGCATCTACACAAACTATGATGGACTAATGAAAAATCCATTATATATATATATATATATATATATATATATATATATATAGGATTGGTATAGGATTGGTTGTATGCGGAAACAATTCCAATAACCAAAAATACTATTCTTAATAGAGTGCTTAATACAGAGTAAAACAAATATAATTTATTCAAGAATTATAACATAAATATGTTATAAAATCACTACAAAAATAGCCATTTTGTTTCATCACTTCTGGTGCCGTATCAAGTGATTCTATTGAATTCAACACCACAACTAATGGTACCAACATTCATACTCTGGCTTCCATCTTTAAAGTCCGTTCAAGAACTATTAAGAGAATAAGTTTAAAAAAAAGAGGGAACAATATAGCGGAAAATTGGATCAGGAGATTACAGCAAGAAGAAGGATCATCATTTCACTTTAGAGCTAAATACATTCTTATTGTTCAAAATAGAGTTCAATAGTGTTATAAAAACCCTGAAGAATTCCAGTATGATACCTTTAATCATTTCTAAGATACCAAAATTCAAATCTTAATCTAACAATTAAACAATTTTGCTTTTACACGATTTGTACAATTTTGCTGTTGCACCCAGTAAATATTCTTATATGTGCCTTGACCCTTAAGAATGTTAACGATCATGGCTCTCCACAACTTCCTATTCTGTTTATCGTTGAATAAGCTTTCTCTTTTTACTATCCTATGCAGTCTTTGTTACCATCCATCTACCCAAGATAGGCAGGTACTCGCTATTTCCCTGTCGTATATCCTTTGAATGTCTAAATCTCTAAGCCCCCTTTCCTCATTAAGTGTCTATTTCAGATTCAAGAAGTGAAGCTGCTATATTCTTTCCTGTTTCCCCTCTTCTGTGTTTCTCCATCTTGTCTTTTTTCCTCCTTTCGCATTTCTCATTATTTTCTAGCCCCGACACACTCGATCTCTTTTTTATCCCTTAGTTTGCACACCTCGTTTTTCTCCTCTTCCCACCCATTCTCATTTTTCTGCTTCTTTTCCCTACCCTGCTTCTCCTCCCTCTCTTCCTTTTATTAACTCCCACCTAACACTTCACTTTTTCTGTCTCTTCTCGACATCTGGAGAATTTTCTCTCTCTTCCCTATCCATTTTCTTTTCCTCTCTTTCTCCCTCTCTTGCCTTCTTCCCTATTTGTCCTCCATATTCTCTTTCTCCCTTACTACCCTTCATTTTCGTCTTTCTCTCTCCTACCATTTGCTTTCTTTCCCCTTGCTTAACTTTTATTCGCTCTCTCCTTCCCCCATAAAAAAACTCATTTTCCATCTTCCGCTTACTTTATCCTCACTCCCCTACGTAATCTTTCTCTCTCTCTCTATCTTTTCCCCTCCTCCTTGTTCACTCTTTTCTACCCCTATGCCATTTTCTTTCTCCTCCTTTATTTTTTCTCTCCCTTACACATCTTCCTCTTTCGCTCTCGTTTTCTTCTCCTCCCTCTCTCCAGTAGCTCTCTTCCTTTTATCAACTTCCACCTAACAATTTCGCTTTTTCTGTCTCTTCTCGTCATCTAGAGCTTTTTCTGTCTCTTCTCGACATCTGGAGCTTTTTCTGCATCTTCTCGACATCTGGAGCTTTTTCTGCCTCTTCTCGATATCTGGAGCTTTTTCTGCCTATTCTCGACATCTGGAGCTTTTTCTGCCTCTTCTCGACATCTGGAGCTTTTTCTGCCTCTTCTCGATATCTAGAGCTTCTTTTGCCTCTTCTCGACGTCTGGAGCTTTTTCTGCCTCTTCTCGACCTGGAGCTGTTTCTGCCTCTTCTCGACATCTGGAGCTATTTCTGCCTCTTCTCGACAGCTAGATCGTTTTCTGTCTCTTCTCGATATCTGCAGTTTTTCTGCTTCGACATCTGGAGCTTTTTCTAGCTGTTCTCGACATCTGGAGCTATTTCTGCCTCTTCTCGACATCTAGATCGTTTTCTGTCTCTTCTCGATATCTGCAGCTTTTCTGCTTCGACATCTGGAGCTTTTTCTAGCTGTTCTGGACATCTAGAGCTTTTTCTGTCTCTTCTCGATATCTAGAGCTTTTTCTGCCTCTTCTCGACATCTGGAGCTTTTTCTGCCTCTTCTCGACACCTAGAGCTTTTTCTGCCTCTTCTCGACATCTGGAGCTGTTTCTGCCTCTACTCGCCATCTGGAGCTGTTTCTACCTCTTCTCGACACCTGGAGCTTTTTTTCTGTCTGTCCCCTACCCATCTTCCTATTTTTCTTTCAGTCGTACCAACCCCATTTTTTTCTCCTTCCTCCTAGATTTCTTTTTTGTCAATTTCTTCCCTATATATATTATTTTCTTCTCTCTCTCCCCCTACATTTCTTGCTCGTTTTCTCCCATTTTTTCTCTCTCTTTCACCCCCACTAGACCTCTTCCTCTTTTTCTCTCTTTTCCGTAACCATCTTCTTTTGACTCTCTCTCCACTAACGTTCTCTCTTCCCTAAAGGTCTTCTTTTTTTCGTTCTCCCCTAAAATTATATTTTTTCTATCACTTCCATACCCATATTTTTCCTCTCTCTCTCTACCACCTTGCTTTCTTCCTCTTTTTCTTTCTCTTCCCTACCAATCATTTTTCCTCACTCTCTTTCTACATGCCTTCTTCCTCTTTTTCTCTCTTTTCCATACCCATATTCTTTTCCTCCTTCCATGCTTTCTTCCTCTTTTTCTATCTCTCTCCCCTACCAATCATTTTTCCTCCCTCTCTTTCTACTTGCCTTCTTCCTCTTTTTCTCTCTTTTCCATATCCATATTCTTTTCCTCCCTCCATGCTTTCTTCCTCTTTTTCTCTCTCTTCCCTACCAATCATTTTTCCTCCCTCTCTTTCTACTTGCCTTCTTTCTCTTTTTCTCTCTTTTCCATATCCATATTCTTTTCCTCCCTCCATGCTTTCTTCCTCTTTTTCTCTCTCTTCCCTACCAATCATTTTTCCTCCCTCTCTTTCTACTTGCCTTCTTTCTCTTTTTCTCTCTTTTCCATATCCATATTCTTTTCCTCCCTCCATGCTTTCTTCCTCTTTTTCTCTCTCTTCCCTACCAATCATTTTTCCTCACTCTCTTTCTACTTGCCTTCTTTCTCTTTTTCTCTCTTTTCCATATCCATATTCTTTTCCTCCCTCCATGCTTTCTTCCTCTTTTTCTCTCTCTTCCCTACCAATCATTTTTCCTCCCTCTCTTTCTACTTTCCTTCTTCCTCTTTTTCTTTCTTTTCCATACCCATATTCTTTTCCCCCTCTTTGCTTTCTTCTTCTTTTTCTCTTTCTCCCCTACCAATCATTTTTACTCACTCTCTTTCTACATGCCTTCTTCCTCTTTTTCTCTCTTTTCCATACCCATATTCTTTTCCTCCTTCCATGCTTTCTTCCTCTTTTTCTATCTCTCTCCCCTACCAATCATTTTTCCTCCCTCTCTTTCTACTTGCCTTCTTCCTCTTTTTCTTTCTTTTCCATACCCATATTCTTTTCCCCCTCTTTGCTTTCTTCTTCTTTTTCTCTTTCTTCCCTACCAACCATTTTTCCTCTCTCTCTTTCTACTTGCCTTCTTTCTCTTTTTCTCTCTTTTCCATATCCATATTCTTTTCCTCCCTCCATGCTTTCTTCCTCTTTTTCTCTCTCTTCCCTACCAATCATTTTTCCTCTCTCTCTTTCTACTTGCCTTCTTTCTCTTTTTCTCTCTTTTCCATATCCATATTCTTTTCCTCCCTCCATGCTTTCTTCCTCTTTTTCTCTCTCTTCCCTACCAATCATTTTTCCTCCCTCTCTTTCTACTTGCCTTCTTTCTCTTTTTCTCTCTTTTCCATATCCATATTCTTTTCCTCCCTCCATGCTTTCTTCCTCTTTTTCTCTCTCTTCCCTACCAATCATTTTTCCTCACTCTCTTTCTACATGCCTTCTTCCTCTTTTTCTCTCTTTTCCATATCCATATTCTTTTCCTCCCTCCATGCTTTCTTCCTCTTTTTCTCTCTTTTTCCTGCCAATCTTCTCCCCCAACTCTCCTCTCTCTCCTTGAATTCTTCTTCTTTTTCTCCCTTTTCTCTATGAATCTTCTTTACTCTCTCTCCTTGTCATCTTCGACTTTTTCTTTCTTCCCTACCCATCTTCTTTTCCACTTTCTCTTGCCTTCCTCTTATTTTCCCTGTCTGCCCTACACATCTTTTTTGCCCCCTCTCTCTCCAACTTAACTTCTTTCTGTTTTTATCTCTCTTTCGTTCCCAATCATTTTTCCTCCCTCTCTTTCTACTTGCTTTCTTCCTCTTTTTCTCTCTTTTCTTCTTTTCCTCTCAGTCTCCTTAGCTTCTTCAACTTTTTCTCTCTCTTCCCTACCCATCTTCTTTTTCTATCTGCCCTTACCTTCTTCCTTTTTTTTCTCTTTTCCCTACCCATTGCTCCTCTCTCTCTCTCTCTCTTGCTTTCTTCCTTATTTTTCTCCCATTCTGCTATATCTCTCAATCCCTGTAATGTTAACATTATACATCCCCATCTCCCTTTTTTTCATACCTTCTCATCTTTGTCTCCGACAATTCAAATTCCTCTCCCCACGCCTCATCTGCCTCGTTTTCTTCCTTCTTTTCAAGCGTTTTATTCGCTAGCCACTTTCCCATCGTATCATCCCCAGGTTAATCGACTGAGATTCTCTGATGTTTTAATCTTCAGATCGATTCTCCGCAAAAATCGATCGGCTATTGAATCTCAGCACGCAGTCTTGCAGGATAATAATTGGCCATCTAATGAGTTATAACCACTTGTTAAATTTGCGCGCAGACCGACAGATCCCATCATAGAACTGTCAGCTCAATACACACACATCATATAACAAACAGACTTCAAATACATACACGCACACAAAGATAGTCAATGGTTTTTTTTTTCTGTAGACATAAAATCTTACAGGCCAATGATGACTAACCCTAAACAACATCGCAATATAGGCCATTACGAAAACGGTTACCCAACATTGAGATATTTGAAATAACGTCTGAAAAACAAGAAAAACCGTTAACAAACGAAAATCGATATATTCTGCTTTCCTGGAACCTGTTCTCTTATTGTCCGTTCTCTTTATTAATAACTTATCAGCATTTGACTTCAAGTAAAACATTGTATCTTAGTGGCATTATCACCTTGCTTCGGGAGGATTTTTTTTTTTAAATAGTGTTCGTTTTGACTGGTATTCGTAGGAACAAACATCGGGAGGAGCACCTTTCTCCCGACTGAGAAAAAAAAGCGGTGTTATATAGCTAAAAACGGTTAGCAGCTCGGATTGAGGAATCAGAGAGCCGAGTTCGAATTCCAGTTGAATCCATTACATTCACTTACTTGTAGTAACTTATCATCTCTCTGTTGCGTCTCTGTCTTTGGGAAGAGGGCACCCAGGGGCGACTCCTTCAAAGGACAGAGTCGCAACTGAGGAAAATTATACTGAGAGGTGCCGGCCCTGGGGAACAGCTGCCCGAGGCCGCGCCTTCTTGGGAAAGGTATGAATCTTCTTCTCCCCTCAGCTATGGGTAAATAGCAGGACAGACCTGGTTCTATGGGCTTAGATTGCAACTGGTCTACCGCAGAAAGAAATGGCAACCTCCTGCTTTGCCTCGTCAGTCATATATAGAAAGTTTACTAAGGAATCGGAGAGTCGAGTTCCAATTCCAGTCGAATAATTACATTCACTTACGTGGGAAACGTATGAATCCTATTCTTCTGCTCTCCCAGCTATGGGTAAATAGCAGGACAGAGCCTTGGATGGCAACTGGTCTACGGCAGAAAGAAATGGCAACCTACTGCGGGAAAATAAAATATCGAAAGATACATGATCGCCTAAGCGTGTGTCATTGATGACACATAACTGACTGACTATATAGCTATCTCAGTGCCAGACTCACGCTGACAATTTGCTAATACATGCCTAGTATTATTAATATGCAAATAGCCAGCACCACCTACTGTAAGTAGAAGGTCTTCTCTTAACAATCTATTGTGGAAGAGGACGCTACACTTGGTGCTTACGGCCCCACATGCAACCAACTTGCCTTAGCATGTAAATTACTCTTTTGGGGCAATTTCATGTCTACTTATCTCTCAGTTGCATCTCTGTCTTTGGGCAGAGGGCACTCAGGGGCGACTTCATCAAAGGACAGAGTCGCAACTGAGGAAAATTATACTGAGAGGTGCCGGCCCTGGGGAACAGCTGCCCGAGGGCGCGCCTTCTTGGGAAAGGTATGAATCTTCTCCCCTCAGCTATGGGTAAATAGCAGGACAGACCGGGTTCTATGGGCTGATCGTGGCCGCACCTTCTCATTGTAATAGAGAGAAGGATCGGTGCACGCACCGAGGCCAGCGCAACCGACGGTTGCGGGGGCTCGGGGAATTTTTGTTCCTTGCCCGGGTGTACGCGCTCGGTCTCCCCACATTAAAAAGACCTTGTGTCACAACCTAACCTCGTTGGGGGTGTTGGGGGTGAGTAAATATCTACAACCAACGTCTTTTATCGGGCTGACCCGATTCTCTGTTATAAAGATCTCTCTTATTACTCTTATCTGTCTCTTGGACGACCCTTATTGTCTACGACAGAATACAGATCACAAATATAGAACATTACATTCGTGGTTAACTTGCATGGTAATATTTAAATTAACTTCACAAAAGTAAGTAATATAATTTGCTAATCTTGTGAGTCGCCTTCAGTCCCTTCCCTACGCATGTAATCTTGCCACTCCGAGTTTTTTCATGCTAATTGTTTGGTTAAGTTCTTCGTCATAGTAATTTTTGAATTTAAGAGCAGTACTGTACTGGCATTGAGATTTCATTAATCTGAGCTATGTCAATGCTTACAGACTCAAATATAAACGATCAGTATTTACTTATATATGAAATAAGTAAACGCTTTTAGACTCAAATATAATCGATCAGTATATACTTATCTATGCACTAAATAAACGCTTATAGACTCAAATATAAACGATCAGTATTTACTTATATATGAACTAAGTAAACGCTTATAAACTCAAATATAAACGATCAGTATTTACTTATATATAAACCAAGTAAACGCTTATAGACTCAAATATAAACGATCAGTACTTACTTATATATGAACCAAGTAACCGCTTATAGACTCAAATATAAACGATCTGTATTTACTTATATATGGACTAAGTAAACGCTTATAGACTCAAATATAAACGATCAGTATTTACTTATATATGGGCTAAGTAAACGCTTATATACTCAAATATAAACGATCAGTATTTATTTATGTATGAACTAAGTAAACGCTTATAGACTCAAATATAAATGATGAGAATTCAATTATATATGTACTAAATAAACGCTTATACAGTCAAGTATAATCGATTATTATCTACCTATATCTTACCTAAATGAATTCTTACAGGCCGAAGTATGAACGACCAGTAATTACCTATATCTGAACTAAGTAAATGCTTATATACTGAAATATATACGATCAGTATTTGCCGATAACTAAATTAAGTAAATGTTTATAGATTCATATATAAACTACTATTACTTACCTATATCTGAACTAACTAAATGCTTATAGACTCAAATATAAACGACTATTACTTACCTATATCTGAAGTAAGTAAATGCTTATAGACTCAAGTATAATCGATTATTATTTAACTATCACTGTATTAAGCAAATGCATATAGACTCAAATATAAACGATCAATATTTAGCTATATCTGAACTATTAAATGTTTAGACGCAAATATAAACGATCAGTATTTACTTATATCTGAAGATGTTATGGTAATTTACCCACGCAGGCATGGACTCTCCTATCTATAAATAGGAGCAGGTACTGCCTTTTGAAGAGTAAAGTTTCCAGCAGTTAGCTCTGAAAGTCGACCCGAACATTCTTGCTGTATATGTTTGTATATGTTTGTATTACTGTTTCTGTTAATATATTTGTTTAACTCAATTCCTCTCCTGGTGCCTTTCTTTCTAGCCCTAACAAGGCCACAACAGAAGTAAATGAATTCTTACAAACCCAAGTGTTAACGATCAATTTTTAACTATGCTTGAACTATGTAAATGCTTATAAACTCATATAAACGACAACTACTGAAACAGGCAATTGCTTACAGGCTCGAATATAAACGTGTCGTATTTATCGCTTCCAGTGCCACATAAATGCTTGAAGACTCAAATACAAGCGACCTATCACTGAACCAAATTACAGAATGAAATATTTACCTACATCAAAGTAAATGCTTATAAACTGAAATATAAATCAGCGTTATTGACATACCACTGGCCAAGTAAATGCTTTTTATTTTACTAATGTAGTTATTTTATATGTACGTTATACCGCACGCACTGCCTGTTGGAACGGTACCCCTGAGAGAAACATGCAGAGAAATGAATCACATTTTTTCCATCGCTGTTGCCATATTTGGGAAGGATATCCAAATAATAAAGGTAATCGAGCAAGTACAAATATTTAAATATATGTTTTAACAGAGTAAATGCTTTTTATTCTACTAATGTAGTTATAAATAAATGTTAATATATGTTTTAACAGAGTAAATGCTTTTTTTAATCGAGCAAGTACAAATATTTAAATATATGTTTTAACGGAGTAAATGCTTTTTATTTTACTAATGTAGTTATAAATAAATGTTAACATATGTTTTAACAGAGTAAATACTTTTTTTTTTACTAATATAGTTATTTTATATGTACGTCATACCGTACGCACTGCCTGTTGGAACGGTACGCCTGAAAGAAATATGCAGAGAAATGAATCACATTTTTTCCATCGCTGTTGCCATATTTGGGAAGGATATCCAAATAATAAAGGTAATCGAAATCGCAAGTACAAACATTTAAATATATGTTTTAACAGAGGACGGAAAATGTGACTCCGAAATCTGAAGACGCATTGGGATAGAGAAAGAGGCCTTCCAAAAGCTAAGCAAAGTATTAAGAAACAGGAAAATGGGATTAGAAACAAGAAAAGAGTGCAGAACAACTCTATAACACCAGTCCTTCTATATGGCACTGAATGCAGGACAATATAATCACAAAAGGAAAAGAGGCATGAAGCAATGGAGAAATGTGATTCTACAGAAGGATGCTGAGAATATCGTCGACTGAACATGTTAAAAACGACAATGTTTTAGAGAAAATTGAATCAGAGTGGACAGTTATATTGCATAGTCACAAAAAAGCCGAAATTTCTGGCGCGCATAATGAGGAAAAAAGCTGAGAAAATTTAATACCTACAGGTGATATTGATGGCGAAAAGAACGGAGGAAATCAGTGTATAGCATAACAGTCAATCAGTTATGTGTCATGCGTAATACACGCGTAGGCGATCATGTATCTTTCGATATATGATTGACGAGACAGATTATTCCCGCGGTAGGCTGCCATTACTTTCTGCAGTAGACCAGTTGCCACCCAAGTTTATAGAACCTGGCCTGTCCTACTATTTACCCATAGTTGGGGGGAGAATAAGTGTATTTATACCTTTCCCAAGGGCATTAATATGTAAGTGAATGTAATGGATTCGACTGGAATTCGAACTCGGCTCTACGATTCCTCAGTCCTAGTGGCTCCACCTTGCCTTCACTTCTAACTAACAGGTTTTTGTAAATGGTTGGCAAAGCAGGGATTAAAAGAGGTAGCAAAAAACAAAAATTTGGAGCTACAAATGACAGTCTCGTGAGCATCAAATTTTCCAAGCCCTCTTTCTTCATTATGTTACCTAGACATTTCAACTGTCTCTTCCTGATAAAGGATCATATTTATATATATATAAAAAAATAAATAAATAAATAAAAGCTAAAAGTAACTGCGATATTTAATATTATAGAATTTTTTTTTTAATATATTTCAAACGATAAAAACGGTAATTGTTTGAACAATATTTGGTGCAAGGAAACGGTTGATCTCAACATTACCATGATCATAAACACCATAATATTTGTTTTAACCTAGGAAGAGATACTGAATGAGGAATGACCAAAACGGAGGTTGGAAATAAAATGGTAATCTTTATAACATCAACAAAATATAATACTCGCCAGCGGCGTGAAATAGGTAAACCACTGCTAGTGGTGGACTCCTTAGCATATTACCTCCACTTACAATAGTGTTCAGGGGCGATTCAGGCAGAACCAGGACGGCCAGGCATCACGTCAGCCAGGGGAAGGGTTGAGAGAGAGCCTGAGTTACCCTTTGTTAAGGTGGCTAAACTGACAAGAACAGACCCTGATAGTTGTAAACCTAGTAAGGATTATTTAATGAGGAATAACCGAAAAGAGTGTTGGAAATGAAATGGTAATCTTTATAAGATCAACAGAATATAATACTCGCCAGCGGCGTGAAATAGGTAAACCACTGCTAGTGTTGGACTACTTAGCATATTACCTCCACTTACAATACTGCTCGGGGGCGATTCAGGGTTGAGAGAGAGAGAGAGAGAGAGACAGAGAGAGACACAGAGAGAGAGAGACAGAGAGAGAGAGCAGGTGTTACCCGTTTGTTAAGATGGCTCCACTGACAGGAACAGATGCTGACTAGTTGCCAGAGGTATGTTTTATGAATGAAATGCCATATCGCCATTTCTGAGGGTTGACTTTACAGTGAGAAAACAGCTGTTTGGGGGCGATTCGGGGAGGACCGAGACAGTCAGGCATCATGTGAGCCAGGAGAAGGGTTGAGAGAGAGAGAGAGAGAGAGAGAGACTGTGTTACCCGTTGTTAAGATGGCTACACTGACAGGAACAGACGCTGACTAGTTGTAGTAAGAGTCATGTTTTATGAATGAGATGTCTTCCTATTCATAAATTGGAAGCGTTCTTCCAGCCCATTCGTTCCTAGACAGGATCTGTGTCCAATCCAACTATCGAGAAATTGTCATGGTTCGCCGCGCTTGCAATCCTTGATTCTTTTGTATTTTATAACGTTTCATTTGGCACTCGATAAAGCTGTCCAACTAGACGCCATCTTCCCGTCTTGTATTTCCATATTTTGACGTTTTCATCTTTTCAACCATTTCTTATTCTCGACTTCTATTTCATTTTTTTTTTTATTCCGTTTTTTTTCTGACATGTTTTTTTTTCCTTTGTGTCTCATTTTTATCTGATTTTTATTTTCTTTTTCTCTATTCACCGCTCTTTTTTCTATTTTTTCTTATTTTTGGTTTTGTTGTAACCTAGGAAAGATTACTGAATGAGGAATAGCCAAAATGGAGGTTGGAAAAGAAAGGGTAATCTTCATAAGATCAACAAAATACAATACTCGCCAGCGGTGTGAAGTAGGTAAACCACTGCTAATGGTGGACTACTTAGACATCATATTATCCTCACTTACCATAATGTCCAACGTATTTATGAAGCTTGGGACATACCCATTAATGATCATAGGAACGCTATCTATCTATCTATCTATCTATCTATCTATCTATCTATCTATCTATCTATCTATCTATCTGTTGTAACCTAGGAAGGGTTACTGAGTAAGGAATAACGAGAACGAAGGTTGGAAATAGAATGGTAATCTTTATAACATCAACAAAATAAAAATACTCACCAGCGGCGTGAAGCAGGTAAACCACTTCTGCTGTTGGACTACATAAACATCATATATCCCCCACTTAAAATAGCATCCAACGTATTTATGAGGATTGGGACATACCCATTATTGTTCATAGGTACGGTATATAACCTCCCCCACCTTTTTAGATTTACTCTGCGCAGAATCAATATTTTTTTCTTTTTCCGTTACTGAATGAGGAATAACCAAAATGGAGGTTGGAAAAATTGTGCCAATTGAATTTTGTAAGCGCGTAGAGACAAAGATGCTTTCCAAAAGCTAGGCAGAAACAAAGAAAAGGTTGTTGATATCTGTCTTCCTGTAAGGTAGAAAATGTTGGAAAATCTCCTGAAAGATGAAGAAGAGACTTGAAGCAACAAGAAACGTGTTTCTAAAGGACGATGCTAAAGATACCATGGGCCAAATATGTGATCAACGAGGAGGTTTCGGAGAAAATAGAAACAAAAAGGAAACATGGTTATCTTCAGCAAGAGGCATTGAAGTTTTCTGGGGCACCTAAGGAGGAAGAAGGGTTTAGAAAATCTGATACTCACAGGACAGATTGAGAGAAAAAGAGGAAAGAAGCCCGTAACATACTTGGCGAGCTTGACTAAATGTATGGTAGAACTTAAGAGCTACAAGGGATAGGAAGTTGTGGTGGGCCATAATCACCTACGCCCTGAATAGTATTCATTCAAATACACAAACCAGGACATATGGGGTGATCCAATATCTTGGATCGATTTTAATGTAAATGGATGGTACAACGGGGCTTAGGAGAAATAAAAACAAAACTTATTAAGAGTTACAAGGGATAGGAAGATGTGGTGAGCCATAATCACCCACGCCCTGAATAGTTTTCATTCAAATACACAAACCAGGACATATGGGGTGTTCCAATAACTTGGATCGATTTTAATGGAAATGGATGGTAGAATGGGGCTTAGGAGAAATAAAGACAAAACCTATTAAGTGCTACAAGGGATAGGAAGATGTGGTGAGCCATAATCACCCATGCCCTGAATAGTTTTCATTTAAATACACAAACCAGGACATATGGTGTGTTCCAATAAATTGGATCGATTTTAATGTAAATGGATGGCACAACGGGGCTTAGGAGAAATAAAGACAAAACTTATTAAGAGTTACAAGGGATAGGAAGATGTGGTGAGCCATAATCACCCACGCCCTGAATAGTTTTCATTCAAATACACAAACCAGGACATATGGGGTGTTCCAATAACTTGGATCGATTTTAATGTAAATGGATGGCACAACGGGGCTTAGGAGAAATAAAGACAAAACTTATTAAGAGTTACAAAGGATAGGAAGATGTGGCGGGCCATAATCACCTACGCCGTGAATAGTTCTTTATTTTCTCTTGAACCATTATACGACGCTTGGAACGGCTCATGATAAAACATAATAGACATTCGTTGTCTGTTATATTTAATAATATATTTTTGAATAATGATCTGTTGCCTCTATACACTACATATTTATGCCAAGACGATATATAATTTTTGTACAATTTTATACAATAGAAAAAAATAAAAAATAAAAACCAACTCTGATGAAATCCTAACGGATGAAATGCGTCACAAAATTTTTTTCCATTTTGTGATATTTTTCTAAAAGCTCTGAGTTTCATACACAACGCAATCATCAGGTGCTGATAGAAAACTGACCGTTGCATAATTTAATTATTAATATTTACACCGAACTGTAATGGGAGTGGATTATTCCATTTTATTTAAGGGGAGTGGGTTAAAAGAAAGTGATAAAGAAAAATAACGTAATCTAAGGTCTAAACGCCTAGACATTTCAGTTAACATGATGAATATTTATGAGCGTCTTTAAATTTAAAAAATTCTTTTCGAAGACGCAATATGACGTAATCTAAGTTCTAACACTTAAACTTCAGTTAAGCTGATGAATATTTATGACCGACTTTAAATTTAAAAATTTTGAGTAACTGCCAAATAGATATTTGTCGGAAAATAAAATCATTACATTTGCTTGATAAAGTCCGTCGGATGACGAAGCTCATCGTCCTGTCTTTTTAATCTATCTATCTATCTATCTATCTATCTATCTATCTATCTATCTATCTATTGCGTTAACCAGATATTTTTTTATTAACATTTAAATTACGTAACGGCTATCTGATTATGTTCATATCTATCTATCTATCTATCTATCTATCTATCTATCTATCTATCTATCTATCTATCTATCTATATTAATTCAATTGAAATAGAAAACTGAAAACCTTAAGGGTCCATTGGTTATAATTTATTTCCGCAGGTTTTTACCTGGTTCATCAAATCACATTTCCATGGGTGAAAAAAATGTTTTAAATTTACATATAATTTTTATACACATTTGAGGGGTAGTTTTAAGCTGATGTAAGGTGATATAAAGAGAGGGGGAGGAGAAATATGATAGATATGGTTGTAATTTGAGAGGGAAGGGAGAGATAGCAATAAATTTAAATCTATTTTTATTAAAATACTTAAGAGTTAGGGTGGTGAGTAAGGACCAGACATTGACCTATTGAATTAGTCATCTCACAAGAAACAACATAAAGTGATAAACTAGAAATGATATATATATATATATTATATATATATATATATATATATATATATATATATATATATATATATATATATATATATAAAATGAAACAACTCTTTTACCTCATATGAGGAATAGTCTATATCAGCAGACTATATATATCAGCCTGTTGCTTTGTACCACAAAGTATATATATATATATATATATATATATATATATATATATATATATACATATATATATATATATATATATATATATATATATATATATATATATATGTATATATATATATAGAGAGAGAGAGATAGGAGAAAGAAGAGAGAGACAATCAGATAGATAGAGACAATTAGATAGATAGATAGATAGATAGA
>OZ010575.1:73301322-73311322 GCA_963932145.1 Acanthosepion lycidas | reverse complement strand
ATATATATATAGATATAGATATATATTAGGTTGGTGCAAAAATAATGACGTAATAATGTCGTTTTTTGACGTATTTTTTAACGTCAAAAAACGATATTATTACGTTATTATTTTTGCACCAACCTAATAGATATATATGATAAGACTGCAACCGCCTTGATTATTATGTGTGGGGCACAGTTGAACGATAGCCCAACAAAACTACTTGCAACACCAAAGATTAAGAGTTCCAGGGTCGAGATTCTGAGGTCGTTTGGAGGCCGTGACTTAAGCCAATGGCGATTTCTTTGAATAAATTTACACTTTACTATTCCAAGACATTTTTGTGTAATTTTGGTAAATATATTTGTTAAATGAGATGCAAATATTTTTATTTTGCGTCATTTAGACAAAAAATGTATCCATCGAACTATATATAACTATATATATATATATATATATATATATATATATATATATATATATACATGGTGGGGTGTAAACAGCTATGGGTAAATTATAGGACAGACTTCGATGGCAACTGTCCCGAGAAATTGTCATAGAAAATATGTAAAAAAGAATGTATAAACATAAAAAAAAAGTTTTAAAGTAATTGTCAGACTTTGATCATTTCATAATGTGTGACGTTACATTTGGATACGCATCGAGCAAATATGAATGTACGTGAGAAAATCATGGGAAAATGTCGTTTAAAAACATTAAAATCGACATGGCTAACCGAAACGCTCGTCTGTGGCTAAATCGGTAAATGCACGTAAGGCTATATGCCGGTTCCGTGTAGGATACTGGTTCGATTCATGTCGGAGGGCGCATATTTTCTATGACAACTTCTCGGACATTTAGGCCGGTAAACGTTGTTAATACTGTTTATTATAAACATATCATGTATTTATAAACATAGCATTTATTTATAAACATTTATTTATAAACATAGGTTTTATTTATAAACATTTATTTATAAACATTCATAAACATAGCATTTATTTATAAATATTTATTTATACAGATTATTTATAAACATTATTTATACAGATTATTTATAAACATTATTTATAAACATTATAAACATAGCATTTATTTATAAACATTTATTTATAAACATTTATTTATAAACATTTATAAAGATAGCATTTATTTATAAACACTTATTTATACACATTATTTATAAAGATTATAAACATAGGATTTATTTATAAACATTTATTTATAAACATTATAAACATAGGATTTATTTATAAACATAGCATTTATTTATAAACCTATAAACATAGCATTCATTTATTTACATAGCATTTACTTATAAACTTATAAACATAGAATTTCCTTAAATATTTTTATCTGTCAAAAAAGAATGTATAAACATAATAATTATCTTAATATATATCTTTTATTTTGGCAGCTGTATTAATCTAAAAAATGTTATTAAAAAAGAACCAGCAAGGTGTGTTTGTTAAATTTATTATTATTTTTTTTTCCAATTTTCGGAGTTGAGTATTGTTCGAAGTTGTGAATAAACTGTCCAAATTTCAGATTTTATTATTTTTGTTCAAGTACATTACACTTCAACAGACATTATGAATTCCCGATATCGCGTCTTTGTGGTAGCTTTAACTCCTTTGACTGCATCTTGCTATTCATTAAGACGCTGGGCGTTTGAAATGGTCTAACGTGACGTCATGTGTCACTGCTAATGGGAACGAGGCTGTACAAAAAGAATTCCATTTATTGTCTGTTTTAACTGTCAGCATAAGACAAATATTAATTGACAACAGCAAAATAATCTAAAGCCTCTATTGCAAAGGAAGACACAAAACACTAGAAGCTTTAATTATGCAAAATAAAATGTCCGCATTAAATAAGATATCATTCTCCACGGGATATGTATTAAATCTTGAAGTGCATATGATATGAATAATATATGCATATATTATGTTAGTATTAAAAATTAGCTAATGAATTAATTAATTGATAAAATAAAATAAAATAAATTGCATATTATCCCCAACTTCGAAAATAATACTGAACAATTTATTTGTAAAATTGGAAAACTATATAAACAAACCTTGTCTGTTCCTTTTAATCAAACTTATTTGTATATGAAAGCTGATTTTGCACCTCCATATTCTTGTAAGTTTGGCCAGCAGATTGCCGCTGGCATGGCAGCGATGGCCAAATTGGCAAGAATATGGAGAAAAATCAGCTTTTAAACAAAGTACAGACTGTAAAAATCGCCGGTAATTTGCATTCTTTCATATGGATGTAAAACGTGGACACTGTTGGCAGAAACAGAGAGAATGATTCAAACATTTGAGAACAAATGCATGACAAAACTCCTTGGCATTTTTTATTGGAAACAAAAAGCCCAATGAGATTGTGCGGAAAAGGGTTGAATTTTTTAACCTCTTCTCGCTACTGTCAAACGTAAAAATGGCGTGGTTTGGACACGTTACAAGGCACGACACACACCAGGGACCTCTTCTCGCTACTGTCAAACATAAAAATGGCGTGGTTTGGACACGTTACAAGGCATGACACACACCAGGAACCTCTTCTCGCTGCTGTCAAACGTAAAAATGGCGTGGTTTGGACACGTTACAAGGCACGACACACACTAGGGACCTCTTCTCGCTACTGTCAAACATAAAAAATGGCGTGATTTGGTCACGTTACAAGGCATGACACACACTAGGGACCTCTTCTCGCCACTGTCAAACGGAAAAAATGGTGTGGTTTGGATACGTTACAAGGCACGACACACACCAGGAACCTCTTCTCGCTAAAGTCAAACGGAAAAAAAATGGTATGGTTTGGACACTTTACAAGGCACGACAGCCTGTGAAAGACAAATCATGGACGGCACTGTTGATGGTGGACGTAGAAGAGGCCCGTTAACGCAAAAACTTGTACAATGTCAAAAAATTGGCAGGTATGACGCTACCAGAATTGCTGATGGCTGCCGTTAATAGACTGTAGTGGAAAAGAGTTAGTGTATCTTCTGCATTCGGATGCCACCCCACGATTACAAAAGTCAAGGGGATGATGATAATGATGATGATGAGGATGATGATGACTGTATATGAGTTGAGATCAAAAAGATCAAATATCGATCAGAATCCCCTCAGAATGATGCGATAAAGAACAAACAGGAAACGTTTATAAATCTAACATGTTTCATTTTTATTAAAGCTTTATCGGAGAATGAGATATGGTGAAAAACGAAGAACGGAATTGTGGTATTTTTACTTTAGTGTTTTTTTTTTTTTTTTTTTTTTTAATTGGTCAATCCCGTTTCGCGTGTATTCAACTTGTTGAAGCAACATTATTATCGTTTTTGGTGTTCCGAATTAATGGAGAGACGATACGTCCTTTCGAATTTTCAACGCAGAATTTACAAATGCCACGCTAACGAGGCTGGATTAATCATTAAGCAAAATTAGCACTTGCTTAGGGCATCATGAGAAGAAGGCCCCACTGAAATTGTAATGATATGATGTTGTATATGTCTAAAGAAATAAGTCAAACATTATCAACAGGATGCCATTATGAACGACGAAACAAATAACTCGCAGTGAATCTTTATTGCCATTCTGATTGGTTAATAAGGTCATAAGCTAAGGGAGATAATAAGGTTTTTACTTACTCAATACATCACATCAGCTCTCTTGAATAAGTTAGTATAACTAATTAACTTAATGGGATTCAGTTTTTGTTATCAGGGCTAGACTAACTTGTTTGTTTGACATTATGCTAACCATATGTTTATATGACATGCTTGTTGGCTGATTACGCAACCCCTTCTGGTCACGGTTCTGTTAGAATATGGCCGTGGCTCATTTGACAGTGACTGCACAGCTGTGATTGTTTCTTTCTTGGTTGATGTTCTTCCGGGTTCGAACTGATGATCAGCCTCTTTCGAGGATCATACGTGCTTTCAGTTCTTTATTTACTTCCACGTTGCATGTCTTCGGTTGATATCCTTTATTTGCACTACTCACATGACTCCATACCAGCATATTTAACTATCAGATATATGGGGACCAGAAATCTTTAAAGTGCTTAGGGCCCGTATGGTTTTTAATCAGGCTCTTCACACTAATTAGAAAAAAAGAACCATAATTCTTTACGTCGAAAGTATATCGAGGGGCTCCTAATAAAAATTATTGCATTTTTTACCAGAGTTTATATTGCAATTTTCGTTGTTATTATCGCTTTTTTCTAGCACTCCATATTACTGGTTCTCATATTGTATTCATTTCTATGCTTGGTCGACTCAGGAGATTTTTGTAGGTGATGTGCTGATTTCTTAAGATTTCGTATTTTCCAGTGATGCTCTCTGCCTGTTATTTCCACCTCATCCCACAGTGGGCAGTGATCTCTCTTTTTCCTCCATATGTAGTCAGTCACGCCTGATTTTCCTATTTCCTCTCGTGTTACCAATTTACGATATTCCAGTTAACGTGTCATCATTGAATGTTCTCGCTTGATATCCTTTATTTCCACTACTCACCAAGACACCGTGCTAGCATACTTAACTCGCAGATGTAGAGGGTGGCAGAAAATCTTTAAGTGCTTAGGGCCCCTATGGGTCTTAATCCGGCCCTGCACTCTAATTAGAAAAAAGACCATAATTCTTTATGTCGAAAGTATCTCGACGGGCTACTAATAACAATATTACTAACAATAAACATACTTCAAAAAGATTATATTGCATCTCCAGACTATTGAATCCATTCTTATAGAATTTGACGTATGTTTATCTACAACAAACGTTATGTACGTAAAAATGTTCCCAAATCAACATGCGAACAGCCAACAAATATGATTTCTAATAAACACACACACATACAAACACACACACACACACTTACGAATACATATTATCATCTAAATCCCACATAGACAAACTAAAATGAGTATGCACTTACGTACATAAAGCAATATTTACAGTCTTTCAATTAGGTTTGAATATATATATATTATATATATATAATTAAATTGAATATATATATATATTATATATATATAATTAATTAATTTTAAGGATTTAGGCTTATAGCAATGAGTCCTAGAAGCACCCTTAACATAATGCAGATAGCACTGGATGGCCATTTCGTCCTATGTGGGACTAATCAGCATCCACATTGCTTTCTGCATTCTGCTGAGGATTCTTCTAGACTCATTGCTATAAACCTAAATCCCTAAAATCAATTATATATATATATATATATATATATATATATATATATATATATTTTATAAATTAATTGATTTAAAATATGGTTTTTTCCGCTACACAGTTCTAACCATGTTTCAAAAATGGTAGCTAAAAGCCCCGAATTTAATTTTCTAATTAAATTAAAGACATTAGTTCCATTTCATCCTCAAGCAAATTTTGGAGTAACTTTTAAAATTACTGGGTTTTAAAGACACAGCTAAAATCATAATTCACGTTTCCAAGGTTACAGATAAATCCACTTCCACTAGACAAGGGGTTTCTGCGTGTTCATTATGTCTGTATTTTGGCGTATCAGTTATTAGCTACGTTTTGGTAAGGGGTAGGGATGTATTTTTCAATGAAATCTAACATCCGTTAAATGCATGTCGTCTGGATTTTTTAATAATTTTATTGTTAACGGCAAAAATTCTTAAGGCATTTTTTTCTATTTCTATATTTAAAGATTTTTGTGGAGTGTTTAGGTTAGAATACGCTTTATTTAACTACGATTTGAAATATTTTCACTTTTAATTTTTAATATACTATATTTCTTTTAAGAACAATTAAATGTATTAGAATCCCTTACAGTATGTAGAATTATTTTCACATTCGGAGCTTTTAGCTTCCATTTTTGAAACATGGTTAGAACTGTGTAGCGTAAAAAAACATATTTTAAATCAATTAATTTATAATATTAATGCTCTGTAAATTTACATTGAGCACTATTTTGTAAAAATAAAAATATCTCTAAGAACACCGGATTATATATCTTACTGTTCTTTCTTTATATATATATATATATATATATATATATATATATATATATATATATATAATTCTTAAATGTTAATAGTACCACACATTTTTAATGAAACATCTTTCGAAAAGTATCACATTCATTTTCGTCTTGGGATTTTTCTAGAAATTACCTGGAATTGAGAAAAAATAACATCTATGCCTGAGGGTGGCAAATGTTTTTACCGAAAGTACTTGCAATATGGACCGAATATCTAATCCATTTTCCAATTAATAAAAAACAATCATCGTGTCGTTCAGCGAGTGATTAGTGAGTTAATGCCTTATTCAATTTCTTAGCGAAGTCAACTCGCCATTCATTACATTAACTTTATTGATTTATTCTTTGAATGACTATTTTACAATATATATATATATATATATATATATATATATATATATATATATATATTAGGTTGTCCCAAAAGTTCGTAAACACTTGCAAAAAATTGAAATTTCACTCGCCAAGTAATAACAAAAACAACAAAAATTATTCCTCAAAATAAAGACCATCATTTTCCAAGACTTTCTGCCATCGATCTGCAAGCTTTCGGATCTGGTGAAAGTACCATTCAGCCGGTTTTTGAATCAAAGAATTCTTGACACGCTTCCTCGACTTCATCAAACGAGTCGAATCGGCGGCCCTTCAGAAAGTGTTGCATTGAGCGGAAAAGGCCGTAATCTGATGGAGCACAGACAGGACTGTAGGCTGGATGTGGCAGAACCTCAACGCCGTCCAGCTGTTCAAACTTGTCTTTGGTCTTCCTGGCGGTGTGTGGCTTGGCATTGCCCTGCTGAATCAAAGCGCGCTTTCGTTTGATCAGAGCCGGGTACTTTTGCTTCAACTTTTCGTAGAGCCCCTCCAGTTGCTGACAGTAAAGTTCGGCACTGATGGCACGACCATTCGGAACCAACTCAAAATGCACGATTCCTTCAAAGTTCCACCAAACGCACAACATGACTTTCTTGCCGAATCGATCTTGTTTTGGATCCGACGGTGTCTCTTGCTCTTTCTGAACCCATCGCTTGTCTCGACTGTGCTGGATTGTGTTGCATAAAAATTCAATTTTTCGCAAGTGTTTACTTTTGGGACGACCTAATATATATTTAGGAAGCATATTTTCATTTAAACATGTCTTATTGAATAATATAGACATATTGGGTCTACTTATTTTTTATACTGGTCCTTTCCAGTTGTCTAATGAGTTTCTTAATAGTGAGATGAAATCTATCAAGGGAGGCCCCGTAGTTCTTTTTTACCCAAGTACTTTCGACCTTTTCTAAGATTATTTCCAGGGGTAAATTACAAAGACAAACATACTATTGTAACTGCGATAAACTGAAAGACGCACGTAAATATTTGTTTGTGTAATTATGCTAATTTAAAAAAAACAAAAACAAAAAAAATATTCGTTCCGTTGTCATAGTGATATTTAGACATGCATATATATGTTCGTGTGTGCATGTGTATTTGTGCATTAAAGAATAACCTCGCAAAATCAAAAATGAACTTGCGATCTTACACATTCAATCTTAAAGGACCTTAAGTAGGTGTCGCTCTTGGTAATGACCAGGTCAATGTTGCTTAACTTCAGTGCTCGTACGAGAACTGGCGTTTCACCAGAATCAGAAAAGTCAGCCGAACTTACCTTATAAATTACAGCTCTTTTGGCATAAGGTCGATGTAGCTTACAATGTATTATTAGGTCTCACATTAGTCATTTTTAAAAGCCACATTTTGGCCTGACCATGGGTTCTCCACTGAGAAATATTTTAACATTCCTCCAGTCTATTTAAAATATCTTATGCAATGTCTCTAAATAATTTTGCTATATAGATTTTCTTTTTTTACGGCTTAGCAACCTATTTCAGGTTATTTAAAGCTAGAAAATATTTGGGTTATAAGAATATTTTTGAGATAATAACGATCTAATCATACAAGTCCAAATAATTAACCCATAAGTGGGTAGAAGAGGTGGATTAATACCTTGTTATGTAGTGGTTTCACAGTGGAGGCTTGTATTTGTACTAAGTCGGTTCTAAAATAGGTTCGACGTACAAAACGTTAGGAACTTAATATAATAAGTAATGACGCAGAGAAATCTAGTTGTGGTCGCTGATACTTTAGTATCTGACTAACGGTCGTCCAGCATCGACTGACCGAATCCCTGAGCGACTCGTTACTTATACTCAATAGAGAAAGATCATCTCACTTAACACTAACAGCGTTCCCTTGGCCTGCTATGAATAAAGTCTGTAACCTTCAAATTCTAGGAGTTGGCGAGGGGTTAGGGAAGGAAATGAAAAAGCGCTGATGAAAGGTACTGGGAAGGTGAGAATTGATATGTTGCTGATCTGTGTCAATGAAACAGCTCTCAGCTAGGTAAAGACTGATTGACTGCAGTTAAAATGATATTTCTTCAAAGGAAAAAAAAATAGAGAAATGTTTTACGGAAAGCGGAAAGTACAAATATTAAAATCGGATTTGGCAAAACGGTTTCGGTTTATGGTGATCATCATATGAAAACCGGATTTATAAAATCGGATCAAGCCATAGGCGGTATAAAAATGAAAAATATATTCCTAAACACACACACACACACACACACACACACACACACATATATATATATATATATATATATATATATATATATAAAAGGCAGGATGTGTGGGTGTGTGTAACGAATGTACGGCCGTAATTTTCGACGGATTTTCACCAGAATTTACATGCACATGTGAGCGGGAAGGCCAACACCGACTTTCCATTTACCAACTCACATCGATAGTGGAAATAATCGATTTTTTTCATGCTTCTACGGCAGTTTTCGTGTAGTTTGCTATCATTTTGTACTGGCCAGAGTGAGAGCCAATAGCTGGCTGCCACGAATGTTAACTAGCATGCTAGCGTGCAAAAAAATCGATAGCTGCATTCGTCACAAGTGGGAAAAATTTAAATCTGCATGGCACTTTACTCCAATTGGCTCATTCGCTTGCTTAAACTCAATGTTGATTCTGATTCCGCAGAACTGAGTTGGGTGTGAAAAAGTATTTGTTGTTAACATTTTTTTTTCATTCGGTTTTTCCAGTTACGAGTCCTTTTTTAAAGCTGATCGTTTTGTGTTCATTTTGTTTAGTTCTTTTTTCGTAAAAGATTTAATGTTTAGTATAGGGCTTAGAAAAAATTCGCAGTGTGAGATAGGCAAGAAGTAAGGCATGTAGCAAGACCAGCACGGCAAAGGGCACTCCTTTACAAACAAGGAAGGGCAAAAACTTAAGTCAAGTGATAGCGATTGCTGTATGCGTCGTACGATTTTTGAATCAAGCACGGACAACGCCGGGCCATGCTGCTAGTAAACATATATATATGTAAGCAAATATATAGATCCGACAGTATGAAGAAAAATATAAACAAAAAAACAAACAAAAATCCTAATATGCAATTATGCTGTTTTAATGTTAATATAATGTCAACGTCGGACGTTTCGGTCTAGTAGATCATCTTCAGAACATATTCATTAAACATAATTAACATTAGACCATATTCAATTCAACAGGAAAAAGACGATGGACATAAGAGAAAGACCAATCCAAACAGATAACTGAAATCTTTTATAAGATCAGCGTTCCGTTTAAATATGATCACGTCGTCGTCACGTGGGCCATGTGTGAAAACGTATTCCTAAAATTTGAGTATTTTGAATGAAAAATGAAAAGAATTTTATTTTATTTTAATTTAATTTTAATTTTATTTTATTATTATATATATATATATATATATATATATATATATATATATATATATATATATATATATATATATATTACAATGAATCACCGATACAAAAATTAAATTAGTAAAGTCAATGATGCAAAATGGCGAAACGCACTAATCAGTCGATGAATTTTATGATCCTTGTTTAGTTTTTTTTTTTTTTTTTTTTTTTTTTTTTTAATTATAAACTCTAATAGGTCTTCCTGGAATACGCA
>OZ010575.1:73281322-73291322 GCA_963932145.1 Acanthosepion lycidas | reverse complement strand
TTTATATAATTCATCATTTGAAAAGAAACAAAAATTATTAAATCACATAAGAAATTGTATAAACAACTAAATCAAAGCACCTTGTCTGTTGTATTCAATAATATATATATATATATATATATATATATATATATATATATATATATATATATATATATATATATATTCAGTCAATTGCATCGTCCACCTCAAGGAAAGTTGGCTCTCTGTGCCGCGCCAGGAAATTTTTCTCTCCTGAATCGATACTTCAAATATACAAAACGGCCATTCGCCCTTGCATGGAGTATTGCTGCCATATATGGTCTGGGGCACCTTCTGTTTACCTCGGAGTTCTTGACAAGATCCAGAGACGGATATGTAATGTGATTGGCCCTGATCTGGCGTCTCGCCTGCAGCCACTATCTCACAGACGCGCCGTCGCCTCTCTCTGTCTCTTCTACAAATACTTTCATGGCAATTGCTCCGATGAGCTGCTTTCCCTGATCCCCAATCTCCATGAATACAAGCGCCTTACGAGGCCGGCATCTAGCTCTCACCCTTACACTGTAGAAAATTTAAAATGTAGCTGTCTCTTCTACTCCAATATCTTCATACCTCGCACCTCTCGCCTGTGGAACACCCTCCCCAATTACTGTTTCCCTGATAGCTATAATCTCCAACTATTCAAATGTAATGCCAATCGACATCTCCAGTTACCTTGATCTACACACTATCCTTCCCTTCATCCTTTCTTCTATCACTCCTATCTGCTCTTGCTAGACATCTTCTGCAATTCCCCTGCATCCTAGTCGCTTCATGCCTTGCTCGGGGCGCTAAGCTTAAATATATATATATATATATATATATATATATATATATATATATATATATATATATATATCGAGAGTTAGAGACAGTATATAGCGGCTAGGATTGAGGAATTAGAGAGCCGAGCTCAAATTCCATTCGAATCCATTACATTAAATCTCTTCTTCTGCCCTAACCTATGGACAAATAGCAGGACAGACTGGGATCTATAGCCTTGGATGGCAACTGGTCTGAATTCAAAATCTGAGGAGGGTCGTTTGGGTACCTTGTGGCCCGTAGTGCACTAGGTCTCTGTATTCGGCTGCACAAAGCCTTCACCACTATAATCAAATCATGTGCTGGTGACTGGCTAGGAACTCTCCTAGAATCTGAGCTGCTTTGACCTTCATACGTCGAATACGATGCGAGAGTTCATCGTATATATATATATATATATATATATATATATATATATATATATATATATATATATATATATTCCCCTGCATCCTAGTGGCTTCATGCCTTGCTCGGGGCGCTAAGCTTAAAAAAATAACAAAAAAAAAAACAACAAAATATGCAAGGACGTGCAGAGATTTCGCCGGGCCGGCCGAGAAAGAACTACCAATTTGCAATATGTTTTCTTTTGGGAAAGTCGGTCAGAAGAAAGAACACAGGATGCGTGGTTGTTAGCACCAGGGACAGCCGAACATGCAAATTACAGATTGGAGATACCGAAATAGAACAGGTACAATAGTTTAGACATCTGCGAAGCGTATTAACAGAGGACGAAAAGCACGACACGGAAATCCGAAGGCGCATTGGGATAGTGAAAGATGCCTTTCAAAAGCTGAGCAAAGTATTAAGAAACAGAAAAAAAAACATTGTTAGAATACTTAATTGTTATGGAAGTATCAGCACTCAAATATAGAAGTGAATGCTCGACAAACTAATCACTGATAAAGACGAGACTTGAAACAACAGAAATATAGTTCTACAGAAGGATGGTGAGAATACCATGGAACGAACATGTGAGTAACTAGGAAGTTCTAGATTTAATGACAACAAAAAGGACATTTACGCAAAACATTAGGAGGAAACAGTTGAAATTTCTGATGCATATAATGAGGATAGAGGTCTTGGCAACTTAGATACTCACAAGATTTCAGGTAAGGGACTCAGTGAAAGCTATACACTACCTACCTCGCAAGCTTGAGCAAATGACTCAGTTCATTATATTACATTCTTCATTTGTACCTGGTTACCATACTGCCGTCTGCGCATGCGTTGGTTTTATTTATATACATATCCGGTATATAACGCTTCCATAATTATTAACGTTTCCGGTGTGGCTATATATTCATATGCCTGTTCTACATACATTTTATTTCGTACACATATCCACACGCTCACATACATACAAACACGCACACATGCAATCACACACGGATACAAACACACGTGTGCATATATCCATATAAGTATTCTTTGCTGCTTATTTGTTTGTTCTTAATGGCATCGTTTGTAGCCCGAGGTCTCCGAAGTTCACATCGACAGTTCTTGCTAATTGCTTGTCCAAACGAATTTATGTGCAAGTCCTGTCCGCCATGCTGGACTGTCTACCTTCATTTGAACGAGCATTATTTAACAACCAAACAACGGGAGAGACAGGCAGACAGACGTACAGACAGACATGGCTATAAATGGAATGGAAAAAAACAAACAAAAATAAACCAGAAACAACAATTGTGAAAACTATAGAAAAAGTTTTTTCAGTAAAAACGGTTAAGTAACAGTAGAGGAAAAATAGAATTCACAGCAATTCTTTTTTTTTATTTTTGGTTTAGAAAGATGTTGGTATTTCTTTTATTTGAATCTAATGACGTAATAATGTCGTTTTTTGACGTTAAAAATACGTAAAAAAAAACGACATTATTACGTCATTATTTTTTTGCACCAACCTAATACTTTGGTCAATTTTCAGCAAGTCTGAGAAAGTAATTTTTTTTTTAAAGCGTGGTTGACCCTTTAAAAGGCCCGGGGGCTACTCGAGATAGAGGATTATGGAGGCCATTTTTCTGCATAGGAGTGGATGATAACGGTTAATCCTAGCCTTGAACAGGTTAAGAATGTTAATTACGTTAGCGGCTAGCCACTCATATACGAGGGTACCCGTATATACTCGTATAGCGGGCGATAGTGAAATATATTTATCTATCTGATAAATGAAAATCTATAAATTGATCTCTCCAGACATCATATTATCCAATTCATGGTGATCTAAGCATTGATATCTCAAGACATCGTACTATCTAATACATGGTGATCTAAGGTGTCGTGCGACTCCCAAATTTTCGCTTATAAAATATGTTTTATCATGTATCACGTGTGTCATCCGTATTCTTTTCTTGAGAGATCAAATTACAGTAGACTATAACATCTTTTCCTCTACTTCTTTGTCCCATCTTCTAGTTAAATAACTTAAAAAAGTAAAAGAGAATGATAAAAGTATCGTTAGTAACGCTATATTCGGTGTGTAAACGCATACAGAACCGAACGAGAAAGAGTTAAACATCTTATAACCATTGGAAAAGATGCATATTCGCTATGTTTGTATTTTATAATACGATACTAATATGTGAATATTATATGCATTATTATTGGATACAGTTACGTAAAACATCAGTTTTAACAAAATCCTGATAATTTTAAATACAGCTGTATTTTTGACTACAGTAAATGGATCGCCGTAGCCAGGGCCAGCAGTATATAAGCTAATTTTATATCTCGTGTACGATGCCACCCTCTTAAAATTAGCTTCAAAATTAGATTTTCAAAGGTCGTATCATATGCGAGTATATACTTTCATTGATATCTAAGCATTTGTTTGCCAAAACATTACGCTATCTGATTAATGAAAATCTATGAATTGATCTCTCCAGACATCGTACTATCCAATTCATGTTGATCTAAGCATTGATCTCTCCAGACATCGCACTAATTCATGGTGATCCAAGCATTGATCTCTCCAGACATCCTACTATCTAATTCATGGTGATCTAAGCATTGATCTCTTCAGACATCATACTATCCAATTCATGGTGATCAAAGCATTGATCTCTTCAGACATTTTACCTTCTAATTCATGGTGATCTAAGAATTGATCTCTCCAGACATCCTACTATCTAATTCATGGTGATCTAAGAATTGATCTCTTCAGACATCGTACTATCTAATTCATGGTGATCTAAGAATTGATCTCTCCAGACATCGTACTATCTAATTCATGATGATCTAAGCATTGATCTCTTCAGACATCCTACTATCTAATTCATGGTGATCTAAGCATTGATCTCTCCAGACATCCTACTATCTAATTCATGGTGATCTAAGCATTGATCTCTCCAGACATACTACTATCTAATTCATGGTGATCTAAGAATTGATCTCTTCAGACATCCTACTATCTAATTCATGGTGATCTAAGCATTGATCTTTCCAGACGTCAAATTGAGTAACGAAAATCTAAACATTGATCTCTCCAGAAATCATACTATTCAAAATAAGATCTTCAAAAGTCGCATGATACGTGAGTATATCGGCATTAAAATTATTATTTAGTTTGTAGTAATCTTTTTTTGAAGACTTTCCTGGCTTCATCTTCTATTAGTTGGAACTGACTACTTTCAGTGATTTACTTACTTTTATATATATATATATATATATATATATATATATATATATATATATATATATATATACGTGTGTGTGTGTGTGTGTGTAAGAAAAAGAAGAGAAAAGCAGCACGCGCTTTTGGTTATAATATGGATTTAAAAAATAATGTATATTATGCTTTAGTGTCCATAATTTTGCTACACGTGCTTCCGGTCTCGCGACCTTCATCAGGCAAACAGTGGATATTTCCACATATTATTAAAATGAATTAATTTTTCTTATGTTTTTCGATGTTAAATATTCTCGATATTAGACATTCTCTTTTTTTGTGTGTTCGTGACCCAAATGTCTTCTTTGGACTGGCAGTGAAAGAATTTTGCGCGATGGGTAATAAAACAATTAAGACTGGTCCTAGAAAAGACGAGAAAAATATCTATATTCTTATCTTTTAGTGACCCCTGTCTTTTCTTACATCTATTTCCATTTTTTTTTCCATTCTTTGCCTGATGAAGGTCGCGAGACCGGAAACCCGTGTAGCAAAATTATGGAAAATAAAGTATAATATATATCTTTAAAAAAATCCACATTACAGTGAAAAACGTTTTGCGGTTTCTCTCTTGTTTTTATTATATACACTTTTCTCTTTACTATATCCTCTTTCATTTATATATATATATATATATATATATATATATATATATATATATATATATACATATATATATATATATATATATATATATATATGAATAAAAAAGACAATAGGAAAACTGGTAATTGCTGGAGAGTGCCGCCATAGAAAATTACCCAAATATTAATGTACGCCCAGGTTTTTCCCTATTTCCCCTTTCTTAACAAAATTAATGCTCTTACAAACAAATATACACAACAGATTCATAAAATCAAAAGAAAATGGTTGAATACATCAACACAGATATAATGACAATATTCTCCACACGTGACAATTACTGACGTTATTTTTCAGTTAAAATATATTAAAATAGCGTTTCTTTACATTCCAGTTGCTAGGTACATTCTGTTTTTGTTTTTATTAGTTACTTTGTTCATTTAATTTCATTTTCGTATTTTGCTTTGATAAAGTCCACATTGGACGAAACGCGTCAGCAATTATCAGTTTTCCTATTGTCTTATGAATTAAAGAAAGAGATCATGTTGAAAGATAAAGAGTTTTGTAAAAGTAAGTGCTCCGGACGTATTAATTAATTGCATTGATCACCAAATCAAGATAAACGTTTAAGGAGAATTTTAGATTCTGGTAACGTTTCGGACTGTTTAGGCTACGTCTTTTCTCGTGTTGAACGAGAGTGTCGAAGAAGGCAGCGGAGTTTTGGCAATAATTGCTACCACTTGTTCTCTAACGGAAAATATTTGCCAGGAAATTGCAAGAGTCCAATTCTGTTTGTCTTTTCGCCATGCGTCTATTGAGTGACCTTGACAGATTTCAATCCAACAGCCAATTCTTAGGCGCCTCCTCATCATAATGTACAATGAGGTATGGCCCCAGGGAAAGTTTCGGCCATTTCATCGTCGGGATATCAAGGAGAACTAACAGAGAGACTTCCGCTAAGTGGTGACCGGATGTCGTGTAAATATCGCAGAAGAAAGAACTAAAGATGTGCGGATAACGACGAGGGAAAAAGGCGACAGAATTTCTCATTCACACCATTCTCGATTTCAGAATCCATTGAAAGAGAGACGTAAATATCTGAAGACATTTCTAACGGCATATATTACAAGTAGATGAATGTAACATATAATCTAAACTCGCACTCATTGACTTCTCTGGTCAGTAAGGAGTTTTGAAAATACGAATATTTTTCTTTATATATATATATATATATATATATATATATATATATATTAGGTTGGTGCAAAAACAATGACGTAATAATGTCGTTTTTTGACTTATTTTTTAACGTCAAACAACTACATTATTACGTCATTATTTTTGCACCAACCTAATATATATATATATATATATATATATATATATATATATATATATATATATATATATATTAACCATATTTTAAATCAGTTAATTATAAATTAAACCATATTTTAAATCAGTTAATTTATAATATTTATGCTCTGTAAATTTACATTGAACAATGTTTTCTAAAAATAAAAATATCAATAAGAACACCGGATTATGTATCTTATTGTTCTTTCTTTTTATTATAATATATATTTATATTTTATCATAATATATATATATATATATATATATATATATATATATATATATATATATATATGCTCATTTCATTGAATACGAAAGAATAGGTGCTTTTATTTAGTTTTTTATACAATTTCTCAGGCGATCTAATAAGTGAAGATAAATTATATAAAAACTGTCCGAATGTTCTTTTTATCAGAGCGCTTTCGGCTATACATTTAGCCACTTTCAAGGATTAAATATTTTAACTGTTAAATAAGAAACAGTTTGTTGCATGTATGCTTTATAAAATGTTTACATTTTTCAAAATACGGTCAATATATTGTGTCCATGTTCAAAGTTAATATTATTAAGTGTTGTTGTTTTTTTTTTATTAATCAGGCTTTCATTATTTTTAGCCTTTTTTGTAGATGATGCTATTATATTTGTGTGGTCAACAAGTATATTACGAATAGTATCCGGTAGGTCTCCATGAATATTTAAATGAGATCTAATTGAGCTATTGTCAGAAAGGTGTGGAGTTAGTCTACGTGTTAAATATGTTGTAGTGTGGCCTATATAATTATTTACGAATTTTGATTGATCAGGAAAACAATTCCTTAATGGGCATTTAAATTCGTAAATAATATTTGCCCTGTTTAATTTTGTTCAAGGAGGTGAATTATTATTTTTGTAAGGTTAGAGGTTTTAAGTATATATATATATATATATATATATATATATATATATATATATATATATATATATATTATTTTAGTCTCTGTTACTACAAATATAAATATAAATAATCTGACTCAATCATATGTGAATACTCCTTTTAGAAAATCTCGATGTGGTTTTAACAAAGAAGAGAATAAATAAATAAAAAAAATAAATAAAAATTCCAAACGCCTTGTAATGTAACTCTAAATAAGATAAAAAGAAAAAAAAAAGGTAGTGACGACAGGACAGGTTTAAAGAAATGTCTGTATAAACAGACAGAAAACTGAGACCTCCACCCAAACTTAACCGACTCTAAATTTGCCACGTAAAAATAAACTTGCTTTCTTCATTCGTGAAAAGGGCCAACACCCACTTAATAAAAATATTTACAAAATTCTGAATTTTCATTACCCAATCAACTTAAAGAGAGTAAATTAATTTTTTCGAAGGCTATTTTCAAATTTTAAGTTTAATTTAAGATTTAAGTTTCGGTTTCGAAACATAGTAAGTTCTGTGTCGCGATGGATAAATATTTTTTAATATATATATATATATATATATATATATATATATATAGCTAATATTAGTGGTAAATATACACAGACATATGCAAAATATATAAATATATATACATAGGTGCATACGCATACATGTATATTTTTTGAATAAAAAATTCCAAGAGGATAGAATCCAGGTAGAACTCAATGTCCAGGACAGAGCAATATTATTATATTTTATTATATATATATATATATATATATATATATATATATATATATATATATATATATAGTTTATGAAAAACTAGGTAATCCGCATGGGTAGACCCAAGGAAGATGATATCCAGAGAGCTCAATGTAAAGTAAAGTCTGATGATCCATAGTCCTGTTAAAGGGGTTGTGGTGAAATAACTTATTACATGGAACCTTGAAGTGGTCTGTTTTTATTCAAACAAATATATATATATATATATATATATATATATATATAATATATTATAATAATATTTTTTGTTTAAAAATATGATTCCTTCGCTACATAAGAGTTCTCATGTTTCAAAAACGTGAGCCGAAATCATCCAAATAATTAATAAAATTAAGTTGGATTGAGGTGTTTAGTCACGTTTCATCTTCAAGCGAAATTTTAGGAATAAGCTATCTCTCGGTTTACGTGTATTTTTACAGAATTTGTTATTGTGGGAGTGGCTATACTATTTTCATTCTTTAAGTGGTCAGGGAGTTAATTCTTATCAGTAGATTCATCATCCTCTGAGAGGTTTTGCTAAGGTTGGGTAGGGTATCTATTTCAAGGCTAATGTTTACGGTCATCCTTTAGTTGGTTCCCAGTGAAGGATATTTTTATGGCGCGCCTGCAGTCGTTCTGTGTCTGGAGAATTGTCTCTTATTCTTGTCTATCTGATTATCTATTTATTTATTTGTTTATTTAAGTGGGTGTTTAATATACAGATCGCTTTGCATTGAATTTCGGTTTTTTTTTTTTTTTTGACGACGACAAAAAGGGGTTTTTCATATTTTTTTTTTTTTTTTTTTATGCTAATTATCTAATGCGAAAGTCTGTTGATGTCGGCAAAAAACCGTTAACTCCTGCCTATGGTTTAATAATTTTTCATTATTTAGGAATTTAATGATGTGTAGTTTTTCCTGTAAGGATAAGAGGCATGGGTCATCCCAGGTTCTACAGGTTCTTGTTCTATTTACTATTTTCCATTTTACTTTTGGTGTTTTATTCGTTTCCTTTAGATGCCAGAAATATTGGGATAGAGATGTCTGATTTCTATTTTGAATATTGTTGAAAGAGCTCTTGTGTTGTCTCCATCTAATTTTAAAATTATTCTTTGTTGATCCTATGTATATCCTATCAGTGTTAGGGCTCTCAATGGATGAGATAGTGCATTGGTATACCACGGATTTTGTGAGGCATTTATTTTCCAACGGGCAGTTTTTAGGGTTTCTACAATCGCATAATTTTTCGTTATTTTTATCTAGTTTTAGTTTATGTGTTTTATTACTGTTTTGGTATGCGTGTTTTTCTAGGATTTTCTTATTGTGTCTTTTTATGATTCTTTCTATATTTTCAGTGCAGCTGTAACTTAGTTTCAATGTGTTTTTGTTAAAGATGTTGCTAAGTTTGCTATTAGTGGGAAAGTGCTTTTCAATTAAAGCTAGGAACTTATGGCCTAGTTTGGTGCTGACCATTTGGTTGTACCCCGGATTATGCACCCAACGTGTTCTTTTCTATTTTCTGCATACCTGCACAAGGATATATATATATATATATATATATATATATATATATATATATAGTGTGTCCATAAAGTTTATAATTTAAAACATATTACAAAGGCTACAAAGGCAGTAAATGTGATATTTTAATCTGATTTGTTCGATGTACTCAGTAGTTATCAAAATTTTAGCATTTGTCTATTTCAAATATCCTGTTGATGAAAGAGGTACTGTAAAATGAACCCCTAAAAATGGCTATTTCTCAAGAAAAGGCACAATGTTTGTCATGGTTTACTGAAATAAAATCTGATACGCAGACTCAACGGAACTACAGAATCAATTATGGAAGAGAATCACCGATACGTCCGTCAATTCCTCCATGTTGCAAGAATTT
>OZ010575.1:73233822-73276322 GCA_963932145.1 Acanthosepion lycidas | reverse complement strand
AGGACACAGTCAGTGAGGATCGAACTCACTGCTCAGTCATAATTAATCTGGCAGGACAGGCTTGCTAACAATTATACCAGGTCGACCAACGATGCGGACAGAACAATCTCGAGGTGTTTATTTGCGTATGAATTGAGTAAGGTTAAAAGGACTGGCCTTTGAGGGATATTAATTCTAGTCTCCCGACTTTTTAATGCAATGTTTCATCACTTGTTTGGTAGCATGTACGGTCGCCAGTTCACCTTCAGGGAATAGAATGTAGCAGTCAGTCAAATCTGCTCGGACTGTTGATTAAATGACGGCTGGTGCCGGTCGCTGCTGTTAAATGCGCTTTCCACGATTGCTTCATCAACTGACTGCGCTGGGGACCCATTTAGTGCGGAAATGGCTGAACAGGGACCTGAAGACGAACAGGGGAATTAAGTAATGGCCATGTGTAGTAAATAATTTCGACGTGAAAAGCGATTCAGATATTGATTGGTTCGAAATTAATTCATTGAATACGGCTATAATTGTTTATCTATGCACTTTCAATTTTAAAACATTTATGCAAAAAATAAAAGTTTGGTTTAAGTGCTTTATTTGTTGCTTATATTAGCTGATTTTGTTTCGGCCCCATTTAGGGATCGACCAAAAATCGAATCATCAAATATATTTTCCTTTAAATTGATTTTTTGTTCCATGTCATTTATGCATATTGTAACGTTCTTGTTTTTGGAAGACGAAGAAGTACTAGCAGTAGCCGTGAAAATCTGACGGCTTTCCTGTGTTAATCTTCGTTCTTTCTTTCTTTCTTTCTTTCTTATGATCCACTTTTTTTCTTACTTTCTTTCTTTCTTTACTACCCATTTTTCTTCCTTTGTTTGTTTCTTTCTTTCTTCTGATCCACTATGTTTCTTTGTTTGTTTGTTTCTTTCTTTCTTCTGATCAACTGTTTCTTTCTTTCTTTCTTTCTTTCTTTCTTTCTTTCTTTACTATCAATTCTTCTTCATTTGTTTCTTTGTTTGTTTCTTTCTTTCTTCTGATCAACTGTTTCTTTCTTTCTTTCTTTCTTTCTTTCTTTCTTTACTATCAATTCTTCTTCATTTGTTTCTTTGTTTGTTTCTTTCTTTCTTCTGATCAACTGTTTCTTTCTTTCTTTCTTTCTTTCTTTCTTTCTTTCTTTACTATCAATTCTTCTTCATTTGTTTCTTTGTTTGTTTCTTTCTTTCTTCTGATCAACTGTTTCTTTCTTTCTTTCTTTCTTTCTTTCTTTCTTTACTATCAATTCTTCTTCATTTGTTTCTTTGTTTGTTTCTTTCTTTCTTCTGATCAACTGTTTCTTTCTTTCTTTCTTTCTTTCTTTCTTTCTTTCTTTCTTTACTATCAATTCTTCTTCATTTGTTTCTTTGTTTGTTTCTTTCTTTCTTCTGATCAACTGTTTCTTTCTTTCTTTCTTTCTTTCTTTCTTTCTTTACTATCAATTCTTCTTCATTTGTTTCTTTGTTTGTTTCTTTCTTTCTTCTGATCAACTGTTTCTTTCTTTCTTTCTTTCTTTCTTTCTTTCTTTCTTTACTATCAATTCTTCTTCATTTGTTTCTTTGTTTGTTTCTTTCTTTCTTCTGATCAACTGTTTCTTTCTTTCTTTCTTTCTTTCTTTCTTTCTTTACTATCAATTCTTCTTCATTTGTTTCTTTGTTTGTTTCTTTCTTTCTTCTGATCAACTGTTTCTTTCTTTCTTTCTTTCTTTCTTTCTTTCTTTCTTTACTATCAATTCTTCTTCATTTGTTTCTTTGTTTGTTTCTTTCTTTCTTCTGATCAACTGTTTCTTTCTTTCTTTCTTTCTTTCTTTCTTTCTTTACTATCAATTCTTCTTCATTTGTTTCTTTGTTTGTTTCTTTCTTTCTTCTGATCAACTGTTTCTTTCTTTCTTTCTTTCTTTCTTTCTTTCTTTCTTTACTATCAATTCTTCTTCATTTGTTTCTTTGTTTGTTTCTTTCTTTCTTCTGATCAACTGTTTCTTTCTTTCTTTCTTTCTTTCTTTCTTTCTTTACTATCAATTCTTCTTCATTTGTTTCTTTGTTTGTTTCTTTCTTTCTTCTGATCAACTGTTTCTTTCTTTCTTTCTTTCTTTCTTTCTTTCTTTCTTTACTATCAATTCTTCTTCATTTGTTTCTTTGTTTGTTTCTTTCTTTCTTCTGATCAACTGTTTCTTTCTTTCTTTCTTTCTTTCTTTCTTTCTTTCTTTACTATCAATTCTTCTTCATTTGTTTCTTTGTTTGTTTCTTTCTTTCTTCTGATCAACTGTTTCTTTCTTTCTTTCTTTCTTTCTTTCTTTCTTTACTATCAATTCTTCTTCATTTGTTTCTTTGTTTGTTTCTTTCTTTCTTCTGATCAACTGTTTCTTTCTTTCTTTCTTTCTTTCTTTCTTTCTTTCTTTACTATCAATTCTTCTTCATTTGTTTCTTTGTTTGTTTCTTTCTTTCTTCTGATCAACTGTTTCTTTCTTTCTTTCTTTCTTTCTTTCTTTCTTTACTACCCATTCTTTCTTTCTTTCTTTCTTATACATTCTTCTTCCGTTCTTTGTTTTCTTTACTACTCTGATACGATATTTACCATTTTTTTAATGGCAATCAAAACAGAACAGTCCCTTGCGCAAGTCGTATTGGCTGGACCTTTCTTTCTTTCTTTCTTTCTTTCTTTCTTTCTTTCTTTCTTATCCATTCTTCTTCCTTTGTTTGTTTGTTTCTTTCTTTCTTCTGATCTACTGTGTTTCTTTTTTCTTTCTTTCTTTCTTTCTTTCTTTCTTTCTTTCTTTCTTTCTTATCCATTCTTCTTCCTTTGTTTGTTTCTTTCTTTCTTTCTTCTGATCTACTGTGTTTCTTTTTTCTTTCTTTCTTTCTTTCTTCTTCCTTTGTTTGTTTGTTTGTTTCTTTCTTTCTACAGACCCACTGCCTTTCTTTTTACTAATTCAATGGCTTTCTTCCTTTCAGTGAAATCAAATAGCATCTCTGATACGTTATTTACCATTTTTTTTAATGGCAATCAAAGCAGAACAGTCCCTTGCGCAAGTCGTATTGGCTGGACCTTTCTTTCTTTCTTTCTTTCTTTCTTTCTTTCTTTCTACTGATCATTTGTCTTTCTTTCTTCCACTTTTTTCTGCCTTTCCTCGCAATCAAAACGAAATAATTGATTATTTATGAGGAATTAGCAATCGTTTCTTTCTTTTTTCCTTTCTTTCTTTCTTTCATTTTCTCACCGAAACCAAGTAGCGTCTCTGGTATCAAAAAGAAATAATCCATTATTTATCAGCTTTTGGCAGGTCACAACGTACGCGCGAATGAAGAAAGGACGGTGTGGCACCATTTAACGAGGCAGAAAGGGAAAATAAAGAAAAGAGGAAAAGGAGAGGCTAAGGACCGAATCGTGAGTGATAAGCAAGAACACACACACGGCTAAGAGACAATGGATAAAAGGATATTTTGATAAGTAACAAATGGCGAAAGAGTGTCATTACAACGACAGGGAAATTCTGAGTAAAAAGCAAAGGGAAAGAAAGAAAGAATCAGATATGTTTTGGCATCGGCTGTGTTATCTAAGGATATGAAAACAAACTATTGGTACGGGAAGACATCTTATTATCAACTACAGACCGGCTGGCCAAAGAAAAAAAAATTCAAATGAAAATGTTATTTCGATAAGTGACGAAAAACAGGCAACTAAAGGGACTTTGGACAGATATGAAAAATTAAGGACCACCTACGAGTGTCCGTTGATCGATTTTCCATCGACGGAACATCCTTGGCCTGCGATAATAAAATTATGTTATCAGAAATATGTACCGAAGGAAAATGAATGGGAACTTAGAAGTGATTTTTTTTTCTTCGAGGCGACAGACTGACTGAAACTTTGGAGATGTTTCTCTTTGAGACCGTGTTAAGAAGACCACCCATTCTGATAATTAGCGATAACATACCTGACGTAAACCACGTGTAGAACGAGAGTTATGACCGCCATTGTCATATTGTCCCGTTCACGGCCAGAGAAATGATAACGGCGATTAAGAGGAAGAAAAGGGAAAGAGAAGAGATAATTTTTTTTTTTAGTTAAGCAAGATATTTTTTTTCTTCCTGAAACAAAGCCGCTGATTCGTCCACGCCCGACTGAGACATCATTGGTCGAGTGGGGATCACGTGACGCACGAGGGAGGCTGTTGCAGCCCATCTGGAGGATGAGTAAGAGAGGTTGCTACGAAGATGTGAGGAGGGCAGTTCACGCCCCACTGAAGTATGATGAGAAGGTGGGAGTGAGGAAAGGTTCCAAAAAATGGAAAAAGGTGGAAATTCCTAACCAGAGAGGTTGATATGTATTTAGAATTATCGAGGAACACCCCGGCGCCGACAAACTCACCCCGGTTTTGGTCGGCGCCCATATAAACGAAGCCACAACGAGCAGAGTTGAGTTGAGTTCCAGCAGTTCCCAGAGTCAGTCTTCAGTTGAAGCAAGCCTCGCAGATAGCTGACCAAGATTCACGCACATTCCAGACCCCCCTTCAACCCAAGAACAATTATTTTGAAGTGCGACTTAGATCCAGATCACCGAAATAAGTTTTTTTTCCCTTTTGAATTTCGTCCAAAGACCCACCGAAACACCAATTTCTTAGAGAGCAGACAACTTGAAGTGTTAAAACGGAAAACGACGTGCCACAATCCATAGAACGGGTCGGGAGATAGATGCAGTCCTATGTATCGAACAACTAGACATAAAGTTTGTTACCTTTTTCTTTGATACTTTGAACTTTTGAGTTTTCATTTTATTGTCTTTTATGCATATTTGTGTGGTATCACCCTCGTTGAACTCGGTTTGTAGTACGGCCCCAACCACTGTTTGATCTCGTCTGCCTAAGATCAATTCACAACGTGGGTAGGCGGACTGGGGGATCAGTGCAGTTACCTTGGTAACCAGGCGTTGGAAGCGAGTTGGGAACGACGAGGCTGATATCAAATCTAACCAGATTCCCACCCGAATCACCAAAAGGTTAGAACGTCACATTTGAAGCAGCGACACCCGAACCGAGCAGCGAACGGCTGGCGCCGCGGCGAGGACGTCACAATTGGTGCTGTTTAGGGACGTCACAGTTGGTGCCGTGGTAGACTAGGATAGAACGTCACGGTTGGCGCTGCGACCAGGGGACGACGTCACAACTGGTGCCGTGACTACAGGATAGGACCCTGGAACAGCCACTGCCACAATTAGTACCGTTACAGCAGGACAGGATCCTGGATCGACCGCTGTTGCTGAGAAATTTCGAATAGGACTCAAAACGACCCGGGACCGAGAGGAACGAGAACAGAATCGTCTGTAAGGTAGGACACTTTGCTTGATTTCCCAACCTCGATTGTTGCTGCGTAGATTGTCTTTCTCTTTAAATATGTCGGACTATGATTCAGATAGAGCAGTGGGGGATGAAGAGGGGGTTAGACAAGGGTTGTCAGCTGACCTGAGAAAGTTGTTGGGTGGACCGAGGGAGACTGAGAGAGGTCCAGCTGGTCCGGCCCAGGTGCGAAAAGCGCAGAACTCCCCCCCGTAAGAATAATGAAGGTGATTTATTGCTGCCGGCGCCTATGGCAGGGATGACCCAAGGGTGGGGGCCCAGGAAGAGGAAAGCCCAAGTGTTCTCTTCGCTGACGCAAGAGAAGGAGCTATCCTGTAGAGTAGAGATAGGGGGTAAGGCGATGAAAGCTCTGGTAGACACAGGAGCATCTGTGTCATTGCTGAGAGAGGAAGCATAGAGGCGGGTGAAACGGAAGAGTAGGTTACGGGAAGCGGACATAGAGGTCACGCAAGCAGATGGAGCCCCCCTGAAGATAAAAGGGATGGTGATGCTCCCTGTGAGGATTGGTAAATTAAGAAGCACCCAAAATTTTTACGTAACCACCGACCTGTGTACGGAGGCAATCTTGGGAGAAGATTGGCTCCGGAACCAGAGGGCCCAGATAAAGTTCAACCCCACTGTGCTGATAGTGAATGGCGAGAGAACGCCATTGGGATGCCCACCGGAAGAAGATATAATAATAGTGGTGGAGGAAGATGTAAAGCTACCCCCTAGAACAGCGGGGTCGGGAAAGGGTAGGTTAATGTCAGGGAAGAAAATAGGAAAAGGACCCCTGCAGTTGGTCCCTGTGGAAGGGAAGGGCCTAGAAGAGAATGAGGTAACTCTGTGTGAGACGGTGGTGGAGGCAGCTGAATTAGTGCCCATTATGATGGTGAACCAGGCCCAAAAGACTATAAAGGTTAGGAGAGGGGAAGAGATAGGGAAAGCGCTAACCCTACGGACTCTGAATCGGGTGAGATTCGAAGAGGAACGAAGAAAACTTGTAGAGAAAACAGAAGGAATAGTGGACGAAGATATATTAGCACCGGATCAATTTAGAACCAGGGTGGGAGGTCTGCTGAGGGATAATCGAGATGTGGTAGCCCAGTCAGACAAGGAATTGGGCCAGACCCACACAGTCAAAATGAAAATCGACACCGGAGATCACCCCCCTGTGAAATTAAAACCCTACCGGAAACCTATTCATGAAAGACCCCTTGTAGAAGAGGCAGTAGAAGAGATGTTGGAAGCTGGGATGATCGAAAGATCAATCTCCACTTGGAGCTTCCCAATCGTAATAGTAGGTAAGAAAGATGGCGGGCACCGTTTTTGTGTAGATTTTAGGAAACTGAATTCTATATCGAAGCCGTTGGCGGTGCCATTGCCACTAATAGATGACATATTGGCATTATTAGGGAAAGCAAAGTACTTCTCTACGTTGGACTTGAGGTGCGGGTGCAGGTATCCCTTGATGAGGCTGACAAGGAGAAGGCCGCATTTGCGTGTCACCTAAGACTGTTTCAGTTCAGGGTGATGCCATTCGGTTTAGCTAATGCCCCGGGAATCTTCCAACAGCTGATGTCAATAGTGTTAGGAGGATACGAGAGCTTTGCCATGGCATATTTGGACGATATCTTAATATTTTCGGAGACAGTAGAACAACACTTTTTCCATCTAAAACAAGTGTTGGGAAGGTTAAGAAAACACGGCTTAAAATTGACATTGTCGAAGTGTCAGTTTCTGAAGGAGGAGACTAGATATTTGGGCTTTGTTATAAACGGAGACGGTATTAAACCCGATATGGATAAGGTGAAAGTCATAAGGGAAATGCCAGAACCTAAGACAGTGAGACAGGTAAGAGGTTTTATAGGAGCTATAGGTTACTACCGACGCTTCGTCCCGGCATTTTCGAGAATTGCCATACCACTAGTAGCCCTGACGAAGAAATAAGCTAGGTTCTAGTGTACACAGGATTGTCAACAGGCATTTGATACGTTAAAAGAACAGTTGACAGCCGTCCCACTGCTGACGTACCCAGACCTCAGCAAGCCCATGGTACTATACACTGATGCCAGTGAGCAGTGTGTAGGAGCAGTTCTTACCCAGCCGTGTCCCGATAAAGAAGGACCAGTGCCAGGCATACCAGAGGAAGTACCGATATACTTTCTCTCTCATAAGCTCTCAGAGACACAACAGAGATGGCCAGTAATAGAAAGAGAAGCATATGCTATCATGTATGCTCTCCAAAAACTGGACTACTACTTGAATGGTGCGGTCTTTACTATAAAAACAGACCACAAACCTCTGCAGTACCTATTGCAGGCAGAGTGGACAAATAATAAGAAGATTCAACAGTGGGCACTTAAGTTAAGTGGCTACCACTGTAAGATAGAATATTTGGCAGGGAAGGAAAACACGTGCGCAGATTTACTCTCAAGAATACCGAAACAACTAGAAGAAAGATCTGTAAAAGTAGAGCAGGGAGTAGATAATAGAGCCTATAGAATAGGAGTAAATAACTCTAATAAGCTAAAAGATCGCCCTATGTTAGAATCGGACGAAGAAGGGGACACACAGATAATAACCGATCCCTACTGGACAGAAGGAATTGAGAAGGAGCAGGCAGACAGTGAAATAGCTGCCCTGAGAGAAAAGGTGAAGGCAGGAGAGACCACCAAGTATGCCATAATAGAAGAAAGGCTGTATTATCTCTCAGGCACGAATGAAGAAGTCAAGCCCAAGTTGTATGTGCCCAAAAATTTAAGACCAGAGGTATTGGAATAGTGCCACGAGAGGTTGGGTCACATGGGAATTGATAGGACATGTGATCTAATAGGAAGAAAGTACTATTGGCCCAAATTGTACGGAGAGGTCACTAACTATGTTCGGAGCTGCGTAGTGTGCCAGTCGCAGAGCAGAAGGCAGGAAATGGCACCATTGGAAGAGACGGACGCGCCGAACTTCCCCCTCGAGAAAGTGAGTATCGATGTATCTGGACCATATGGGGAAACTGCGCAGGGAAACAACTACATAGTGAGTTTTGTCGATTGGCTAACAAATTGGCCTGAGGCATTTGCAGTACCAGACAAGAAGGCTAGAACTGTGGCCGGTTTGATAATAAGTGAAATCTTCCCTAGGTATGGCGCCCGTGTGCAGTTGGTAACAGATGATGGCACGGAGAATGTAAACAGCATAATGAGAGAAGTGCTGACAGGTTTGAATATAGAGTATGTAAAAACATCTCCATATAACCCCCAAGGAAATGCTAAAGTGGAAAGGTTTCATAGCACCTTGGGAGATGTATTGGCCAAGCTGGTCAGAGAGGACACTGGAAACTGGGACTTGTATTTGACACAGGCTCTGGCGGCCGTGAGGTTTACGATAAACGAAACCTCCAGATTTTCTCCTTACCTTATGTTGTTTGGCAGAGACGTGGTCCTGCCTGTTGATAACCTATTGAAGCCCCGAAGAAAGTATATGGGAGAAGATCATCAGCTGTTGCTAGAACAACAACATAAAATATTTGTTCAGGCCAGAAGAAGAATAAAGAGGGCCCAGAAGAAAAGAAATGAGAGAGTGAATGCTGAAAGAAAGGTAGTAGAATTGAAGGTTGGAGACCCTGTCTACTATAAAATCCACCAGAGAGAAGGAAAGCTGGGCCAAAGATGGGAACCGTACTACCGGATAGTAGAGCAGACGGGTCCAGTATCATATGTAATATGGGATCAAGTGGCAGGACGAGCAAGGAGGGTCCATACCAATGATCTAAAGAAGGCTGAAATAGCTAACCTGGAAATGAGCGAGCCGAGGCCTAAGAAGACAAGGACAAGGAAGGTAACTCTAGTTGAGCCGGAAGAAATGGAGACGGAGGAAGATTCCGAAGAAAATGAGGAGATAGATCGACTTGGCCAGATAGAATGAAGCGATCAGAGTGACGGGGTTGGAACCCTCGGCGGATATCAGCGGTGTTCAGTCGTCGACTGAATCGGTGCAGAGAAAACACTGCGAGGTCGCCATCGCACCCCCATGTCCAAAGGAAAGGTAGAGAAAGACGAGTAGATCCAATCAAGCAGCCAAGGGCTCTAAAAAGAGGCACCCTGAACAGGACGAAGGGCCCAGCGAGTGGGAGGAAGAGGATCAAATACCCCTTTCCCAGCTCAAGGAAAAGCTAAGGAACAGGAGAGATCTAGACATAGAGTCAGGAGGTATTAAAGACGTCCAAGGCGAGGACTCTAAACAGAAGGAAGAATCAGGGGAGAAAGAAGAGGACAAAACACCTCCTGGACGGGAATTAAACACAGAGGGAAGGTTAGAGGTTGAGCAGGGACCACCTCGGAAGATGGGATCAAGAAGGGTGAAGAACCCCAAATCTCAGTAGAACAAAGAAGGCTGTGCAGAATAGAAACAGTTGGTGTCGACAGGTAACGACACTGGCTTATCCAAAAACCTGCTGGCTTACTGTGGTGGATGTGGATGGAGGGGATGGAGTCGCGGGCTGCATCTCACGAGGGACGGAAGAAGATTATTGGCATTGCTGACTGGCCATCAGTGGTATCATGAAGTACGGCCTTTGGGAGTGAGCGCCACGCACACCTGTCCGGGCCATTCTGTCTACTAGGAGTTGGAGGAGGGAAGAGCTGAACGTAGTAAGAAATTATGGAATAATTGAGTGATGAATTGAGCAAGACGGAATGGTTGTGAAGAATAACAAGAGAATTTTGTTACCTTACAGGAATGATCAAGATGAAAGGGCTGATGATGATGATGATGATGATAGCCACACTGATGGTGACGATGGCGGAAGCTGGGAAGCACAGCCGAAACACCATTTTTAAAAAGACGAGTGAAGTAATAATAACTAGGTCTAAATGGTTGATCACATTCGTGATAGATTTGAAACCATACGAGTCGCTACTAAATAAGTTAAGAAATGAGCTAACGCAGCTGGATGCAGCCCGGTTGAAGGTAGGGCAAGATTATCCCAAGGAAAAAGGGTATCTTAGTTTACTACACTCCCTAGAATCAGAGGCCACTATGATAGAGGCTCAATGGAGGGACATGCAAAATTACCTGAAGGGAATAGAGTTACTGCAGACGCGGGAAAAGAGATCAGTAGTTCCGATTGTAGGAAAAGCGTTAAATGTCCTGTTTGGAACAGTGACTGAAGATGACGTTAAGTTCATAAGAAGGAAACTGGGAGAAGTGGAAGTAAACCAGAGGACGCTTGCTCAAGTGGCAAGGGAGAGTGTGACAATATTAAATGTGACAAGGTTAGAGGTGGCCAAAAACAGAGCCAGAATCAATTGGTTAATAAATAACCTGGCGGGGTTGAGACAAGAAGTAATTAATGATACAGAAACTGTAATGATAGAATTACAGGAATTGAGTGGATTCATGCAAAGATATTTCCAACTGATGACAATTACGAATAAGGTACGACAAACTAGTCAGTCGTTGACGACCTTGCTGGAACATGTGAGAGCGCAATTACACATGTTGTCATTGGGACACCTCTCCCCAAGCATAGTAAACCCGAGTCACCTAAGGGAAGTGCTACCCGGAATACAGGCCGAGTTACCCCACCATTTAAGTCTGCCAGTGGACCCCACCAAAGAATTGTGGAAATATTATAATGCACTGGGATGTGTGACCTTGTTGGAAAATAGACGACTATTGGTTATGATATCTGTTCCGTTGTTAGACAGAGAGAGTATATTCGAGATATACCAGGTTATAAATTTACCCATTCCCTACCCCAGAAGAGATCAAGGTTTGGGAATGATAGCAAGGTACAAGTTGGAAACAGAATACATAGCTTTAAATTCAGGGAGAACGAAATTCATGTTGCTAACAGCTGAAGAAGCTAGAAAGTGTAGAGATGATGCTCTAGGGACTTGTACCTCGTTAAGCCCTATCTATATAACTGGTAACCGCAAAATGTGCATACTAGAATTGTTTGAAGGGAAGAGAGAAGGAATTAAGAGAACCTGCCAAGTGGAGGTATTAGCAAACACGGCATTACCACAAGCTATCAGTGTTTCAGACAGGGTGTGGGCAGTAGCCACACAGAAACCTATCAGCTTGTCTAGGGTGTGTGGGGGAGAGTCCACAAGGACATTAAGAGTAAGGCCACCATTATCCCTGTTAAAGTTACCCATGGGATGTTCAGCATTTGGGATATCTATGTCCTTACCCCCCTATTACCAGGAAGAAGAAAGTTATGAAGAGAAAGATTCAATCATAGAAATGATTGGCAGAGGCTTAGTCAATTGTACAGAATTATGGGAGCCAATAGTGAAGGGATTCTCCAATGTTACCTTGAATAAAATGCCAGAACTAATGAAGCCGATAGAAAAGATCGATATGGATCAATTGAGGGACTAGTTAAGTGCGTTGGGAAATGAAGGTATGGCTTGGGAAGGTGATGAGCAGATCGCGATAAGTTGGTCAATAGTGATGGGTACATTCATAGTTATAGCCATCGGGGGTATAGTAGTATGGAAGATTAAGAGTAAGAGGAGATTAACGAACGACAATCCAATTCGCATGCAGCAACTCGAGAGGGAGATGCCGAGCAGTGTTCCTTACTCATACAGAATCAGCGAAGAAATTGCAGGAAGACCAGTGGAGGAGGCTGGCGTGAGACCGCCACGTGCGGCGGAAAAACCTCCCACATCGGAGAGGAAAACATTGACCAAGAAGAACAAGCCATAGTAACTACATCTGCACCCACAGGCACACGCACACATTATATTGCATGTAGAACAGAAGAACTTGAAAGAGAACATTACATTTGCATGTAGAACAGAAGAAGATGAAAAAGAACATTACATTTGCATGTAGAACAGAAGAAGATGAAAAAGAACATTACATTGCATGTAGACCAGAAGAAGATGAAAAAGAACATTACATTGCATGTAGAACAGAAGAACTTGAAAGAGAACATTACGTTGCATGTAGGAAAGTAGTATAGAATTGCATGGGACAAATGCATGATGCATGTTAAATGGTGTATTTGGGTTTAGGTGTCATTTACGGGTAAATGACAAACCGGTTAGGGGAGGATTGTGGCACCATTTAACGAGGCACAAAGGGAAAAGAAAGAAAAGAGGAAAAGGAGAGGCTAAGGGCCGAATCGTGAGTGATAAGCAAGAACACATACGGCTAAGAGACAATGGATAAAAGGATATTTTGATAAGTAACAAATGGCGAAAGAGTGTCATTACAATTACAGGGAAATTCTGAGTAAAAAGAAAGGGAAAGAAAGAAAGAATCAGATATGTTTTGGCATCGGCTGTGTTATCTAAGGATATGAGAACAAACTATTGGTACGGGAAGACATCTTATTATCAACTACAGACCGGCTGGCCAAAGAAAAAAAAAATTCAAATGAAAATGTTATTTCGATAAGTGACGAAAAACAGGCAACTAAAGGGACTTTGGACAGATATGAAAAATTAAGGACCACCTACGGGTATCCGTTGACCGATTTTCCTTCGACGGAACATCCTTGGCCTGCGATACTAAAATTATGTTATCAGAAATATGTACCGAAGGAAAATGAATGGGAACCTAGAAGTGTTTTTTTTTTCTTTCTTCGAGGCGACAGACTGACTGAAACTATGGAGATGTTTCTTTTTGAGACCGTGTTAAAAAGACCACCCATTCTGATAATTAGCGATAAAATACCTGACGTAAACCACGTGTAGAACGAGAGTTATGACCGCCATTGTCATATTGTCCCGTTCACGGCCAGAGAAATGATAACGGCGATTAAGTGGAAGAAAAGGGAAAGAGAAGTGATAATTTTTTTTTTTTAGTTAAGCAAGATATTTTATTTCTTCCTGAAACAAAGCCGCTGATTCGTCCACGCCCGACTGAGACATCATTGGTCGAGTGGTGATCACGTGACGCACGAGGGAGGCTGTTGCAGCCCATCTGGAGGATAAGTAAGAGAGGTTGCTACGAAGATGTGGGGAGGGCAGTTCACGCCACTCTGAAGTATGATGAGAAGGTGGGAGTGAGGAAAGGTTCCAAAAAATGGAAAAAGGTGGAAATTCCTAACCAGAGAGGTGGATATGTATTTAGAATTATCGAGGAACCCCCCAGCGCCGACAAACTCACCCCGGTTTTGGTCGGCGCGCATATAAACGAAGCCACAACGAGCAGAGTTGAGTTGAGTTGAGTTCCAGCAGTTCCCAGAGTCAGTCTTCAGTTGAAGCAAGCCTCGCAGATAGCTGACCAAGATTTACGCACATTCTAGACCACCTTTCAACCCAAGAACAATTATTTTGAAGTGCGACTTAGATCCAGATCACCGAAATAAGTTTTTTTTCCTTTTGACTTTCGTCCAAAGACCCACCGAAACACCAATTTCTTAGAGAGCAGACAACTTGAAGTGTTATAACTTGCCTAGCGGAAAACGACGTGCCACACTCCATAGAACGGGTCGGGAGATAGATGCAGTCCTATGTATCGAACAACTAGACATAAAGTTTGTTACCTTTTTCTTTGATACTTTGAACTTTTGAGTTTTCATTTTATTGTCTTTTATGCATATTTGTGTGGTATCACCCTCGTTGAACTCGGTTTGCAGTACGGCCCCAACCACTGTTTGATCTCGTCTGCCTAAGATCAATTCACAACGTGGGTAGGCGGACTGGGGGATCAGTGCAGTTACCTTGGTAACCAGGCGTTGGAAGCGAGTTGGGAACGACGAGGCTGATATCAAATCTAACCAGATTCCCACCCGAATCACCAAAAGGTTAGAACGTCACATATGGAGCAGCGACACCCGAACCGAGCAGCGAGGAGCGAACGGCTGGCGCCGCGGCGAGGACGTCACAATTGGTGCTGTTTAGGGACGTCACAGTTGGTGCCGTGGTAGACTAGGATAGAACGTCACGGTTGGCGCTGCGACCAAGGGACGACGTTACAACGGAAGGAAAGGACACGCAGAATTATTATAAGAGGGTTTGCGCATGCGCGAGCGCGCGCGAGTGAATGGAACTTATTTGCATTCTTCATGCTAAAAGAAAAAAAATCAGCAATTTAATCTGTTTATTGTTTTATTCAGTTGATAAACGCTTCTCCCTCTGTACTTTGTGAACTCATTTTGTCAAAGGAGTCGTCTGCCGTATCGAAAGATGAAAGGTCACTGTTACAATACGCAATCTCTTAATCAACTTTCGAATTTACAGTGGCACTTAATGGCACACTTTGATATTTAATAATAATAATAAAGACATTTTTATCATATTTTATGATATGATATTTGATTATGATATGAATATAATATTTATATAATATTTTATAGTGACAGTTTTATATTTATAGCGACTCTTATCACCAAAACGCTGTGAATTTTTTCTAAGCTCTATACTAAACATTAAATCTGTTACGAAAAAAGAACTAAGCAAAATGAACACAAAACGATCAGCTTTAAAAAAGGACTCGTAACTGGAAAAACTCAAAAAAACATATATATACATAAATACACACAGAAATACATACACATAAATACATAAACATATACATACGTATATATCTGCTCTACTTTGTATTGAGCACTCTTTTAAGAATAGTAATTGTTGGTTATTGGAATTCATTCCATATACTTCCAATCATATAATTGGATATATATATATATATATATATATATATATATATATATATATATACATTTTAAACTCTTATGTTTTCTTTCTTTTTATCCTTAATTTTTTGTTAATACTAACAATGTTCTGCTATATAAAAATGTGTGTACCATCTACTCCCCTATCTTGCCCGTGCTTGATTCAAAAATCGTACGACTCATATAGCAATCGCTATCACTTGACTTAAAATATTTTTGCCCTTCCTTGCCTTTTACGGAGTGCCCTTTGCCGTGCTGATGTTGCTACATGCCTTACTTCTTGCCTATCTCGCACTGTGAATTTTTTCTAAGCTCTATATTAAACATTAAATCTGTTACGAAAAAAGAACTAAACAAAATGAACACAAAACGATCAGCTTTAAAAAAAGGACTCGTAACTGGAAAAACCGAATGAAAAAAGAATGTTAACAACAAATACTTTTTAACATCCAACCCAGTTCTGCGGAATCAGAATCAACGTTGAGTCTAAGCAAGCGAATGGGCCAATTGGAGTAACGTGCCATGAAGATTTAAATTTTTCCCATTTGTGACGAATGCAGCTATCGATTTTTTTTGCTCTCATACTAGTTAACATTGGTGTCAGTCAGCTGTTGGCTCTCACGCTGGCCAATAGAATCTTCCTGCCTATTTGTGGCAGCCAGCTATTGGCTCTCACTCTGGGCAGTACAAGATGGCTGCAAACTACATGAAAACTGCCGTAAAGCATGAAAATATCGATTATTTCCACTATCGATGGGAGTTGGGGAAAGCAAAGTCGGTGTTGGCCTTCCCTCTAACTTGGAGCATGTGCATGTAAATTTTAGTGCAAATCCGTCGAAAGTTGCGGCCGTGCATTCGTTTACACACACACACACACACATCCTGCCTTTTATAGATAAAGATTCAAAACATTTTGGCCGTTGCAAGCTCCGGTCTTTTTCAGATGATTGGAATTTCGACGTGAACCCTTTATTTCATTCACCAGGGTAGATTGTTCTAGTTCCACGTGCCATGCCTCTTCCGGATGTTTCAGTTATCACCTTTGCTGATCCCTGGAATAGTATTGAACTCACAACTCTTTGGGTCAATCACTGGATCCAACCAATAATTTTGTCCACTGGGCCATGTATCCTTGAGATCCAGTGACTTCATCCAAAGAGTTATGAGTTCAATAATTGGCTACTGTAGTCCATTTGTTCAACAGTCTCAGGGCCCACCTGTGGTTTATTTTGTAACTATGCCGAACAGCCTTATTAAAAAAAAAAAAAAAAAAAAATTACAGTTTATAGGAGAGAGCGCAAGTCCCCGGCGAGATCAACAGCCTGAACAAGTACGTTCAAACCCTTGATGACTTGCGACTTCGTACTAGCTCGACCATCGAGAACTCACTAATAGTACCGTCTACCATTTTCACTCACAAGGCTTGGTTCAACCCGTGGTACGGTTTCCAGGTACTTTCTAAAGATGCGGCACTCAGGTCAGTAACATCAAGAAGTTACCTTGATAAACCGACAGGAGGTTAGAATGCGAGCTATATATTTCAGGCACTTTCCAAAGGGCCGTACGATGGAATCGCCTCTCCAAGTTGATAACATCAAGATATCACCTTTCTGGCATAGTGTGATTCGAACCCGGGTTTCATAGTCGGACACTGAACTTTCTGAGCCCTCGTTCACGTGCCGGTCCAGGACAGAAAACCATTATCTACTACCAGTATATCCAAATGCTTATTGATCAACTACACTCTTTTTCGTCTCCCGGTCGCGTCAATCTATTAACACTAATTAATAAAAAGTAATCGGGAAAAAAAGTCCTTTATAACGATATGCTTCTTTACTTCACTTGGCTATTGATTCGAAATAAATTGGTTACCCAAATCTGCCTGCTGTTAGAGTTCAGAGGTCACATGTCCGCTCAGCCGCCAGGTAAAAAATAGTAGGTGATGTTAATTAATTAGGATACGCAGACTGAACGAATTTCTGGAAGAATATGGGAAGTAAACAGCTCGTAGATAATTAAACAGAACCCCCGGATAATAAAATCGATAGCAATTTTGATATGGAAGCATTAAACACACACATACTTATATACACAAACTCACATACCTATACATGTGGTGTAATAACAAGTACTGGAAATTGGCGATGTTCACTAAACAGTGTGAAGCAACCAACAAACACCCTCCAACGGTCAGAGAACCTAAGATCCGTTTTCACAAGTGAGGTGAACTCCCTAAGCGGAAGACCCAAATAACACCCAACATTACGCTACTGAATGGAGCCCGTGATTGGAAGGTGTTAGTTACTCTTAGAACAACTCTTCAATTTTCAGTACACATCATTAAGACAGACGTACGCCTTGAAATTGTTGCGTGGTCTAATTTCAAAGAAGTGTGTCCATTAACGGTTCCATGGGAGGGGAACAAGGAGAAGGTACAGGAGCAAAAGAAAAACTGCTACGAATCGATGCGATCCAGAAAAGGGGTGGACATGTCATCTGCTACCTACTGAGGTCGAGTGCCTAGGTTGCCATCCTTTTGAAGTTGGGCATCACTGGACAGAGCCTGAAGAGTACTTTTCCAGACCACAGTTCAACAGACATCGAATTGGAACTACTCAAGACCCCCCCAAATAAAGTTAATTAAAATAATGCCTGTGAAACACACTTGTTTACTTTCCATTCTTCCTCATTGATAATGGTCGCAGTTGTAAAAAAAAAAAAAAAAGAGACTGACACGTCTACACAGAAACAATACTGAGTGTGGTGGAAAAAGCTGGTGGTGGTGCCACGGGTGGCAGTACCACCTTAGCTACCGAAACTGTGTTAACCCCAGGGGTATCAAACGGGCTTTCACGCGTTGTATGTGGAAAATAGACCTAAGGTTAAACTGAACAAAACACACTGTATATGGATGAATAGGTCAGGTGAGCAGCGATTCTACAATCCCACTCGATCATATCTCTCTCTCTCTTTCTCTCTCTCTCTCTACATATATACACATATATATATATATATATATATATATATATATATATATATATATATATATATATATATAGCCATTTTGTTTCAACACCCTCGGTGTCTTATCAAGTGATGACGTTGAATGTAAAATAAATGGTTTTAAAAGTTTCAAATTAACAATCCTTCGCAAGGGGAAAACGTTGTTACAAAGGCTAGATGGACCAATCAAAATATAAGTATAGGAAAATTCAAAAAGCTTGACAACGAAGTCATGTTATAATATCTATTCAGATGTTTAAAATATGGGTAGTATTAAAAAAGAATCTATTCCAACCAATAATTACTAAATTATATGATAAAATTTAATATCAAAATTTAAAACTGCTAATTACAAAATCAAAATTTAATCGCTATTAAGTTTACAACTATAAAATTACTGAGGAGAAAAGAAGAAATATATATGTTATTCAATTTATTTCTTCATTGAAGTTACTTTAGCTAATTTAATATCCGGTCCTTTGACAATGTATACATTTTAATCCTAAGAGTGTGTGAATGGGGTCCTAAACTCACGTGTAAAACAAACGTAATCAGATTCTAATATATAAGCACCCAGACATATTTATATATATATATATATATATATACACAAAAAAAAGAGACGAGACAGAGAACATCTTCACGGTCTGTCATGAAAAAAAAAGAGGTAAAAAAAAGGGAAGTGGGGGGAAGGGACCAACACACACGCACATACATAAACAATTAAAAGTGAATGCACTTTCCATACACATAGATAACTATATATATATATATATATATATATATATATATAATCGACAGACCAGAATAACATGTGGTTTAACGGAAGGATACTGAGAATACTATGGATTAATTTTAGAGAAAATGGAAACAAAAAGGACCATGGTACTTCAAGAAGAGCCAGCTGAAATTTCTAAGGTGCGTAATGAGGAACGAGGGCTTGGAAAATTTGATACTCACAGGACAGACTGAAGGAAAGAGCTTGAGTAAATGGATGGCAGAACATGGTTTAAGAGAGATAACAAAGACAAAATATAGTTAAAGCAACAAAGGAAAGGTATCTGTGGAGCGCCATGATCGTCCACGCGCTGAATGGACACGTCTCATAGAAGAAGAATAGCCACTGTAGCATACATTTAATAGAACCTGTAATTTGGTTTATTGGGGTACTAGTTTGAATCTTGAGGACGATTACGAAGTGCTGGATAGCAGTCCGTCAGTTCCAGGTAAAGCTCAACTTCGAGGTACACAGAAAGCAATCATCACTTATCCTGATAATCATGGATAAAGGATATTCAGTGGGAGAGATTTGTGTACAATGGGTCGGAAACTGGCAAGAGTGAGATCAAATGTAATCCCAGAAAGAGAAAATAAAATATCAGCAGAAACGAAAAATGAACACATTTGAAAAATAAGAAAGAAAACAATACTGCGCCTCAAGAGGGAGTTCAGTCCGAAGTCGGGCGACCGGCTGATCGGCTGATCGGTTGAACTCTCTGCCTTCGGGCGGGGAGGAACCCGAACGAGGCTACGCCGAAGGGCGAAGTCTCTTTCGGGGAGGTAAACCTACCCTGAACCCGTTTATACGGGTTCAAAGGGCATATTTTTGGCCGAGCTCACGCGCTCGGAGATCCCACGGGCTCGGAGATCCAACGGGCTCGGTGATCTTACGGGCTCGGAGATCCCACGTTAAACCGGCCTTGTGTCACCTGATGCCCTCGTGGCGGGGGTGACTAAATACTGTTCAGTCTGAAGTCTGGAGTGAAGTCCGTCAGAAGTCTGTCAGTCAGTCAGAGCGAGCGAGTCAGTCAGTCGAGTCAGAGGCAGTACGAAACAGACTCGCATTCAGACAATTACTACTAAACCGGATTGTTCGTACTAACACTTTTCTACCTTCTCTGTATATATTCCTGTTTGTAATATATCTGTGTTATTCCATATCCGTGAGAAATCAGAATGAGACTTGCAGACGACCGTGAAACATGGAGGGATTGGAGTAATGGCGTGCGGCGCTGTCTGGTATGGAGGGAAATCTGTGATGATTTTGGTTGACGAGCGGTTAAATGGTCCAAAATACTGTCAAATATTAGATAAATTAATACTTTCACTCTTTGAAACCAATCAGATTGACAAGAATGTCTACCTTTTTCAAGAAGATGGAGCGCCATGTGATACGAGCAAAGTAGCAAAGGCCTGGAAGGAATCGCAAGGAATCAAGTCACTGCCATGGGTAGTCTAAAGTCATGATATGAATCCAATAGAGCACGTTTGGGAGCACCTTGACCGAAGACTTCAAGAGCATGCAACCAAAATCACGTCAGTGGCAACCCTTAAAGAAACATTGCTAAAAGAGTGGCAAAATATGGCTCAGACGATTGTTGATGACTTGATTAAAACCATGAAAAATCGAATACAAGCGCTGAAACTAGCAAATGGAAGACTTACTCCATACTAGTTCCAAATACGGTTTATTTATGTTGAATAGAGATTACGTAATTAAATTTTGAAATTGGATGTAATTTATTTCTCCTGGCTAAAAACTTTTCTTAGGCAACTGTACACGCAGTTAATAATAACACTGGCGAACAAATTTCAATTTTGTGTCTGTTGAACTAGATTTGGCAGTCATTTCTATGCAATTTGGAAGCGCTGAACATGAATTTTGACTCGGTTTTGCTATCAGGAACGATCAGGCTCTGATTTTGCTGGACACCTTTCATCTTTCGTCGTATTCATAAAAAGGTATTATCTCAATACTATCTTACGGGATTACGTAATTAAATTTTGAAATTGGATGTAATTAATTTCTCCTGGCTAAAAACTTTTCTTGGTCTACTGTATGCGTGTAGCGATCCACATGCAATTTAAGTATCGCGCAGATTTAAGTGTACCACTCACAAGCACAAAATACAAGCTATGCAAGGCATTTTGAAGCTCTTAAAGATACACGCAAGTAAGCAAATATTTACTTATCGACCTACACCTTCATAATCTTTACAATGAGAACCAACACCCGTTTTCCATGTTATCGTCTGTTTTTACGCTTCTCCCCGCTGTCTGCATGTATCCCGTCATGCATTAGTAGACATAACTGTACACTTTGAAGAAGAAGAAGAAGAAGAAGAAGAAGAAGAAGAGAATAGGAGAAGAGGAAGAAGGTGTAAAAAGAGTAGTTGATAGGTAGCGAAGTCAGCCGATGAAGCGACGGCTGCGGCAAGGCCTCTACGGTTTCAGAACTGAAGATCTATTTACACAGGTCGGATCTCAATATCATCGACGCCATTGAATGAAAATTTCGGTAGTTTGAGGGCAGTTATGGATTGGTTATGACCCAATTTGCAGACGAGCTCTTGGCCTGTATATTTTGCTTTTGCGTACCGAACGAAAAGAGGCACGCGCGCATGCGTACACCGCAAGAGATGGCTTCTTCATTCTGTCGAAATGCATCAGTCAAAACTCACTCACTCTGTGTCGGCGTGACGTATTGATATTCACGAAAGTGGGCTTCGGCAGAGGTCTCCAGGTGCAAGGCACCTAGTGAGGATCGAAATCATTCAAGTCGAAATGGTTTGGCGAACTAGCTTGTTTACGATTGCTCTTCGCCAAGTTACCGTCGGGATATAATAATCTACGCGTATACGATACGGGGAAATGAGTTTCAATATGTCGGTCAACAATAATAAGTAATGCAGCCTGAGAATCCTTTATCCGAAATTGTTGGGACTGGAAGCGTTTCGGTTTGGAGATTTTTTACGGATTTTGGAATACAGGCTATTTAATTTGTATATAGTATCTATAAAATGGGACAGCTTTGGAATGCCATCCAAGCATAAACACTGTCTCTTTACTTTTCATAATACATCTTATGCATATACCCATAAGGTTGTTTTATATACGTCATATATAGCCTGAAAGTAGTTTTATATGGAATTTAAGCAAAAAATTGTGTACACACAGATACAAGTAATGGAGCTAGTTACGCAATACTCACAAGGACTTTTAAGTGTTCTACACATATATAAAAACATGATTCCAACTTGCAATATATATATATATATATATATATATATATATATATATATATATATATATATATATATATATATATATATATATATATATATATATATATATATATATATATAAGGGGCACCTCGAGGTGGTGTAATGGTTAGCAAGATTGTCTCGCTAGAACAATTACGGCCGAGTAGTGAGTTCTATTCTCACTGGGTGCCCCCTAATTTCGGCCTTGTGCCACATCTAAGCTATGGTTGGAAAATCACTATATATATATATATATATATATATATATATATATATATATATATATAAGGGCAACACAAACACCACTTCAACATCAATTGTTCGTAGGAATTGCAGGAGTAGTTTGGCGAACTAGCTTGTTACCGTCGGAATATAATAATCTACGCGTATACGATACGGGCAATGGGTTTCAATATGTCGATCAACGTTCATAAGTAATGCAGCCTGTGAATCCTTTATCCGAAATTGTTGGGAGCACTTAACCCTAACCACTGAAACTAGCAAATGGAGGACTTACTCCATACTAGTTCCCCATACAGATATAAACTGAGCTCAGAAGACATACAAAAATATATAAAGTAGTGTAAGACAAGGATGAGTCGTATCACCGGATTTGTTCAACCTACACATGTGGCAATTCTGAGAGAATTCGAAGTGCTGTCAGGATCTATTATTAGCGCTCACCATCTTAACAGCATGAGATATACAGATAACAGTGTTGATAGCGTCCTGGGTATGAAGATAAACTACGTCCAACAACAAGGCCTCAGATAATGTTTTCGGAAAAATAATATTGCTAGCTATACGTTTTTGAAACAATAATGTTGCCAGCTATACGTTTTTTGGAAAAAATAATGTTGCCAGCTATACGTTTTTGAAACAATAATATTGCCAGCTATACATTTTGAAACAATAATGTTGCCAGCTATACATTTTTGACACAATGATATTGCCTGGTATGCGTTTTTGAAACAATAATGTTGGCAGATATACGTTTTTTGGAAAAATAATGTTGCCAGTTATGCGTTTTTGAAACAATGATGTTGCCAGCTATACATTTTTTAAACAAAAATGTTGCCAGCTATACATTTTTGAAACAATGATATTGCCAGGTATGCGTTTTTGAAACAATAATGTTGGCAGCTATACGTTTTTTGGAAAAATAATGTTGCCAGCTATACGTTTTTGAAACAATAATGTTGCCAGCTATACGTTTTTGAAACAATAATGTTACCAGGTATGCGTTTTTGAAACAATAATGTTGCAAGCTATACATTTTTGGAAAAAATAATGTTGCCAGCTATGTGTTTTTTGAAACAATAATGTTGCCAGCTATGCGTTTTTTTTAAAACAACAATGTTGCCAGCTATACGTTTTTTGGTAAAAACAATGTTGCCAGTTACGCTTTTTTGAAACGATGTTGCCAGCTATTCGTTTTTTGGGGAAAAAATAATGTTGCCAGCTATAGGTTTAATAGTACTGTATATTTAATATATGTATAGGTATATATATATATATATATATATATATATATATATATATATATATATATGCCTTGATTTGACATTAAATGACCCACAGTGGTTGATATGCCATAAAACTCAACCAACCAACCAACCAACCAACCAGTGTTGATAGCAGACACGCAAAGAAAACTACAAAATTTCCAACAGAAGATAGAGAAGGAAACGAAGAGATTGTACATAATCGCGTGAGAAGCAAAATTCGGTAAGCAAACAGTCTCTACAAACGATGGCGTGTTTTTATTAAAATGTTACAATAAATACAGGCACAATATTTGTACAAAAACAAAACATGGATTCTGATTACAGTTAAATGTAATGAATACTGAAAAAAAATACGAAAAAAAACAACTCAGCATTTTATTTGTAACCCTGTAACACAATCATCATGCTACGGGTAGCCATATTGCTTTCGGAAATATTCCATTTGTGACAAGTCACGTCAGCACCTGAAAAACTTTCGGATTTTTGAGGTTTTCGGATTTTGGAATTACGGATAAAAGATACTCCACATTTAATAACATACCGTGTTTTACAACAACAACAACAAAATAGCAACTTATTGGGAGAAGATAACGCTCTTAAGACAAGCAGATCTGATGGAACTGGTCAGCAATCCTGACATATTTAAGAAGAATAATAGAATAATCAAGAAACTATACTAGTTCCCCATACAGATATAAACTGAGCTCAGAAGATATACAAAAATATATAAAGTGGTGTACAACAAGGATGAGTCTTATCACCGGATTTGTTCAACCTACACATGTGGCATTTATGAGAGAATTAGAAGTGCTGTCAGGATCTATTATTAGCGGTCACCATCTTAACAGCATAAGATATACATATAACACAGTGTTGATAGCAGACACGCAAAGAAAACTACAAAAACCCCAACAGAAAATAGAGAAGGAAACCAGGAAAGAATAAAAAAACAGCTGGAAGAAGACAGAATGTGTGTTAGTTTAATTATACAAGACTTACGATTTAACCCATAGTTGGGGATGAAGACGTGGATTCATACCTTTCCCAAATATATTTGTGTGTAACGTAATAGTTAACTCCCTAAATGCGTCAAAATACCACGGAAGTATAAATATACATTTTTGTACTAAAAATACCAGTATAGCGAGACTTTTTGGAAAAAAAAAACAGCAATATATATGAGTCTTGACAAAAAAAACAACCTCTTCACAGAAATATGTCAATGAAACCTGATCTACAAATGGGACAGCTTTGGAATCTACAAACTGATTTCTTACAAAGAATATATATTCTATTCATACCAACCTATTCTAAAATCTTGTCAGCATTAAGAAACCCTTTCAGGTTGATATGCCGTAGAACAAAATAAATAAAACCAAACACTCTATAATAAACCTCTTTATAAAAAATGCCCCAAAGAAAACCTGCTCTACAAACTGATTTCTTACAAAGAATACATATTCTATTCATACGAAACTATTCTAAAATCTTGTCAGTATTAAATAACCCTTTCAGGTTGATATGCCTTAAAACAAAATAAATGAAACCAAACTCTCTATAAAACACTCTTTATAAAAAATAACTCAAGGAAACCTGCTCTACAAACTGATTTCTTACAAAGAATACATATTCTATTCATACGAAACTATTCTAAAATCTTGTCAGCATTAAATAACCCTTTGAGGTTGATATGCCGTAAGGGTGAGTTCAAAACGCAAATTATAAATTGGAGATAATAAAATCAAACAACTACAACAAGTGTTTTAACAGAGGACGGAAAGTATGACACTGAAATCCGAAGGATCATGCCATAGGGAAAGATGCTTTCTAAAAGCTAAGCAAAGTATTGAGAAACAGAAGACAATTCGTTAGAAGCAAAGAAAACTACTGAACTGTTACGTGATATCTGTCCTCCTATAAAGCAGTGAATGCTACACAATCTCCTCAAAGATGAAGAAAAGTCTTGAAGCAACAGAAATGTGGTTCTGCAGAAGGATGTTAAGGTTTTTCTCGCCTGAGTCCGCCCTTCAAATCTGCAAATCGACCATTCGTCCATGCATGGAATATTGCTGCCATATATGGTCTGGTGTTCCCGCTGTTCATCTCGAGGTTCTCGAGAAATCCGGAGACGGATATGCAACGTGGCCGGTCCTGATCTGGCATCCCGTCTGCAGTCGCTATCTCACAGACGTGATGTGGCTTCCCTCTGCCTTTTCTACAAACACTTCCATGGCAACTGCTCCGACGAGCTACTTTCACTGGTTTCCAAACTGCATGAATTTAACTGCGCTACTAGGTTGGCGTCTCGGTCCCACCCTTTCACTGTCGGAACGACTAAATTTAGCCATCTCTTCTACTCCAACCGCTTTTTATCTCGCACCTTCCGTTATTGGAACTCCCTTCCTTACACTTGCTTCCCAGATAGCTATAATATTCAAATATAATACCATCGACATTTTCTGATGCCTTTGTTGGAATTTTTGGGAACCCTGGTGTACTAGTGAGCCAGCCAAAATGAGCTGACTGATTTTATAGTTCACCAATACAAGGGTTAACCAATCAGAAAGCTCAAAATATTCAATGCGACGTGTATAAAGGCAGCCATGTTTTTCCCGAATATTCACTGCCAGTCTTTGATATCGAAGACTGAAGAATTACGGAACTGCTGCTGTTGGTATTGGCGATATAGTCAGATTCAGTAGAGTGTCTGACTCGTGAGTGTTAATCTTTAACGTTGTTTCATTGAACAGATTACGTACTGCGCTGTATTCTATATTCATAGACTTTGGTGAACATGGTCAACAGCCTTGACCATGATCCGTGTCCTTCTATTTATCCTTTTTCCAAACACTTCTTCTTACTCTTACTCTCACTCTCTGTAACCACTTGTGTACTAGTGGCACTATTGCCTTGCTTGGGGCAAATTGCTTAAATAAATATCATGGACCACCCAAGAAGTTCTAGAGAAAATGGAAACAAAAACGAAAACTCATACCTAACATCAGGAAGAAGCAGTTGAAAATTCTTGGGCACATAATGAGGAAAGAGGGCTTGGAAAATTTGGTACTCACAGGACAGATTGGAGGCGAGAGTAACAGAGGGAAGCCACGCACAACGTACTTATGGAGTTTGAGTAAATGGATAGCGAAAGAAGTTTTAGGAGAAATAATAAAAAGACAAAATTTATAAAGAGCTACAAAGGACAGGAAGTTGTGGAGAGCCACGATCGCCTACTTCCTGAGGGGAGACGACACAAAGAAATATTTTAATATCTGTAATTTTATTCGTTACTATTAGGTTGGTGCAAAAATAATGACGTAATAGTGTCGTTTTTTGACGTTAAAAAATACGTCAAAAAACGACATTATTACGTCATTATTTTTGCAACAACCTAATATATTGATACGTATGTATAGAGGGTGATTGAAAGTAACCTTCTATTTCATGTATGATGGAATCTCACGTCTTGTAAAAATTATTTGTAAAATATATTTGTTTCATGAAAATTTTTCTTGCAATAACTTCATTACATCGTCTGACAGGAATGATCGTATTACCTCAAATAATCGACCTGAAACTCCTTATCTTTGAAGCTTACGAAATAAGCCGGCATGCCAAAACCTATCAAGCGCTTTACAATATCTAGAGCTACGGTAGGAGCTTCTCCGTTTTTGTTAACTGCTTGGTAAACACAGTTATGGTCATGAGCACATCAGCTGTAGAACGGGCCAAGCGGAAACCATATTGCTTGTCGGAGAGCAGATCATGGGATATAAGGTGCTTAACCACTTCGGCGTCGATTAAGCCGAATAGTGGTAAGAGACTTATAGAACGGTAGTTATATGGGTCAGAAGGGTCTCCAGAGTTCTTATAGACAGGTACAATAGATGAGGACATCCAACAGGCAGGAAAACAAGATTGGTCTCGTTTTGAGTCTGAGGTCACGTGGGAAGTTGAATGGCGGTATAACGTTGCCATCATTAGTGATCACTCAAAACACTTTCGTAATCATCAGTAGACTCATCCAAATCCCCTGCACTGTCGTCAGATTGACACCCAAACACTCTGAAATGTTCATACTGGAGCTTCCGTCGCTCATTGCCAAGCAGTACAGTATGCCGTTTCCAAATTTCTGGCGGAGTGATTTGTGTCATGGTGCTGTTTTTCTCACAGCCGGTGCCCAACTGCCCCCACGAAATATTGTACTGACGACAAAATCATAAACAAACAACGCGCATGCGCGAGATTAAAAATATAAAATGGCGACAATTTAGCACCTTGCATATGATGGAAAGTAAAATATGATCTTATATAAAGATATGTTATGAAGAAAGTGCAGATCATTTTTAATTAACAGATATACACATACACACCCACACACATGTGTGTGTATGTGTGTGTGTGTGTGTGTGTGCGTGTGTGTGTGTTTTCAAAAGAGATTCGTTACGTTGTTTTGTGTATATTTATATATGTGAATGCGATGTTTCCGGATTTTGTATTTTCGAGACAGTAACAAAAATAAATTACAAGCCAAACATCTACATTATTAAAAACATATATATATATATATATATATATATATATATATATATATATATATATATATATATATATATATATATATATCTGAGAAGATAACATTTAAAATTCAAATTTCTAAATAATTTACATAAAGTCATAAATACCCTACCAGAATAATTACAAATGCTTGTTTTCGCCTACTACTACTACTACTACTACTACTACTACTACTTCTTATTCTTATCATTACTACTTCGCCTCCAATCGTTATTTTCCTCTTCTTTCTTTCTTCTTCTTCTTCTTCTTCTTCTTCTTCTTCTTCTTCTTCTTCTTCTTCTTCTTCTTCTTCTTCTTCTTCTAATTATTATTATTATTACTTCGCCTCCTCTCCTTATTACTCCTCTTCTTTCTTTCTTTCTTTCTTTCTTTCTTGTACTTTTCTACTACTACTAGGACTTGCTTGTTTTTCATTCTCTCAACGCATGGAATTCTCAGTATCCTTCTGCAGTACCACATTTCTGCTGCCTTTTTGCTTCCTCCTCAGTTTTGGTGAGATTATCCAACATCCAGTGACATATAAGATGATGAATAGCACATAGGAATCCAGATCTCTTTGTTTCTAACGAATATTTTCTTTTTTCTCAGAACCTTGCCTAGATTTTGGAATGCTTCTTTTGCTAGTCCACTGCGGGTTCAAATCTCGGTGTCGTGTTTTCTATCCACTGTTAAAAAACTTCTCGGATATTTAAACTTCTTCCCCTGCTTCATGTTGCTATCTCCAATGTGTACCTTGTTTTCTCTCTCTCTCTCGCCTTCAATATACCTTGTGAGTGTTAAGTTTTCGAAGCCCTCTTTTCTTCTTATGTCCAAGAAATTTCAGCTGTCTTTTCAAGATTCTGAGTTCACAAGCTGCAAAAAGCGGTAACTGCAAGCCAGGTTCAAATTTCAAACTTGCCTACTACGTTCCCTTCACACGAATGTCCCCCACCTATCGGTCAAATAACAGGATAAACTGTGGTCTAGCATGTCTTCCGTCTATGCAAGTATTTACATTGAATTCAAAACCGTGAAAAAGTCAACTGGAAATCGCTTATCTTATCGAAAAATCATGAAAAATTTTAGATAATAGAAACAAAAAGGAACATGTGGAGAGCCATGACCGACTACGCCCAGAATTAACACAATATTCAGGGAAAATATATTAATAATCATAGTATTTTAATATTATCGCTCTTGAGAATACTCGTAAACATTCGAGGTTATGATTTAGAAGCGATTCCAATATTTATCGATGTGTAGTTTCTCAAGTAAATAGGCGAGGTGGAGAGCTATGATCGGAAATGACACAGTATAGAGAAAGAAGGAACTTGAGGTCTGGTTGGAGATTTCTGTATTATCTTTATTAATATATTAGATGTGGTTCTACAGGAGGATGATGCGGATATCATGGACTGAGGTCTTACAAAGGTGGCAAACAGGGAGAAGACTTATACTTAACAACAGAATACAGCTGAAATTTCAAGGATACATAATGAGGAAGGAGGGCCTGGAGAATCTGATACTCACGGGTCAAATAGAGGGAAAGAGAGACAAGGGAAAGCAGTGCGTGACGTACCTGACGATCTTGAGCAGGTGGATGACAGAACGTCGTCTGGGGGAGGAAGCAGAGGAAAGGAACTTGTTGAGAGCTGCAAGGGATAGTGATTTTCTAAGCCCGGCGTAGATGTGGCACAAGGCCGAAAGTATGGGGCACCCAATGGGAATCGAACCCACTATTCAGTCGTAACTGTTTTAGCGAGACAAGCTTGCTAACCATTACACCACATCGAGGTTCCCTAAAGAGCTGCAAGGGAAAGAGGGAGGTGGAGAGCCATGATCGCCTAGGTCATGAAAGGACAGGTCACATAAAAAGAAAAAAAAGGGTCACTAGTTTCACCTCACTATAGAGATTGACTTAATCTTGTCTCTTGTCCCTTTGTATTTTTGTATAGCTACCCAAGTCATTTTCTATCCGTATAGAGGCGGTTTTCTCGATCATTCTAAGATGTTTTCCGAATATATTTAGTTTTCCTAGCAATTCAAATAGATCTCTATGCTTTAATAACGTTGAACAAGTCCGGTGAGACGATATCTCCTAGTCTTATGCCCCCTTTCTATTTTTGAGTACTACTCAATGAATTCTATATGCGTATGCGGGCGGTTTGCTACCAGTAATATTTCTCCGGAATTATAAATTTAAAAAAAAAAGAAAAGAAAAAAAAATGTAGCTGTGAAGTGGAATTGACGACGAGTCTAGAACAATTCTGATCGCACTAATACCTTTGGGGAAGGGAATAATCCCCATCTTGCTTCTGCTATAGGTTTGGAACCGTCTATAAGGCAACTGTTAGGACATAAAAAAATACGTTCCAGGGGAAACAACTTTTTCCTGTTTCTAAGAGAGTACCTCCCTTTTGCCCCTGTCTAAAACCACGCGAGTCACGTCATTCAACGCGACTTTGGGAGTCGGGACGTGATACAAAAAAGCGGGGCAGTTTTGGAACATGGCTACCAGACGATAAGGACGATATATTTTCTCCTGTCCCAACGAGTTGTGACACACAACCCAGTAACTTGGGACCCTTACTTTTACATACCCCAATATGTGTATTATTGTTCTCCTGTCAATAAATGGTATTTCGAGCAAACCGTGAGTAGTAAATCACTCTTTTCAGATCGCATCACCCGTATCTGCATGTGCCACACACACACTCATGCATCTCATCCTTGGGCCTTTAATCAAATAATTCTGGACATTTCATTCTATAGTTATGAGACTGCAACTCCCACGCGCGTTCATAACAACTGGCGACGAGGTTTTGGACCTTGAAAGAAAAAATAAAAAAATAAATTATTAACTATTTGTTTTGATTTTGAACAGCCAAAACTCAGAGCTACAAAAAAAATGTCTATTTCTGCAGAAGTTCTGAAGCAAATTTTATCACAACAGCAAGAATAATTCGAAAGAGCTCAACTGAATTTAATTACGACATTAACAAAAAAATTTCAGTTCCAAGACACCGGTAATTCGTCTAGTGTCGATCTTTCAAACACAATCTCAGAATTTTCATATGACGCCGAAAACGGCTACACATTTGATTCGTGATTTTCGCGATGGAAAGACACTTTTCACCACGAATTCCCAAACAAAGATGATGATTGGAAAAAATGTTTACTCATACGGAAGTTAGGTACAAAAGAAAACGAAAGGTTCGTGAATTTTATTTTGCCCAAACGACCTTCCAATTTGACCCTCACCGAGACTATTACAATTTTAACGGACATTTTCGGAGAACAACAATCTCTGTTCAACGTCCGTTACAACTATTTCAAATTAGCCAAAAACAGTCAGATGATTTTGTCACTTACGCCGGACGTGTGAATCGCGAGTGTGAGAGGTTTCATCTTCAGACCCTCACAGAAGACCAGTTTAAATGTTTAATATTCATAGCAGGTCTACAATCACCCCACGATTCTGAAATACGTTCTCGACTACTTGTGAAGCTTGAAACAGACACAAAAGTAACAGTCCAGGATTTGACAACAGAATGCAACAGGTTGTTAAATTTAAGAAAAGATACCATGTTGGTTCAACAACAATCTACCTTACCTTCCCAGCCTTCTCAAGTTAGTCACATTCATTCTAATGACAAACCGAAAGAAAAGAAGAAAATTCCACCGTCTGCATGCTGGTCTTGCGGTGACTGGCATTATACACGCTTTTGTCCATTAAAAAAAAAACAAGTGCCAGGTGTGGTATAAACGTGGCCATAAAGAAAAGTTTTGTCACCCTCCAAAGGCCAAATCTGCTGATCACCAAACTCCTAGTAAGTTTGCTCACGGAACTCATAAAAAAATGAATCAGTGGAGAAAATCAAATTCAGTGTCTGCTTCTTTCAAAATTGACTTCAAATCCCACAGGAAATACATCAGTGTTGGTTTAAATGATCTCCCAGTTTGTTTTCAATTCGACACAGCATCTGATATCACACTCATCTCACGGAACACGTGGACAAAGATTGGCAATCCTGATCTGCAAAAAACAAAACACATTGCCCAGAGCGCATCTGGAAATGACATTCGACTCACTGGTGAACTAAATTGTTCTGTCTCTTTCCAAGACAAAAAATCCATTGGAACACGCTATGTGACAGATACAGATCTAAATCTAATTGGTTTAGACTGGATTGAAGAACTCGATCTCTTCACCGTTCCATTAAAATCTGTTTTCAACACATTTTCTCTCAAGTCAGTTCAAGGCATTGAAAGGCATTTCAGTCAGACGCTTAAGTCTAAGTTTAGCGATGTCTTTCGAGAGGATCTTGGGTGTTGCACGAAAATTCAAGCCACGCTCAAGTTGAAAGCAGATAGCAAGCCAATATTTAGGCCCAAACGCCCTGTCTCTTATGCAGCTCTGAACATAGTCGAAAAGGAACTGAATCGCCTCCAAGAAGCGGGAGTAATCGAGCCAACAAACTACTCAACATGGGCGGCTCCTATTGTTGTGGTCAGGAAAACAAATGGTAAAGTCCGCATCTGTGCTGATTACTCCACAGGATTAAATAATGCGCTAGATACACACCAATATCCCCTGCCAATACCTGAAGACCTTTTTGCCAAGTTAAATGGTGGAATCTGTTTTGCAAAAATTGATTTTTCAGATGCATTTCTGCAAATCGAAGTTGATGAGGAATCCAGGGAGCTCCTTACAATCAACACTCACAAAGGGTTATTTAGATACAACCGTCTCCCATTTGGAGTCAAAACAGCACCAGCTATATTCCAGCAGACTATGGACGCCATGCTCACAGGTATAACTGGAGCCACAGCATTTATCGACATCATTGTCGCAGGCACATCCCAGGACGAACTTTTACAACGGCTAATCGGTGTATTCGAACGTATTCAACAATATGGTTTTCGTGTACGGACGGAAAAATGTCAATTTTACCGGACGTCGATAAAATATCTTGGCTTTATTTTTGACAAAACAGGCCGAAGACTGGACCCTGAGAACATTTCAGCCATCAAAAACATGCCAGCTCCAACAAACATCAAAACCTTACGTTCCTTTCTGGGGTTAGTAAGCCATTACAGTTCATTTTTGCCAGAGTTACATCGAATCCGGACTCCTCTGAACCACCTTCTAAAAAAAGAGATTACATGGAACTGGTCACCAGAATGCAAAGTTGCTTTTGCCAAAATTAAAGCTTCACTTCCTTCAGATCTTCTTCTGACACATTATAACCCATCTTTGGACATTGTTGTAGTTTCCGATGCTTCTGACTATGGCGTTGGAGCCGTGATCTCTCACATCTTTCCTGATGGCAGTCAGAAAGCCATTCCTCATGCATCTAGTTCATTGACACCTGCAGAAAGGAACTACGGCCAAATCGAGAAAGAAGCTTTGGCAATAATATATGCCATAAAGAAATCCCACAAGATGATTTATGGACGTCATTTCACTTTGATAAAACCTCTGATAAGCATTTTTGGGTCCAAGAAAAGTATTCCAATGTATACCGCCAATCGGTTAAAACGATGGGCCACCACACTTTTGGATTACGATTTCTCGATCAAGTACCTTTCGACCAATTCGATTGGACATGCAGATGCCCTATCGAGACTCATTAATATGCATCAAAAACAACCCGAAGATTCAGTTGTTGCAGCAATATCCTTGGAGCCAGAAATCTCTTCAATGCTCACAGCTACAGTAAGGGAACTGCCAGTTACTTCTCACATGATTAAGGAAGCCACAGCTTCTGACCCTCTACTACAGGAAGTCATCCGCTACCACCGTACCAAGTGGCCAACAGCATCCCCGAATAAACTGTTACTACCATTATTCAAACGGAAATCTTCCTTATCTGAGGTTGATGGGGTACTTCTTTTTGCCGAACGGGTTATCGTTCCTTCATCCTTGCAAAACAGGATTATCAAACAATTTCATTTTGGTCACCAAGGCGTCAGTCGTATGAAGGCTTTAGCACGTGGTTATGTCTATTGGCCAAACCTGGATAAGCAGCTAGAAGACCTTGCACGTACTTGAACCAAATGCCAGCTAACGACTAAATCTCCTCGGAAATTTATGCTTTCTTCATGGCCTGTTCCAGATTCCCCCTGGTCACGCATCCACATAGATTTTGCAGGACCCACCAATGGACAATCCTTTCTCGTTGTTGTAGATGTCTACAGCAAATGGCCTGAGATTTTTCCAATGTCCCGCATCACTTCTGAAGAAACAATTTCCAAAGTTCAGAAAATTTTTAGTAGATTCGGCATTCCTGAGACCTTGGTCTCTGACAACGGCACCGCGTTTGCTTCAGTCAAATTTTCCACCTTCTGCCAGCAAAATGGTATCAACCACATTCGTACACCAACATTTCATCCACAGTCAAATGGTCAGGTTGAACGCCTTGTGGATACCTTCAAGAGAGCCCTCTTAAAACTCAGAGAAGAGGGGACAACGTCAGAAATACTGGAAACCTTTTTGACAAGCTATAGGGCAACACCAAACCCTTACACGCCAAATGGTAGCTCACCTGCCGAATCCTTGATGAATCGAAAAGTCCGATTACACATAGATGTCTTACGTCCAAAATCACATAACTCCATCAGGAGAAACACAATAATGGAAGGGCAGTACAATCGCCACCATGGCTCTATTCAAAGAAAATTCCTTCCCGGTCAACAAGTCTTGGCAAGAGACTACCGGAACAACACAGAAACATGGACCCAAGGACATATTGTGCGCCAAACTGGCAATGTCACTTACAATGGAAATGTTCAAAATTCTATTTGGGTTCGACATTCCAACCAACTGAGACCATTACATCTTCCAGCAGGAATACATCAAAACCCTACCATTCCTTTGAACATCTTGTTGGACACCTTTGACTTGCCACAGCAAACCCCAGCAACTTCCCAGAACACCGAAGCTGAAACACAGGATTTGAACATCCGGAAGTCAGTTCGCGCCCGCCGTCCGGCACAGCACTTGCAGTTTGATCCTCACCTGAAGTCGTACAAGCGACAATTTTAAAAGGGGAGATGTTAGGACATAAAAAAATACGTTCCAGGGGAAACAACTTTTTCCTGTTTCTAAGAGGGTACCTCCCTTTTGCCCCTGTCTAAAACCACGCGAGTCACGTCATTCAACGCGACTTTGGGAGTCGGGACGTGATACAAAAAAGCGGGGCAGTTTTGGAACATGGCTACCAGACGATAAGGACGATATATTTTCTTCTGTCCCAACGAGTTGTGACACACAACCCAGTAACTTGGGACCCTTACTTTTACATACCCCAATATGTGTATTATTGTTCTCCTGTCAATAAATGGTATTTCGAGCAAACTCTTTTCTGATCGGATCACCCGTATCTCCATGTGCCACACACACACTCATGCATCTCATCCTCGGGCCTTTAATCAAAACTCATTCTAGACATTTCATTCTATAGTTATGAGACTGCAACCCCCACGCGCGTTCATAACAGCAACCAAAAACAACTCCATTGTCTATCCCGGGAATGATAAGTGTTAAAAACAGAGAAAACGAGAGATGCCATGACCAAATAATATCTGAAAGTATGTAGCATTAAAATAATTAAAAAGACGTACGAACTCCCACACTACACACAGCAGCAAGGCCTCTGATCGAGTGATAACCATCTCTTAATTTCTGTTGTTCTCAGGTCCAAGCTGACCCTGGGGAGTAGCACTTGTTAGGGTCTTTGCTATGGGCAAATACTGAACCCACTTAACTAGTATCAAAAGACTATGGAACTATTATATTTTCATAGGGAAAATATCAGCAATAGATTTTAATAATAAAGAAAACAATTACAAAAGTTCACAGGAAAATTAATTTTCGTCATTAAATGACCCATAAGGAGTTGATTTGCCGTTCAACAAACAAACCAACGAATGTCTGAAATCAAAACTCGGGAACATGTGCAATCAAATAAAATTAAAATTAAATTTTTAAAATATTTTTTACTAGCTGTACGCATGATGGGCTTCAGAGACGTGTGACACCATTTGCTGACTATTCAGTTACATTACAGCAAACCTCATTGGTTCTCAGAGGAATGACATTATGTGAATAGTACCACGCGAACTGTAATCTTTTCCCACCATGTTGCAACTTACCACGGGTTTGTGTTCCCTGCAATATTGCAACTGGTGTTGTGTTTATCTATTGAATTGGATACCCGACAGGCCCATTTAGCTGAAAAAGGATTCAAGTCAAGACCATTCTGATGATAAGTTACTTTTCTTGCAATCCTTGCTTATAGAACTCTATACAAGACACAAGAGCCACTCAAGGTACAGACTGGTGTCGGGATCTCGTCAATTCACAGTTGAACTGACTAGATGTTACCATAAATTCTATGCCGACAGTTTCTTTTCACGTACTTGTGGAACTCCCTTCCGGCACTATGCTTTCCACGCAACTTTAATCCGCAAAAAGTTAAATGCAATGTCAATCGCTATCCACTGTCCTCCTGATTACTCTTTCCTTTTCCCGCTCATTATTAATGTTTCACATGCTGTAACCCCTTGTGTCTTAATGGCTTTACTGCCTTGCATGGGGTGGTAATGATTAAAAAAAAAGCAACTATTTAATATTGGCAATTATTAAACAATTTCATCTTTATTCTTTTTGTTTGTAGCTAGAGCAAACGCTTGTACATACACGATATTTATTTTCCTTTCGGGTCTTTTTCTTATGAATAGCCAGTATAAAAATACTGATTCTCAGAGTAATGACAAGATGTAAATGCTACCACACTATACGTAATCTGTTCCCACTATCCTGCAACTAGCGATGCCTTGATGGGTTCCTTGCAATATGACAACTTGTTTAACTATTGAATTGGATGCCCAATATGCCAAATTTCTGACATTAACAAAACAACTATTTAATATTGACAATTATTACGCAATTTCATCTTAATCTTTTTGTTTGTAGCCGGAGTAAACGATAGTCCCTTGACAAATATTTCTTTCCTTTTAGTCATTTTCTTATGAACAGTAAGTCTACAAATACGCCAGAGGGGAAACATCGAAATTTTAAAAAATATATACATGGAAGAAAGACAAAACAAAGTAAAATCACATGTAAGAAAGTCTTTTCATTTAAGAAATGACTTATATTTTTCCCTTTCTTTTTATTCAATATATTTTCCGACTTTACTTTTGTAGAGGGAGACTGTCGAATTATTCATTTCTTTTATAACCGTTGTGAAGTGGGGCGCTACTTCTTCACCTTCTGAAAGAAGATTAGCGCAAATTTTATTAAAAGGATGATGAAAATTGAATAGCAACTCCCGCGGCCATTTTGTCAGACTAATCGAAAGGAGGGGAAAGCGCATGCGCACCGACTTATTTATTCACGAAAAAGCATACTTTTAACACATACAGATAACAGTTGGCGTGTGTACACCGTTCCTTTTGAACAGTCAGACATGACGCATAACTATAGGTTATTTAATATGCTTTATTTATCTATCTATCTATCTATCTATCTATCTATCTATCTATCTATCTATCTATCTATCTATCTATCTCATTGTCTTCAGTATCTATCTATCTATCTCATTGTCTTCAGTATCTATCTATCTATCTATCTATCTATCTATCTATCTATCTATCTATCTATCTATCTATCTAGACTTACGTTTGAAAATTTCCCAACACAACTCACTTCTCAGTATGATTGAACATCAAATTTTTCAGCTGAAGGAATTCCGGAGCAGAACGAAAATTTTTTTTCTCGTCAGAATCTATATTATATACGCGTAAGTCTACAATTTATCCTTACTTTGACGATTGCTGCCACATCTGGCCTGACACTCTTACTATACATTTAGAGATTCTCGATAAACTCCAAAGAAGAATCTGCAATGTTATTGGTCCTGATCTGGCATTTCGGCTTCGGTCACTTTCTTACCGCCGTAATATAGCTTCCCCGTGTCATTTCTATAAATATTTTCACTGTCATTGTTCTGGTGAATCTTCCTCTATGGTAGCTAGCATGACTTTAGGACTTTAAACGCAGTACTAGATTGGTTGCAAGGTCTCATCATTTTACAGATTAATGGGTAGATGTAACCGTAAGTTCTATACTGAGAGTTTCTTCTCTCGCACTTCTCACTTGTGGAAGTCTCTTACAGCTTGATTTCTGCTTTCCCTAAATCCAGTGTCTATGGTCATCTTCTTAATTCCTGTTCGTTTATTGTTCTACCTATTAATAAAGACTTTTTCTTATATTCTCTAACATTCAGTAAGCCTTTGCGTTTTCGTGGCTTTATTGCCTTGCTTGGGGTGAAATGATTAAAAAATAAACAAAAAAAAACAAAAACAAAAAAAAACAAAAAAAACATATACAGTCGGTTTGTTGGTTTATTTTATTTTACGATATATCAACACCTCAAAGGGTTATTTGATGCCGACAGGATTTTTAAGATACGTTTGTATGAAGCGAATATATATTCTTTGTAAAAAAATCAATTTGTAGAGCAGGTTTCCTTCACTTATTTTTATAAAGAGGGTTTTTATAGAGAGTTTGGTTTCATTTATTTTCTTTTGCGGCATATCAACCTGAAAGGGTTATTTAATGCTGACAAGATTTTAGAATAAGTTCGTATGAATAGAATATGTATTCTTTGTAAAAAATCAGTTTGTAGAGCAGGTTTCCTTGAGTTATTTTTTATAAAGAGGGTTTTTATAGAGACTTTGGTTTCATTTATTTTGTTTTAAGGCATATCAACCTGAAAGGGTTATTTAATACTGACAAGATTTTAGAATAGTTTCGTATGAATAGAATATGTATTCTTTGTAAGAAATCAGTTTGTAGAGCAGGTTTCCTTGAGTTATTTTTTATAAAGAGGGTTTTTATAGAGACTTTGGTTTCATTTATTTTGTTTTAAGGCATATCAATCTGAAAGGGTTATTTAATACTGACAAGATTTTAGAATAGTTTCGTATGAATAGAATATGTATTCTTTGTAAAAAATCAGTTTGTAGAGCAGGTTTCCTTGAGTTATTTTTTATAAAGAGGGTTTTTATAGAGACTTTGGTTTCATTTATTTTGTTTTAAGGCATATCAACCTGAAAGGCTTATTTAATGCTGACAAGATTTTAGAATAGTTTCGTATGAATAGAATATGTATTCTTTGTAAGAAATCAGTTTGTAGAGCAGGTTTCCTTGAATTATTTTTTTATAAAGAGGGTTTTTATAGAGAGTTTGGTTTCATTTATTTTGTTTTAAGGCATATCAACCTGAAAGGCTTATTTAATGCTGACAAGATTTTAGAATAGTTTCGTATGAATAGAATATGTATTCTTTGTAAGAAATCAGTTTGTAGAGCAGGTTTCCTTGAGTTATTTTTTTATAAAGAGGATTTTTATAGAGAGTTTGGTTTCATTTATTTTGTTTTAAGGCATATCAACCTGAAAGGGTTATTTAATATTGACAAGATTTTAGAATAGTTTCGTATGAATAGAATATGTATTCTTTGTAAGAAATCAGTTTGTAGAGCAGGTTTCCTTGAGTTATTTTTTATAAAGAGGGTTTTTATAGAGACTTTGGTTTCATTTATTTTGTTTTAAGGCATATCAACCTGAAAGGCTTATTTAATGCTGACAAGATTTTAGAATAGTTTCGTATGAATAGAATATGTATTCTTTGTAAGAAATCAGTTTGTAGAGCAGGTTTCCTTGAGTTATTTTTTTATAAAGAGGGTTTTTATAGAGACTTTGGTTTCATTTATTTTGTTTTAAGGCATATCAACCTGAAAGGCTTATTTAATGCTGACAAGATTTTAGAATAGTTTCGTATGAATAGAATATGTATTCTTTGTAAGAAATCAGTTTGTAGAGCAGGTTTCCTTGAGTTATTTTTTTATAAAGAGGGTTTTTATAGAGACTTTGGTTTCATTTATTTTGTTTTAAGGCATATCAACCTGAAAGGCTTATTTAATACTGATTCTTTGTAAGAAATCACTTAGTAGATCAGGTTTCATTTAAATATTTCTGTAAATGTTTTTTTTTTATCAAGACTCATATATATTGCTCTCTCTTATTTATACTGGTATTTTGACTATTACGTTACGCGCAAATATCCTTTAGAAAGATATGAATCCACTTCTTCATCTCCAGCTATGGGTTAAATAGTAAGACTTGTATAATTAAACCATTATTAGCACGAGAAAAAACAGTCTTACAATAATAATTTTTCCTGTCTTAAAATACTCAGCAAAAGGGTTAATATGCCGTAGAAAATCGAATCAGTGAATCAATCAGTGCCCTTGGCCAATTGTGGGTGTGTAAGGCTATTTGACCCATGGCTATCGAATCTATAGAGTTCATCAAGGACGCACTATCTTCCTTTGTGGATAGTCGCATTTCAGTAGATATTCGCTTTATTTATTGGAAAGTATATTTATTTTCGCCTGTATATTTGAGAAAATCTTATTGGATCAAAATAAGCCCTCTCCAGCAGCATATTTTTCTCTAATAAGATTTTCTCGAATATTCAGGCGCTTAAACGAAAATAAATAAATATACAATCTGTCTATGTATTGAACAGTCTATTTACTATTTGCGCCATTCGAGGAAAATTTGCGCCCTTTGCCAGGAATTGAACCTGCGTCTCTTCAATGTATGAAACTGACCGTTTATTCTTCGTGGACAAGCGTTAAGACTTGGCGGGTTAAACGAACGCAATTTTTTTCTTTAATAAGATTTCTCGAATATTCAGGCCGGCAGCATAAAATAAATATACTGTTTAATAAATGAACCGAACGTCTACTCAAATACGAGTATCCATTAAAAATAACGTTAGAGTAATAAAAAATCCGTCGAATTCATAAATAAAACATTCATAACTTCTCTTTAAACACACATACCCACACATACATATATATATATATATATATATATATATATATATATATATATATATATATATATATATATATATATATATATATATATATATATATATATATATATATATAGGTGTGTGTGCGTGTGTGTCCATAGCTGGGACCCTAACAGCATAACATAAATTCTATATACTCATATATATATATATATATATATATATATATATATATATATATATATATATATATATATATATATATTTGTTTGAATAAAAACAGATCACTTTAAGGTTCCATGTAATAAGTTATTTCACCACAACCCTTTTAAAGGGCTCTGGATCATCAGACTTTACTTCCAAAAGTTGAAATGAAAAATGAAAAGAAATTTACACATTTTTGACGGGCCGAGTCTTCTCTCATCCCTCACTTCGTTAATTTACATGTGCTTAATACGGCCCGTCAAAAATATATAATGGACTCTCCCGTCGGTTTCGACGTATGAGGATCTGACAGCTTATTGATTCAGTTATGAAAATTTGTGCGATAATCTTAAGTGGCATTTAAGACCCGGTAGTGATTTACAAAAGAAAGCCACATATGGAGCAAGAGCGAGGATTGTGAGATGAGATCACTGTTAGATTGGTTGACCTTTTAGATCTTGCTCTCGCTTCTTGAAGATGATTCAGAGAAGCAGATTGAAAAACACTAAAACACGTTGATCTCCATTCTACCCGCTCAAAAGCTATATATATATATATATATATATATATATATATATATATATATATATATGATAGATGGATTCTCCCGTCGTTTTCGACGTATGTGTTGTTACAGTTTTTTGTGTATATGCATATAACTAGTGAGTTAGCTCAAATGACTCGACTCACTTTATAGTCCACCAATAGAAGGTTAACCAATCAGAAGACGTACAACATACAATCTGTCGTGTATAAAGGCGGCCATATTGTTCACTCTACCGGAATGTTCAGTCTAGCTTGTCAGGCGAAGAAAATCGAATGGACGAACTATGTTCTCCTACTTTTATCGAAATATCCATTGCTAACCTGAACAACGCTTTCCTACTGTCTTCGAAATATTCACTGCTAACCTCTGGATTCTATACGACCGTCATGGTGAACAACTTTGCATAACATGTGTGTCTTTCAATTCAGTTTTTAATCCTGCGCCTGTCACCATCGGCTTAACTCTCTCGACAATGGACTTGTTGATCAGGTTGAATAGCAAAGAAGGAACACAGAACTGAACTACAGACAATACACACACAAGATTTGTTTGGAATGGTGAAGGCTTATGTAGAATCTTATTGGAAGTGCTGATAACAAGGAGTTGGTGAAAATATTTGCCACGAACACAATGAACAACACACCTCAGGTTTTATTTTCATGGAGTTATACCTCTCCGGTACTAACAGAGCCCAGAACATATATATATATTCATTTCTGTAGTTCACTGCTACAAGCAAGCAGGAATATTTCTTC